>CM053594.1:126265282-126284841 GCA_028646575.1 Pseudocheirus occidentalis | reverse complement strand
TGTAATTCAAAAATGTAATGAAAATGAATAATGTAAACAAGAAAACAAATAAAAAATAAATTTTAAAAACATACATATTTTTTCAGTTCCTCCAGTATTCATCATTTTAATTTTTTTTGCCAACTTTGCCAATCTGATATTATGAGGTGGGACCTCAAAGTTGCTTTAATTTTTATTTCTCTAATTATTAGTGATTTAGAGAATTTTTTTGTGCTTCTTGATAGCTTGGATGTTTTCCTTTGAGAATCACTCATTTCCTTTGACCACTTATCATTTGAAGATGTGACTCTTACTCTTATCAATTTAAATCAATTGAAAATGAGCCCTTTGTCAGAGAAATTTGGAACAAAAACTTTCTCATGTGTGACAGAAATTAATCAAGGAATCTGGGGAATGGGTCTTCACATTTGGGTTGGGTTCATGGAAATTTTAACCTAGACCAACAAACCAGACATAGAGAATATCAGACCCTCACTATTTTCCAACTTCTTCATGGCTGCTACTAAGATGAATGAATCACAAAGATTTTACTTCCTCAGGCTTTACAATGCAGGAGCATTTTTAGTCCAATACTATTTCCCTTATAAAACATTGCCTCTTGTGATTCAAATTAATTTTATTTAAATATTAAATTCTACTAAAAGCTCAGGATACTAAAATAAATAGGCCTAATATACTTACTTTGTCTAGATGTTTCAATGTTAATCTATCAGTCAACAAGCATTTATTTTTTATTTAAACAATTTTTTGTATTTACTTAATATTTCATTTCCCCCCAGTTATATGTAAAAACAATTTCTAACATTTGTTTTTAAAACTTTGAGTTCCAAATTCTATCCCTCCTTCCCCACCCTCACCTCATTGAAAAGGCAAGCAATTTGATAAAGGTTATACCTATGTAGTCATGCAAAACATTTCCCTAATATATGCTGCAACATATAGTATGTTGTTTAATTAAATTAATACCTTCGTGGCCATTGGAATCATAATTAAATATATTAATTGATATTAAATAAAATAATTAAATTAAATTAAACATTAAACATATGTTGCAACAACAATATATGTTGTCAAAGAAAACAAAGACAAAAAAACTCAAGAAAAATAAAGTTAAAAAAAGTATGCTTCAATCTATTCAGACACCATCGGTTCTTTCTTCTGGGGATGGATAGCATTTTTTTATCTGAAGTCCTTCAGAGCTGTCTTGGATCATTGTATTACTGAAAAAAGCTAAGTCATTCACAGTCAATAAGCATTTATTAAATGCTTACTATGTACCCAGCCCTGTGTTAAGTGCTGGGGATGAAAACAAAACAAAACAAAAAGCGGACAACAACAAAAATGGTTTAAAAAAAAAGAGTCCCTGTTTTCAAGAACACCTCAAAGTGACACTACAAACAGAAACCTCAAATTGAATTGAAATGAATTAAAATTGAATTCCCATCTTTTAGTATTAGCCTAGAGAACAGCTACGTGGTGGGGTGGGTAGAGTTCTAATCAGGAAGACTCCTCCTCCTGATTCAAATCCAGCTTCAGACAGTAACCAGCTTTGTGACCCTGGGCAAGTCACTCACCCGTGTTTAGGTTTGGTTCCTCATCTGTAAAATGAGCTGGAGAAACAAATGGCAAATTATTCCAGTATCTTTACCAAGAAAACCCCAAATGGGATCCCAAAGAGTCAGGCACTACTAGAAAACAACTAAACTACAATAAATACTTCCCAGCTCTTAGCTGTTGTGTGCATAGTAAATGTGAGCATCTTTCAGTGGTAATTTAGGGAGAACATAGCATAATACGATCACAGAGTTGCTTCCTAAAGCCGCTCAAATTACATTAGACTATTATTTCAGGTCAAAGAGAAAGATTTTTGCATCAGATAGCAGGTGGAGAAGATGTGTGACCTTTCCCAGGAAGAATCTGAATGATAAGCTCTTCTCCACCTCTGCATTTTGTACCTTAGTGAAAAACACTGCCCTTGCTCCCTCTCCGGCTCCCACAAAATCAAAGTCAACACACCAGCTCTCTCATGTCCTAGCTTTACTTTAATTTAGTAACACATCCAGCACACCAATTCATTGCAGCTGATCCTCAATTAAGATGAAACATGGCTGCTGCCAACCCCTGACCCCCACTCATGCTTATCTTTGGGGTCCCTGGGGACACATTTCTCAACCTGGTGTCATCCACGCCAAGTACAAAGCATGAAGCATCTTGGGATGAAATAGCGGGTGTGACGGCTCTGTAGTTGTGCAGTTACAACTTAGGAGGCCTGCTTCTGAGTTTGCTATATGCTGTTCCTTACTTCTTAATCTCAACTTCAGGTTGATCAGTATTTTTAATTGCTGAGGAAACACAATGTTCTCTTTTTGTCTCTGCTAAAACTAAACTTCAAATTAGTTAGGCATTACAATGGGGGTTAAGGGGAAAAGGAACAGAAAAGGAGAAATGACTTGTAGTTTATTGTGTTTAGCAAGCAGGAATTATTTCATTTCTTTTATCTCACAGTGCCTGGCACTGTGCTTAATAAATATTGTGAATTTAGTCAATTTCCTTGGCTCTGCATAAATATACCTATATAAACATGACTGTATATAGAGAAGTCTATCACACAAAAGCCCCTTATAAAGTCCAGGAATATCACCTGAAAGCAAAATTGTCACAATAAAGATACCAATTCATATATGTATATGTTATTTAAAGCTAACAAGCAAAAAAAAATCACAAAATCTACCAATTTCTCTATCCATTTATTTATTTATTTATCTGTGTCTGTCTCTCTGTCTGTCTATCTATCTATCTATCTATCTATCTATCTGAGTTATAATCTTCAGAGAAGATTAGCACCTCTGGTGTCAGTGCTGCTTTCCACCTTTGATGTCTACCCGATCCACCTAACTCTCACTTGTGGCTCCAAGAAGCTACAGGCATACACAGTGGCCACACCCCAGTAAACTGTTTCAGCAGACAAGCTAAACCAGGTTGAGGATAACCACAGGGTCTCAAACCTGTCCTTGAAGAGGGAGGTGTCTACCCCAAGCATGTCAAGACTTCCCCCGGTGGTATGGGTGGATGAGAACAATTTGTTCCAATGGCCATGAAGGCAGCTGAAGCAGGTGCTGTGGAGTGCTTAGAGCTTGGTTAGACATCAGAGACACCAAGGTTATCCACTGTATCTCAAACCATCATCAGTTGTCTTGATTCTGTCCTGCCACTGAACTGCGATAACCTTCTAAGGGAAAGTGAGGCTAATAACTTCATGCAAGTCTGCCTCACTTAAATCCAATTTAGGATCGAATCAAAAGGCATCACCCATACTATCTTACCATTTTTACCTATCTCAGAGTCTTGGGGCAACAGACAAGTGAAGAAGCAGTAGGTCTAAATACACTGTATCTGCTATAGTCACAACCCTGCACACAGGCAGCCCAGGCCATAGGGTTGTCTTCTCACTAGAAGCAGCAGTGGGATTCAGCAGCCCCCAGATCTCTCAGCAGCCTTTTAAGGATTGCCCTGCTCACTTCCTAGTGTGAGAAAGGGGTCAGAAAAGGTGCCCTAAAAATTGTCTGCTTACCCAACCCTAGCCTGATTACCACAGCAGGCAGGGATCCCACTCTGTGGTTGAAAAACAAAAAAATGTACAAAAACGTCACAAAAATTATTTCACTCACCATTGGTACATGGAATGTGTGCATACTTAGAGACAACACAAAATCCAGTAGAACTGAAAGAGGAACAGCTATTGTTGCAAGAGAACACAGCAGGTATCACATCCAAATAGCAGCCCTGAGTAAAACAAGGCTGGCAAATGAAGTTCCAACTGAGGAAGGGGTTTTGAATGTCATTAGGCTCCTCTTGGGTGGCAAAGCACGTGGTACTGATTCTATTCCAATTGAAATTTAAAAGGTGGGGGGGGGGTGTCCATTACTCATACAATAGTTGACTGAAATTTTCTGGTTTATGTGGCAACAGAACATGCCCCAGGAGTTCAAGGATGCCTCTACTGGTCATCTCTAAAAAGGTAAAGAAAATAAATTGTCCTGTGACAATCACAGGGAGTCTCTCTTATTCTTAACTGATAAGATTCTTGCCAGAGTCCTCCTTAACAGATAGATCCTTCACCTAAGAAGATAATCATCCACCTGAAAGTCAGTGTGGTTTCAGAAAGGACAGAGGAACAATAAATATGGTGTTTGCTACCCAACTCCAGGAGAAATGCCAGAAGCATAATAGCAGTCTGTACATAGCAGCCTGTAGATCTGACCAAGGCTTTTGATACTGTCAGTGGTGAGAACTTATGGAAAATTGTCAAAATTTGGTTGCCTAGAGAAGTATTGTACATCATTTTCATGATGGCATGCTTGCCCAGATTCTAGGTAATGGACAATGCTCTCGTGTACTCCCAGTCACCAACAGAGTGAAATAAGCCTGTGTGTTTGCTCCCATGCTTTGAAAAGCTTTCAGCCATGTTGTCAAATGCTTTCAACGAGGAAGAAAATGGCATCGAGATCAGCTACTGTACTGATGGTAAATTCTTCAACTTGAAAAGCCAAGACCAAAGTGGAGAGAGCACTGTTGCATGATTTTTCATTTGCATTTGATGATGCACTCAGTGCAGCTTCTGAAGCTGAGATGTAACAAAGTATAGATCAGTTCTCTGCTACTTGTGCTAAATTTGGCCTAATAATTAACACCAAGAAAACACAGGGGTTCCATCAGCGAGCACCACACCATCCATATGTGAAACCATTGGTTACAGTAAATGGAGAAGTTTTGAATGCTATGGATAAGTTCACTCGCCTCAGCAGTATACTTTCCAGGTATGTACACAATGATAATGAAGTTGACACACACATTGCAAGAGCTAGCTCATTGTTTGGAAGCCTTCAAAGCAAAGTGTGGGAGAGAAGAGCTATTAGACTGACTACCAAACTGAAAGTCTACAGAGCTGTTGTGCTAACCTCGTTTTTGTATGTCTGTGAAAACTGGACAGTACATCAGCACCATGCCAGAGAACTGAATTGCTTCCTTTTGAATTGTTTTAGGAAGGTTCTGAAGATCACCTGGCAAGATAAGATGCCAGACACTGAGGTCCTTTCTCAAAAGAAACTGCCAAGCATTCAAATTCTACTGCAGAGGGTGCAACTATGATGCTCCATGTTGTTCAAATGTCAAATGTATGCCTGCCAAAAAGACTGTTTTATGGAGAATTCACACAGGACAAGCACTCACACTGTGGTCAGAAAAAGTGATACAAGTACACACTTGTATCAGCAAGTACCCTAGCATACCCAGGATGGCTGCTAGCACAGGTTCTTAGATCTGCTTTTCTAAAGGAAAGCAACTCAAGATGGTGTAACAATCTTACTTTATTAATCAATCAAACATATATTATTTACCTAGTTCAGGGGGAAAAGTCAACACCCTGAACTTCTGAGAAGACAAACAGAAGTTACAAGCAGACAAAGAAACAGATCAGCAGATGGGCCTCCATAGTCCAACCATTACATCCATACCTAGTCAGTTACCAGAGAGAGAAGCACCAAAATCTGGATTTTCAAAGCTGGGGGGCTCAATGGCTGCCCAGAGTCTCCTCTGGCCAAATCACACAACTCTTTCCAAAGTGAGCCCCAAAGCAAAAACTCACATCAGGGTATATATAGCCTTCTCCTGGATCAGAGAATGTCACAGCCCTCTTGACCAACTGCCCAATCACAAAGCAATAAGGTACGGGCATTCCTGAAAAACAAACTTCCCACCACAGGCTCCATATGACCACATTCAGCCTATTAAGCGGTAGAGTATATTTTCAAATTAGGGAAGGTTCTCAGAATCACTTAAACTTATCAAAGGGCCTAGGGGCAGGGAAGGTCTTCAGATTCCCATAACAATACTCCAGGGCTCTCTTAAGAACTTTGGAATTACTTATGTGATATGGGGGACACTGGCATAGGACCACTCAGCACAGCATGCCCTCATTAGAGAAGGTGCTGTACTCTGGTAGCAAAGCAGAATTGAAGTAGCTAAAAAGAAAGATGAGATGAGCAAATTTAATGAATCCATCCCATATGTTTAAGTGGATTATTTGTTCCTGACCAATGTATATGACCAAGCTCATATAGGTCTGATTAGCCACAGTCAGACACACTATAACTTGCCTCTAATATAGTGAGGTCATTTTGGTCCTCTTAGAGAACAAAGAACAATCTATCTATCTATGATCTATCTATCTTCCTATCTATCTGTCTGTGTCTGTCTATGCTATTTAACATGAACATCTCTTTCTTTAGTTTAAATCTTCTATATGTGTGAAAGCTTTTGCAGTGTCATACTATGTTATATAATGTGGCTTTATTTATCATGGAATCATAGCTCTAGAGTTAGAAGGGACCTCTGTATCCATCTAATCCAACTCCTCTATTTTATGATTGAGAAAATTGAGATCCAGGGAGGTTATGTGACTTACCCAAGGTCACACTAGTAATGTGGATTTGAACTCAGGTCCTCTGACTCCAAGGTCAACATTCTGTCCGTTGAACCATACTCTGCAAAGAAAGAAGGAAAAGGAAGGAAGGAAAGAAGGAAGGAAGAAAGAAAGAAGGAAGGAAGGAAGGAAGGAAGGAAGGAAGGAAGGAAGGAAGGAAGGAAGGAAGGAAGGAAGGAAGAAAGGAAGGAAGAAATGTGTCTAGGAATGCTAAGCACTTTACAAATATTTTGTTTGATCTTCATAACAACCATGGGAGGTAGGTACCATTATTATTCCTATTTTACAGTTGAGGAAACTGAGGCAGACAGACTAGTGCAAGGTCATATAGCTGATAAGTGTCTGAGTCAGGATTGACACTCAAGTCTTCCTAACTCCAGGCACAGTGTGCTACTCTATTCACCATGTGACCTAACTGCCTTAGCAATCTCTCATTGTCCTTACATGTAGCTTTGTCCACCCCACAGAGAGTCTAGCCATTTCAACCTTGGGGGTTAGGAGGCAACACAGGTCCCATAGAAAGCATTATGGCAATGAGACAGAGTGATAGACCTGGGCTAATTAGGAAGCACAGTATGTATATCAATTAGTCCAGGATGGCAGCAGCGTGCTTCTTTCCTTCTTTCCTCCTCCCTTAACCTAACCTAATTAAAACTCTGGCTTTCACATGTAATCACATGCAAATGTGCCTAATTGTAACAGAAAAGTCATTAAAAATCACATTGTAAATTAGTTTTTCAGCTTAGCTTCAGTCACTGGGAGGTCCCTAAAGGAATGGGCATAAAACAGCTAAGAAAAAGGAAGAGAAAAAACAGGAACATAAATTACTTTTGGGAGAAACAGAGTTCAGTCAAGCACCACAATTCAGGGCTTTGGGCAGTCAATGAATAGCTTAATGGTACTGCCAACTGGGAGTATGGGAGCAATGAAGAGAGACTGGAGAAGAACTAAATACCAGTTTCTCTCATTTCACAGTTCTGATTGTACTATCTGGACTCTGAATCATTACCCTCAGTTTTAGGAAAGAAGGAGGGAGAGTAGGAAGAAAGAAGGGAGGAAGGAGGGAGGGAGGGTAGGAAGAAGGAAGGAAGGAAAAAAGGAAGGAAAGAAAGAAGGAAGGAAGGAAAGAAGGAAGGAAGGAAGGAAGGAAGGAAGGAAGGAAGGAAGGAAGGAAGGAAGGAAGGAAGGAAGGAAGGAAGGAAGGAAGGAAGGAAAGGAGGAAGGTAGGCTTGAGACACACACCAGAGACCATGAGAATGTACTACCTGTGGGTCCCATGTTCTTTTTCCCATAGGCACTGAAACAGATCAAGACCTGAAGATGAGGCTAATGACACTGTGATGAACAGAAAAGACAGCAGAGAGATCAGTATATAAACCTGAGGTTTGAAATCTCTACTATGCAACAGCTCTTCCAGTTGGCCTCCTAAGGTTCCTTGGGGAACACTAATGTAACATTAAAAAGGTTCAAGAGGCGTAGTTTCTGGGTAATTTAATCATTTTATTAAGAAGACCAGCAGGTTATTAATGAAAGGATGGTCATTTAACTGTCTCTCTTAGACCAAAGACAATCATGGTGGTAGGCTCATAGTTTATATACCCTTCCAAAATGGGACTGATGTCACCTCTCCACCCCCCATCCAAGAAAATATCTTTATATCAGACCACTCCCAGCTAAACCAAAGCACTCCCAGCCTTGAACTATCTAGACAAAAGGATCTGTCTCCAACCAAGCTTGAGCAGAACACAGTGGACTTCTCCACCTTCGATTAATTTCCTTGCAAGGCTGGGTGGTGTCAGACTAAGATCAAAGAAACTCAATGCATATTCATTATCAGTTCTTCTGAAGAAAAATTAGAAGAAAGGGAGAGCCTCTGAATTTCCCCCTAAGCCTGGCTTTATGTATGTATCCAGTAATCTGTAATTTCTTCCATCCTCCTGGGCCCTGCTGCAAGTGTGAGCAGCAGGGGTAAGTGAAAAACATTTAAAACTAAACCAATATTTTAAGTAGCTATGTACAAAGCATCATGGTATGCACTGATAATAGTAAGATGTAAAATGACACCTGGGGTCTCAAGGAGTTTATAATCTAATAGCAAGACTATTACATGAAAACAGGGTGAAGTATAGATGTAAACAACAGGCTATAGAAAAATTTAAAGGGAAAGAAATCTCAACTGGGAGCATCAGTGAAGGTATCAGAAACTAGATGGGACTGGTCAAAGGAAAAATATTCATTCTAATACTGTACTCTGTTTTATGCTCAAGTCTGCTAAGTCAAGTCATCAAGCATTTATTAAGCACTTGCTATGTGGTAGGCATTGTCCTAAACCATAGGGATACAAGGAAAGACAAAAAATATTACCTGCTCTCAATGAGCTCACAGTTTAATGGAAAAGGCAACATGTGAACAACTAGATACAAACAAGATATATAAAAATAAATAGGAAATAAACACAGAGAGAAGGTGTTAAAATTAAGGAGGAGTGGAAAAAGCTCCTTGCAAAAGCTGTTACTTGAACTGAGACTTACAGGAAGCTGAGGAAGCCATTTAATTTAAAATTCATCTATATCCAAGGTATTTCTAGCTTGAAGAGAGAACAAACTAGTCATGCCCTCAGACTTGGCTCTTTGATCCAAGAAGATTTCAGGCAACATTTTCAGCATATAATAGATGTTAATAAATGTTTATTGACCAACTGATATCTGAACTAGAAATGTAGGATAAAAGTTTTAATTTTATGTAGTGTCATTTCTTTTGTTTATCCTCCTAATTTGGTGTTGCGAATTAGGTAGATGGTTTGAATGCACACAGACCACTTATTCACAAGTGGCATTCATATCAGTAACCAGTTGGTTCTCATCCATTAATTATACATTAATCCAATTTATCTTTAGTTATATCTAGGAACTTGAATTTGAACTCGGAAAAAATTATGTTAAAATAATTAGAGTTAACATTCCAGAATTGAGTAACCAAGTCAAGTCCCATTCCTCCTAGATTATTTCTTCACTCTGGAAGTTAAAGAAGGGGATTTCCTCCCTTCCATTGATATCTTAATCCTTTCTCTGTATGAGTTGTTCAGGAAGGACTGGCATCTCTGGTGTGAGGGCTTGCCGAGTCCTTTTCAGGGCTGCTCATTCATCTTTGGTGTCCACCTCTCACCCAACTTTTATCTGTGGCTCCAAGAAGCTGTATAGTGACCAGATGCAGGTAAAAACCCTCTCAGCACATAGGCTAAACTAGGTGGGAGGTAACCAACAGCCCTCAAACCTGCAGTGAGTTAGGGGCATGTCTACTCCAAGCCTGTGAAAACTTCTCATGTTGGAATGGGAGGATGAGAACAATTTGTTCCAATGACCATTAAGGTGACTGAAGCAGGTGCTGCAGAACACTTAGAGACTGGTCAGACATTGAAGACACTGCATCTAGGCCATCCTGATTCATCTTTACTTTTATCTTGCCACTGGACTTCAACAATTCTGGAAGAGAGAATGAAGCTGATGACTGTGCAATTCTGCCTCACTTAAGTCCAATTCATGAGTAAGTCAAGATATCACTCTGTGATGTCATTGGTCCTCAAACAACAATCCTTCCTCAATGGAGAAGGCTGGGTGATAGACAACAAAGACTACAGGTGGGACAGTATAGCGGATACTGCCCTTAGATGGATCAATAAAACCAACAAACTTCTGGGAGAAGGCAATGATGTAAGTATGACAAGAATTATTCTTTTTTTTAAAGGTTCAGTTCTACTGTTAACCATTTCTCTAAGAAAAATTTCTTTATTATTTTGCCCTGACTAACCTTTCTTAAGGTCTTTTTCCTAGAGTCTGGAAAGGTCTTTAAAAGAAAATCTATTCTGGCCTCAGACACTTAACACAAAAAAACTAGCCGTATGACCTTGGGCAAGTCACTTAGCCCCAACTGCCCTCCAAAAACCAAAAAAAAACCCAAAAAACAAAAAAAAGAAAATCTATTATTTCTTAATATTTCTAAAGAAAATACAAAGGAGGTTCTTAATATGCTTCCATACACTTCAGTTAGATCTTGAAGGAAATAAAGGTTTCCAACTGACAAAGATGTGTGTTCTAAGCATGGAGAATATGCAAACAACTAGGAAAGGCAGGACAAAATCAATTAGAACACAAACTCCTTGAGTGTAGAAATATTTTCATTTTTTGTAGTAGAATTCCCATCACTATGATGTGTCTATCACAGTGCCTGATGTACTAGCCACTTAATAATAATTGTTGATTGCTTGCTTGATCTAATAATTTAGTTTGTTTAGATGTATGTTGTATGGAAGGTGAATTTGTTTTCTTTTTGAAATACTAGTTCCCAGGATCCATGGCCATAAACAGTCTACTAGTTCCCAGGATTTCACAGTATTTGTGCATAAGTTATAAACAGCTACTGTCCCTTTGCGATGCTGAATCACCATGATATTGCTAAAGTTAATGTAAACTTTCCCCCTGTGTATTATAAAACTGACAAAAACTAATAACAGGTGGAATCACCTGGCTTTATCTAAATGTCCTTGGAGGACAAAAAGCAAAGTTACTTTAACTTTATTTATTGTTTATTAACTTTATTACTTTAACTTTTATTTTCAAATCTGACAAATCTTGTTTATATAATATATAAAACTTTGTCACTTCCATCAGATTTTAGGGGGGTGGGGTTTGTATTAAAGAAATTAAGACTATGTTATTTAAATAAAAGTTTCATGTTTCCAAAAAAAATAAAATAAAGTTAATGTAAACTTGTTAGGCTATTGCTGGAAAATTGCCTTCTTTGTGTGCTCCTCTATAAATCAAGTGAGCACTGGTCAGTCAATGGAGAATGGAAAGCTGAGCCTGCCTTGACTGGCCGCCATCAAGGCTTAGAGGGGAATGCACAAGCTAGAAAACTGTGTGTGTCTCCACTAGCCCCCATCAAGACTTAGAGGATAGTAGGAGGTAGTGTTCCTACTGCTCTTGCTCTCGCCTGCCCCTGTGAGAAGAGTAATTAGGGGATGCTGTAAGAGTTGGGGTTCCTATTATCAGCAACCCCGTTGAGAAGAAAAAGTCAAATAACCTCTTATTATGTCTCCACTGCTGTCCTTACAGCTGCCTGGATCAAGAGTGAAATCTGCTAGAGGCTGGAGCCCAAACCTCCTGTGGCTCGTGCCTGACATATGTCAAGAAGAGTCTATGGTTATTATCTCAGTGTTTAGTAGAGAAGATGATGGAGCTAATTTTAGAAATAGTCAAGGCATCAAGAATTTATTGAGTACTTATTATGTTCTAGAAACTGTACTAAGCACTAAGGATACAAAAGAAGAAGAAAAGGGCAAAAAATAAGGTCCCTGCCCTCAAAAAGCTTGCATTTTAATAAGAGGCAGCTAGGTGGATACAGTAGAGTGCTGGAATCAGGGAGACCTGAGTTCAAACCCAGCCTCAGACACTTACTGGCTGCATGACCAATAGGTCACTTAACCTTAAGTCACAACCATATATAAAATAAAGATAATAATAGTATCTACTTCCCAAGGTTGTTGTAAGGATCAATCCAATCAATAAATATGCATAACGCATTATGTGCCGATATCATGAGATAATATTAAAGTGCAGAGGGATAAAATTAACAGTGAGGGGAAAAGGGTGAAAATGCCCTTTGAATAAAGTAAGATTTGATCTGACTCTCAAAGGAAGCCTGAAGATGAGGAAGGAGAGCATTCCAGTTATGGGGACAGTCAGTAAAATGCCTACAGTGTCATGTATAAAGATCAACCAGAAAGCCAGTATTACTGGGTCATAGAGCATGTGGAGAGAAGTAAAGGATGTGAAAGGTAGCATTCCCTTGAGGTACAAATAAGATATCCAAGCAGAGATGTCTGTTTGTCCACTGGAGATGCAGAAGAGTAGCTCATATGAAAGACTGGGGTTATATACATGGATTTGGTTGGCAGTTGGCATAGAACTAGTAAATGCAGCCATGAATGACATCACCAAGAGAAAAGGAAGAGAAACGAGAAAAGAGGGCAAAGTACAGAGCTCTGGGGATACATTTAATGGATGAGAGGATTAGACAGAGATGTCTCTGTCTAATCAGCAAAGAACTTCAGAAACCATATACTTCTCCCAGTCAGAGACAGCTTTAAAGTGCACCACTACATCTTATGGCAACAGCAAAGAACACCACAGTCTGACCCTTTGAAACACCTGATAGTAGAGTTTGGGGCTGTTTCATATCCCAATCTCATTCCTAAGAAGGCCAACTTATACTTGGCTCCTACAACTTAAAGGCAGCTAAATAAAACAGGCCCCCTGAACCAATGGTCTCTATCTTCCCCAAGCACAAGACAAAACTCCCCCAGCACTGAAATCTCATGGAAGGAAATTCCTCAAATTACCTAAGAATTACAATCACTAATACACAGGAAAGGAGAAGGAAGGATGGAACACTAAGACCACTGTCACCAATGTAGAAGTTCCCTTGAATCTGTCACCCTGTCCAATATCCTGACCTACTAATTATGGCTGTCGACAATATGACGATTACCAGCATCTGACCTAGTTAGCATTATTCCTTAAATAGCCTTGATCCTATCAGGTGACACAAGGGAGTAAATAAAAAACAACTAACCCATTGTTTGTTAACCATCCCCTGCTGCTACTATCTGCCAGTATCCTGAATTTTAACATGTTTGTGTGAGTGTGTATTATGCATTAGTGTGGGTGGGTGAGTGGGTGGGTGTGTGCGGGTGCGTGCACAGGTGCAGGAAAGGGGGAGGAAAAGACTAATATGTCAACCCTGCCTCTAGGACTAATTTTTTCATTGTGCTGCTGAAGTACAGATTGCAGAGACTACCCCTTATCTTCTACCATCTTTACTGCTGCTGTTGCTGTGGCTGTGGCTGCTGCTGCTAAGATATAGGCATACCTCAGATATTTTGGGTTTGGTTCCGCATCATCACAATAAGGTATATACTATAATAAAGAGAGTTAACATGATTTTTTTGGTTTCCCAGTACATATAAAAATTACATTTATACTATAATCTATTAAGCACATAATAGTACTATGTATTTCAAAATTATATACCTTAATCTAAAAATACTTTATTTCTAAAACATGCTAACCATCATCTGAGCCTTCAGCTACTCATAATCTGGGGGAAGGTCTTGCTATGATGTTAATGTTGTGATGCTGAGTGATCAGAGTAGTCGTTGCTGAAGGTAGGGGTGGCTGTGACAATTTCTTAAGACGACAAAGAAGCTTGCTGCATCAATTTACTCTTCCTTTCATTTGAACACTTTGAAGCCATTGTAGGGTTATTAATTAATCTAATTTCAATATTATTGTGTCTCAGGGAATAGGAAAGTCTGAAGAGAGAGAAGAAACAACTGGTAGGTGAAGTAGTCAGATTACATACAATATTTATCAATTAAGTAATACAGACATAGTTTACAGCACCCCAAAACATTTACAATAGTAATATTGACAATCACTGATCACAAACTGCCATAACAGATCTAATAATAAAGAAGTTTGAAATGTTGTGAGAATTACCAGAATGTGACACAGAGACATGATATGGGCACATGGTGCTGAAAAAATGGTTCCAACATCTGCTCAACATAGGGTTGTCAAAACCTTAAATTTGTATTTTTTTTAATGCAATATCCATGAAAAGCAATAAAACAAGGTATTCCTGTAATGACTCATTTCTTCTACTGTTCTTTTGGGACTGCTCTCCTTTCTGTAACATTTACAGTCTCCCATTTCTTCTTCCCACTGTCATAGGTTGTCCCCATTGCCATCATATAAAACACAGGATAGCCTCTAGCATCACATCTTTCTGGTCACTGATGTTTGCTGAAAGAGTTTGGGGCTAGTACATGGAAGTGAATTTTGTTGCTCTCTTTTTTGGTCTCTCTTCTTCCTTTCCTTTAATGTTCAAATGAAATTATTTTTAAAAATCTTTTCAATTTGGCTACATTTGTCATTCTGTTATGAAATACTTTCCCTTTAAACTTTCTGCCTGAACCAAATTTCCGAAAGAATTTAGTCACTGTGTAGCTATGGGTAACCTGGATGGGGAGCTCTTGTTAATTACTAAGCTAACATTGTATACAGATTAAGCCACCCAGCTTTGGCAAGAAAGAGATGGGAGAGGGCTATTTTGCTCTGCTCCTAGAGAGCAAAGTGCATGGAGAAATCATGGCATTCATTTATTAAAGACAAAAGGTTTTATGGCTTTCTCATGAAGATAAATCGGCTATTCCTTTTAAACTGAGATGCATGTATTAATACATTAGTTTGCAAGGCCCTCTAAAAAGTAAATGATTGGTCTGCATGTGACGAGGTTATAAAACTGATCTGAGATATGATCCTCACTCTCTCCAAGAGTTACCATAATTTCCACCTTGGTAAAAAGTAGGAGAAGGGTCATTCTAGAATTAACAGCAACCTAGTGAAGGAAGGGCAAGTAGGATGAAGGACCTACATAGCTAGGCAACCTCTCCACTCTCCTACTTTCAAGAAAGGTATTTGGCTACAATTATATATGACTACCATACATCAAATATCTTTAGCTAAGTAATTTAACAGGAATTACAATAAAAGCTTCTTTTCTTAATTATTCTCAGGAGGAGGGTGACATGTACCTTTCTCTTGCCAATTTGACTCCCTTGACTAGAAGATGTTGGTTACATAAACAGCAGTCACTAATAACTAATGTACCTCTTGGTCAAAATAAGCAGTAAACAGAAATTATGGAAGTGATATAGATTAGAGTAGGTGAAAGTATACATGAGTAGATGAGCTTTTCATGAGTAAGATAAAATCTCAGCTCCTAAGGAGAGAAAAAGGTTTCATCTGAGGAAGACTCTTCTTAGCAATCTTTAGGGTAGTAGTCACTGGAAGCCAAAGGATGTTAGAGGTCAACTTCCCCATATATCTGCAGTTCCAGAGTACTCTCCATTTCACCAATAAAAAGCTGGTGCTTACCTATCTTAATCTCTTCATCTGTCCCAGAAGACTGTCTCTATAAGAAAAATAAAGTCCCCTTTCCACTTATGTAATCATACCCAGCAGAGAGACCCTGCAGTAATCAACAGGATAATATCCAGAGGAGATGACACACAGAGTCTTGAGACCATAAATCTCTCAGTTCATCAGGAGTCACATTTCCTCTGTGTATGCTGCATGCAGCAACAGGAATGTCCTTCAAGAAATCCAATCCAGACTAGGGCAGGAGTAGGATTATCTATATATAATGCTTCCATATATGTATATAAACATGGATACACACACACACAAACACACACACACACACACACACACATATATAATAAGATAGTTAAGAATAATTCTCAAAACCATGGGGAAAGAAGGAAATCAAAATCAATAGTATTTTTGCAAAATTGTGTGTATGTGTGTATGTGTGCCAAATTCCTGGAATAAGACACATCTGCCACTTTTTCATTTTCCATCATTAATATTTTATTTTTAAAGTTTTTCCCAATTATATGTACAAACAATTTTTAACATTCATTTTTTTAATTTGAGCTCCAAATTCTGTTTCTCCCTCCCTCCACCCTCCCTGAAATGGTAAACAATTTGATATAGGCTATACATGTACAATCATGCAAAACATATTTCCATATTAGTCATTTTATGAAAAAAGATACAACCACAAGGAAAAAACATTAAAAAATAAAGAAATCTGTATTCTATCAGTTCTTTCTCTAGATACAGATAGCATTTCTCATCATGAGTCTTTCAGAATTGTCTTGTATCATTGTATTGCTGAGAATAGCTAAATCATTTGCTGCTAACCATTATACAATATTGTTGTTGCTGTGCACAATGTTCTCCTGGTTCTACTCACTTCACTTCACATGAGTTGTGTAAGTCCAGATTTTTTCTAAAATCATCTTACTCACCATTTCTTATAGCACAATAATATTCTGTTATAATCACAGAACTTGTTCAGTCATTACCCAATTGATGGACATTCCCTCAATTTCCAATTCTTTGACACCACAAAAGAAGTTGCTATAAATATTTCTCATACATATAGGTCCCTTCCCTTTAAAAGAAAAACAACTTTTTGGGACACAGATCTAGTAATGGCATTGCCAGATCAAAGGATATGCACAGTTTGGTTGCCCTTTGACAAATTGCTCTCCAGAATGGTTGGATCAGTACACAACTCCACCAATGGTGTATTCATGTCTCAATTTTCCCTTATCCCCTGCACATTTATCATATTTCTTTTTGTCATATTAGCCAATATGGTACCAAGGTGGTACCTCAGATTTGTTTCAATTTGCATTTGTCTAATCAATAGCGATTTAGGGCATTTTTTCATATGACTACAGAAGGCTTTAATTTCTTCATCTGAAAACTGACTGTTCATATCCTTTGACCATTTATCAATTGGGGATTGACTTGTATTCTTATAGATCTGAACCAGTTCTCTTAAATATTTGAGAAAAGAGGCCTTTATCAGAGATATTTGCTGTAAAACAAAATTCCCCAGCTTTCCGCTTTCCTTCTAATTTTGGTTGCACTATTTTTGTTTATGTAAAGTCTTTTTAATATAATCAAAAGTAACCATTTTATATCTTGTGATGCTCTCTATCTCTTGTTTGGTTATAAATTTTTCCTTTTTCCATGCTTCAAAAGTCTATTTTTAAAATATAAACACTCGTGATACTACATGGCTAGGAATCATGGAACATTACAGTTTCAGAAGAATCAGAATTGCAAGCAATACAAAAGAAAATAGAAAGACGCATGGATAGGGGGTAGGAGCTTAGGGAGGGACAAAAAGGCATAAACAATGTTGATTTACCTAAGGCAACTAACATAAAGGTGATCATCAAGGACATGTTTTATCAGAAACAAAATTACACCAGTCCTATAGCATTAGCAAAAGTTAACAGATATACTTTCTACTGTTAGCCACAAGGTATTGAACAATCTAGAGAAAGGACTCTGTTATGTTGAGAGTATCCTCTATAGGAGTCATAGCTAAGAACTGAGTGGACAAAAAAGAAATTTCTCACTAGCCAGAATGCAGCACCAAATCCAGGGAAGTTTGCTGCTGACAAATACAAAGAATAATGACAAGAATGCAGGCCAGGAAGGTAGGCAACAATGACTTTGCCACATTCACTTAGTTTTTGTTCTGCTTCAAATTTACTTGAGTGCAATGCTGAAGAGCAACCTGGGAATTTCTAACCCTAAGTCTGATAGTTTTCTAGTACAAAAAAATAAAATTCAGATTCAAAGGACATGAACTAGAAGACTAAACACTAATATAGAGGAGCATTCTGTTATTGTTTACAGCCCCTTTTAATGAGTATGATGACTGACTGCTGAAGATCTGTCAGTCTGAAGATTTTTTTAATTGCTGTAACTTCCCTGATGGGAAATGGGTTAGTCAATAAGTTGTTCTGAAGAGATGAAGTATAGAAGTTTGTGCCAGAGATAAGCACAGCAATGTTAGAGATGACACACACAGCAGTCATCAAATTCAATCGATCAATAAACAGTTAAGTACCTATTATGTGCCAGGCACAATGATAAGCACTAGGATACAATAAAAGGCAAAAGACAGTCCCTGCCTTCAAAGAGTTATCATCTAATGGAGCCCAGAGAAGGACAACAGAGAGCAACATGATGAAATTACCATAGGATATCAGCTGTAATGTTAAAGGGATATAAGATCTTCCCTGCCCATTAATAGACCTCATGTGGAGCCCATTAAGGGAAGCCCATTTAGGGAAGTTTGCTTGTAGAAAGGCTTTCACACCTTTTCTAATTTCACACATGTATACACACATGTATACACACACACATGTATACTCTGAGTTGGTATTTGGGGAGCTCACTTATGAAAAGGTTCTTGTGATTCCCTGGTCGAAATCCTGAGTGGTCGTATGTTCATAGCTCCCCAACTGCTCAGATGTAAAGGCTTTCTAGATTCAGGATATATGTAAAGTGTATAGTTGATTCAGGTAGTAAGAGCCCTGTCTGTTGGTCTTTATTTCTCTGCTTGTATTTTCTCTGTATTTTCTTTGTATTTTCTGTTAAGTTCAGTATTTGAATTTTCTCCAGAACTAGTGAATGAAATTTAAAAAGATTGCTGATCGCTTAAAGAGGTGTCTTTCCTAGTAAAGCAGATCTAAGAACCTGTGCTAGCAGCCATCCTGGGTATGCTGGTGTGGTTGTTGTTACATCAGCATCTCTGCATCATCAAAGATATGTATTATCCTTTCATATATGTGTCCCTGCCCACAAAGTAAGATATATGTATATCTGTGTATGTATGCATGTCCTTTTATACATGTACCTGGTCATGTGTAGTCTCTACATGTTTGTCCTCATGCTTGATCCCAATCTATGAGTGTCTACTATTCCCATCGCTAGTATGCACCACGTTTATAGAAATATTTTATTGCTATTTTTCTTAGCAATACAATTTCATTACATATATGTGTGTGTGTGTCATTTCCATTGATAAAATAATATCAATTTCTGAAATTGAATCATTTGACAGTGACAAAAATTTTGGTGGCAAGAACTTTCTTTTCTGGGTCATTGGTACCTTGTGGCTGTAGCAGGGCCATGTTGGAGCCCACTAGTATAAGCTCATGAGAGCCAACTGTCAAATTTTCAGTAAGGGGGGCGGAGCCAAGATGGCAGTGTAGAAGCAGCAAAGGACCACAGCTCCCACACAAACACGCTAAAAAACTCATAAAATGGGACGCTACACAGATTTTCAAGCTCCAAAACTCTCCACAAGACAGAAAGCACATCTGTTGCTACAGGCAGCGCAGCAGGCGGGGCTCTTCACAGCAGTCTGGGACCCTCAGCTGAAACCCAGCTGGCTCAGGCCCTGGGGAATCAGGCAGGGAGCCGCTGCTATAGGAGAGCAGATCAGCTGCACTGGAGGCAGAGTTACCACATTTATCAGGCCAGAAGACAAAAAGGCTAAGAAAAAGGTCAGTGGATTTTGCTAACTCGGGAGGAGAAGAGCGGGTCCGGCCAAACTGCTCCCAGGGCAAGGAAGCAGTGGG
>CM053594.1:126240360-126264782 GCA_028646575.1 Pseudocheirus occidentalis | reverse complement strand
CAATGTTCTGGGCTGGGGGGTAGGGACAAAAAGGGGAGAAAATTTGTAACTCAAAACCTTGTGGAAATGAATGATATAACCAAGAAAATAAATTAAAATTAAAAAAAAATTTTCAGTGAGAACATTTATACTTCAGCAGTCCACAAAAACCACAAATCAGGTTTTGATTTATTGTTTTGTTGGTAGTCTAGATACAAAAAGTGATGGAGAAAATTTTAATAATACAGATTAAACTTTAAAGTGTGTCCCACGTACATTTTATTTTTCAGAAAGCCAGACAATTACCAGTCCTTGTAGTACCTGCAGGAGCAGCTGCCAGGCTGCATCTCCATAACACCCCTGTGAACTGATGCTTTTATTATTCCAATTTTGCAGATGAAGAAATTGAGGCTTAAAAAAGTTAAGCAATTTGCCTAGGTTTACACAGCTAGCAAGTGTATGAGGCAGGATTCAAACTCAAATTTTGTTGGACTGGAGTGAGGCCATAAACAAATACAGGCAGCATCTGATGGAGTTGCAAATACAATACACTTGGAGAGTAGGGGCTACCTGACAACTTCTAAGGGAGCTCTTCAGACCCAACCAAATGATCAAATGGCTCCCTTTCTCTTGGTATTATCCAACAGGCTTTGGAAAGCCTCAGGGGAACAGAGATAATAAAAACAATTTCCTTAAACATATATATGATCCCAGTGTTTTATTGTGTCGTATCAGAAATAACCACCCCTTCCAATACCACAGTTTTCCTGACTCCAAATCCAGCAGCACTCAAATCACTACTCTATGACATGCAACTTATCAGCACAAGAGGAAAAATACTAGAAAAAAGAACCAGTGATTCCCGGGAAAGAGTCAGCACTACAACATATTATCTTAGATTTCTCTATTCAAATACAAAAAATATTGATAATAAAAGGATGAACTAGGGATTCAAATGCAAGAAAGCAAATTTAACCTCACAAAGCATAGTGAAATAGGATTCATGACTTAAATTTGTTTCTGAACAAAATGGGTAAAATGAACATATTATAGCACTGATTATTTAAAACTATGTAATCGAGAGATGAAATTCAGGAATTTTAGGAAAATAGTATGGTGGAGAGCATTATTGTTGGGATCAACACTTGTAGAAACAATCGATGTTATTATGGGGTTATACTATAAAGCACCTGCACAGAGGGATGAATAAGATGCAGGGTCTGGAAAACTGATAGAAAAGCAGGATTTTTCAGTGACAGGAATCTTTAACCAGACATCTTAAAAAGCTTTTTTTCCCCTCAATCCCCAAAGTACTCAATATTCTCTTTGCCTCTGCCTTTACTTTCCTCTCTTTCCTGTCTTGACGCTATACTAAACCAATTCAGCATTATATTATCCCCTACTCTCAAATCCCTTGCCACCTTATTCTATCATCACTCATGCCTTGGTCATCTCCAGTCTTGTATTACTCTTATCATCTGAATCCTCTGCTTCTACTAACATACTGTTGAGAATGTTAGTCATACAATGACACTACGTGGGTCCAATACATATTTGGTATATAATACGACCCGGCATGACTTCAAGGAGGGATATTACATAGCTCCAAGATCTAATCAATTGAGATTAGTCAAATGGGTGACATTCCACCCTCCCTGTAATTGTAGAGCTCCAACACAATTCCCCCTTCCAGTTCACTATTGCTCCCCCATTCATCCCACTCCTGCATCTGGTTTCCTGTGGAATGCAACCTCCTTCCTTCTTCATTGTGCATTGACCTCTCAGGTTAGATCGTGAACCCAGCATCTGCAACAGTTTCAGAGGTGCCATTGGGAGAATTTCCCCAATCCCCAGCATTCCCACTCCTTAGCCCTTGAGTCTGTTCCTTGCTGTGGCATTACCCTTAGCATTTCCTGCCCCAATCCTCACCATCTTTTTTTTTTTACACAGTGAGTCACACAAGATGAGCATAATGGATTCTCATTACATTATATATCTCACCTATATCCATTCTTTCTTCTAAACTTTTCCGTTTCTATCAAGGACAGTAGAGTCAAACTCAAATAGAAATGGGAACCATTAGTCAATACATAAGGACCCAGCAGATCACAGATTGCTATAGTTTTAATATGTAATGTTATCTATGCTTGATTGTATTTTTATTTATTTTGTTGAATATTTCCCAATAACTTTTTTTTTTTTTTGGCCTGTGTAGGACTTTTTTTTTAAATACGTGGGCAGCTGGAATAGCCAGGACACATCAAGAATCCTGTGGGAGGCCAGTGGTGGGGATCAGAGGCAGATTGTTACAACAGTCTGAGTGCCAGCAGGGCCCCTTAGCAGGTGCTGGTAGATCCTAAATGGGCAGAGGTCCCCTGTGCCCATCCCACCTCCCAGACTGGGGACACTTCTCTAATGCCCTAACGCCCAAGAGGATGGAGGTTGGGTGAAGCCATACAGCTGGGAGGGGTCAGCTGCTTAGACGTACCAGGATCGGGGGGCCAGGGTCCCTTGATGCTGAGGGGGCTGGGAGGAGGGTGTCCAGTCATTAGAAGCCTCTGGCTCAGGATCTCTTCACTTATTCTTCTGGGAGTGAATCATGCCTGCCTTGGCTGCTTCACGCGCCAGACTGGCTGCTGTGTCTAGGGCTCGTCCACTCAGGTCAGTCACTAGGCTGTCCATGGAAGCCTGGTGCCTCAGGAAGATGGGGCAGATCAGGGGATGGTATAGGATCTGGGAGCCATTGCAGGCTACTGGAAGCATGCACCATAGCAAGAAGGCACACTTTCCTGCATAGTAGAAGGGGAACCAGAAGAGGAAGAGGTCAGAGAAAAACTCAGCCAGGCCGAATATGCTGTATACCACCCAGTAGGTGAGCCAGATGGTGTCGTCATCTTTGTTGGGGCTTTCAATGGCCTTGATGGAGGCATATGCTGGGTAGATGAATCCGATGAGATTGCAGAGCAGGGAGGCCCCATAGCCAAAGATGAGATAGAGGGCCAGGAAAGCAATGGAACCTGTAGTCAGGTAGTACTTTTTGACACCGGTGACCTCCTTCAGCTTCCCCAGGATATCCGTGACAATGTTTTTCTGCTCCAGGAACTTCTGGAAGCTCTGCCTCAAGCTACCCATGGCTCCCGGGACCGAGGTGGGAGGAGAGGAGACGGAGGATGACTGGACCCAGGTCTGAGGGGCGACCTCCGGGGCTCCCCTGCTGCTCTGCAGCGGTGCTGGTGGCGTCTCCCTCTCCAGGCTCCCAGGACCTCCACTCCTCGGTCCCTCGGTCCCTCCCCTTCCTTCCCTCCCACCTCGTGGTCCTGCAACTGCTGGCCCCAATAACATTTTAATCTGGTTCCAGCCTAGCTCATGTTGTGGGCCACATATGCGACACCTCTAATCAAGGGTAGCATAAAACTTCCAGCAACCCAGGTTTGCAACCTCGGTGCCTTTTCATCTCCTTACTTTCACTCACCACACATATTCAGTCTTTTTCCAAATCTTGTTTCTGTCCCCACAACATTGCATATATCTTCTCTGCACTTACAAAGTGGTCACCTTAGTAAGAGTTCTCATCACTGCTCAGTCTGACTATTTAAATTGTTTCTTAATTGGTCTTCCTGCTCTAAGTCTCTCCTTATGTCAGTCTATCCTTCAAAATACCTGCCCAAGTCATTTTCTCAAAATATGTTTAATCATGTCACACATATCCCCAAAGAAAAACCAGTAATTTCCTTTAACCTCCAGAATAAAATGTAAACTCCTCTGTTTGGGGTCTAAAATTTTTTTAAAACCTGGCCTTAACCTACCTTTCCACTCTCATTGTACCTTACTCCTCTTTTCTATTCTCTACTGTCCAGTCAAATAGACCTTGTTGCTGTTCCTCATATTCATACAAAAACACCACTAAAGTATACAAACATAAACAGGAAATTAAAGTATGATACCATTCATTGAACAAAACAACATAAAGAAAGAGGAATTTATATAGATACAGATACAGTTATAGATATAGATACAGATAGATATAGATAATTTGCTGAGCTGAAATTAGAGATAATTTTTTTGTTTGGCTTTGCAGGACAAATAGTAAGTATGCACACAGGGAAATATAACTCCTGCTTTTTTAAAAGAAAAAAGCTGATTGTTATGATATTTTATTTGTTTGACAATTTGATTATTATACTGTACTTTCCATTTTTAAAATCTTTAAAAATCAAATCACTTATTTGGTAGTTTTGTTGGTCAAATTACCTAAATAAGAATAGACAATTATTTGCTAGTTCACCTTACTTACCTGGGCTTACATAGGTATTTCAAGAGTTGTCCAGTTCCTCTGCTAATAGGTTTGCTAGGACAGGAGATTGAGACCCAGAGCCCTCATGTTCATGTCTTGAATCATAGTGCCATGCTCATCAGGATAAGGAGGTAACTGTTGAGAATCTGACAGCACCTGAGTAGGAGAACTTCTCACTAGCCTGGACCTGGTTCATGGGATACTAGAAGTGTCTAAATCACTCAGAGACAGATGACTCTACAATGACATTTACCACAGGGAGCAGTCAACTGTGGGTATAGAGGCAAACTAGAACAGGTCTATGAGGAGAAGGTGACCCAGAGTGGGTGGGGATGGGGAGTGGGGAAGAGCATCTCAGAAGAGCTTTAGGTAGTAATGTGGAAGGGTAGAGTTTTCCCTGGGGCAACTAGGTGGCAGATTGCCTGGTTTGAAGTCAGAAAGACTCATCTTCCTGAGTTCAAATCTGACGTTAGACATGTACTAGCTGTGTGACCGTGGGCAAGTCACTTGACCCTGTTTGCCTTAGTTTTCTTGTCTGTAAAATGAACTGCAGAAGGAAATTGAAACCACTCCAGTTTCTTTGCCAAGAAAACTCCAAATGGGACACCTAAGCGGCACAGCAAATAGAGCACCAGCCCTGGAGTCAGGGGGACCTAAGTTCAAATCCAGCCTCAGACACTTAATACTTACTAGCTGTGTGACCTTGGACAAGTCACTTGACCCCAATTGCCCTGCAAAAAGCAACAAACAAAAACAAAACCCAGCTGGGGTCATGAAGAGCCAAGAAGACTGAAATGACTAAACAACAAGAGTTTTCCCTGGAATATAGCAACAATTAAGAGCATACATATGGCCCTGAGGTCAGATGTACTAGCTCTGCATTGAAAGGAGACTGCAGGGGATTTTTAAGGTTTTGTTTTGGGTGAGCCAAGTCCTATCAGGTTTAACAGGTCAGGATAGGGAATTCCAGGGCCTGGTTCTTGGGTTGGTCATCCCAATCATTTCCTAACTGAGTTGAAGAGTGGGAATGTTCTTCTGTACCCATTTTCCTGGCATTCTGTCAGGTCAGTGGGGCACCTTCACTTGCTATCCACCAGAAAACTTTATCACAGCCTCCTAGAAGAGCATAGTGAGGAGTAGGCTGTGTTCTACTGGCAACAGGAACAAGAAGGCCATTGATTTGGTAAAAGAGGAATTACAAGGAAATGTGAAGGTCATACACATTTGGAAGGGAGCACACCATTCAGAGCATGCTAGCGCCAAAGGATCATAGAAATATAATAGAGGTTCTTTTAAAAAGATGCAGTCAATTCAGTCACATTGGTCTCAAACAAAAAGGTTGTTTTTGCACCCTCATTAATAATTTTTAAATTAAACTATTATTTATCTCATCCTTATCTTTTTTATTTCTACTTTTGTATATGTGCATTACAATTAAATATACATTAAAGTATCAGTACAACAGTGTATGTGTGTATGTGTGTATATATGTTACAAATATATAAATAAATATTGGGGGGGTTATGCAGTAATATAACAAATCATTGGTTGTTGGACAGAGAGTTTACATTTTAGCACATTAAAAATTAAACTAATGTTTGTAGATGGCCTAAACTGTGTGATTCTTAGCTGTTTTCTGATCCATTTTATGCTATCGCTATGATTATGGAAGCATAAAAGGATCATGTAGGAATAAGAGCCATTTTATATACTTTTTTGTGGGATGCTTTGATAAAAAAAACTTGTGCCTTTACCTAATGACCATCCTACTGATAATGAGGGCAGCTAGGTGAAGCAATAGAGTGCTGAGGAGGAAGACTCATCCTCTTGAGTTCAAATCTAAACTCAAAATCTTACTAGCTGTGTAACCCTGGGCAAGTCACTTAAATGTTTGCCTCAGTTCCTCTTCTATAAAATGAGCTGGAGAAGGAAATGGCAAAAACCATCCAGCATCTTTGCTAAGAAACCCCAAATGGGGTCATGAAGAAGTGGACACAGCTGAACAACAACTGATAATGATGAGCTCCATCCTTGACTTGTCTTCTCCTTGCTTGAATTCTTTCCAACTTGGTAGAAACCTGTAGACTTCCACAGCCAAAATCATTTGATAACCCAGGGTCACCTTAATATCACAATAAAGTACAGGAGCATGACTTTTGTGAGGAAAGACAAAAATCAATAGGGGTATATGGCAGGTCTTGCACTTCAGTTTAAAAAAAAATCAGCAGAAAAAATACAGGAAGGAGGAAACTATTCTCTCATCCCAAATAGAGTTCACACACAAGATAAAGTGGGCAGTAACAGTGGCAGGAGATCTCCAGCTGAAGGCAATCTGAGAGGGCAGGGCTGGATTTAAAACATGACTTAAAATGTCACATACACCTTAAGAAGGCCAAATGCAGCTGCAACCTTTTCTCTGCTTGCCTATTTAGTGAACATTGCCAAGGGAATATGAAACTCCGAAAGTGACACTCTTTTATTTAGAATTCACAAAGATCTGTGATGTTTTAATTGGACATTGGAAGGAAACTCAAGGAAGAAGGAGGATATAGAGAATCCTTCTTGCCCAACCCACACCAAGGGGTCATGGCAGTTGGGGATCAGAATGATATGAATATCCCTGGATACCCTACCCTGACCCTGGGACCCTTGAAGGTTGCTGTTGCAATGACAGTGTTTAGAGCTGAGAGACTGAGCTAAAGAGACTATTGACAGATGACTGGGGCCATGAGACAGGATTAAAGTCATTGAGCCATGCTGAGGTGGGCTGGTGAGCCACATACATGCCAAGTCTTCTTTTCTCCTTCCATCCCTCTAAGACTAGTGGTCCTCCATCAATTGCCCAACTATCACTTTTCAATTCTCCTCCCTCTAAGAGTGGGGAGGAATTAAAGGAGAGAAGTCTATTCTGTCTCCTTCTAGCTGACATCCTAGGTGGTAGGAATTCCAAGCAAAGCATTCCCAATTGTTCACTGTTTTCTCATTGTTTATAAATACATTGCCTTGTTATAAAAGTTGATAGTCACCAAGATTCTGGCTAGTGTGATCTCATGGTGGTGGCTCTGGGCAACATTAAGAAGACTTTTTTTCCCTTTGTAAAGACAAGACACAATTTTTCCCTTTGGCAGAAGCTGGGGAAGAGGAGGGTCCTGAATACCCGTAGGAGAGAAAAGTACATAACTCATCATCTTCAAGACCTGGTAAGAGAAACCATCAAAAAAGCTTAAGTCGGGGCGGCTAGGTGGCGCAGTGAATAGAGCACCGGCCCTGGAGTCAGGAGTACCTGAGTTCAAATCCGGCCTCAGACACTTAACACGAAAAACTAGCCGTGTGACCTTGGGCAAGTCGCTTAACCCCAACCTGCCCTCCAAAAAGCAAAAAAAAAAAAAAAAAAAAAAAAAAAGCTTAAGTCATAGATAGAACTTTCACAAGACAATGGCTGGGAAGGTGTTCTGCTACAGCTGACTGGGGTCATTTGGCTTTGGATTTCATCAACTAACTGGAAGGATTTCTAGCATCAAATTCAGTTCCTCACCTCACAAGTGAGGCAAGTTGCAAGTAGGATCCAGCCTGAACTCTTTTGTGATTGGGAGCCCTTTTTCTACATTCAGGTTTCTTTCCATATAAATGGTACCTTATACTTTTTCACATGAGATTCATTTCAAAGGCTGTATATTCTAGTTATATATCTATCTAATTAACCCAGCAAATTTGAATATTCCTTGTCACAGTACTCTGTTACTTATGCAATACCAAGCCTTTAACTATAGAACCCTGGACTTTGACATGAAGTATCCTTGGATTTATTAATGATTTTGGTTTTGTCCTGGTTTATACTTTTGACACTATTGCTAATTCTGGTCCTTACAGTTTCAAGAGCCAGACTGGTACCTGACAATACATTTACTAAATCCAAGCCACTGATTCTGTTCACTCATATAGTGAACAACCCTTGTCATACTGCCTGTTTAGAAATGATCTGGCTTAATTGAACCTTTCCCCAAATTCTTACCATAGAAATGATTTGTTCACTTTGATCTGAGTCAACTCCATGACAGTCAATCTTATCTTTCTCCTGGTCTTACCTCTGAACAGGGCTGGTCGAACAATAAAAAGATAAAAATTGATAGAAGCATAAGTAAACAATAAACAAACAAACCTAGGAGTGAAAGAGATCAATAGGTGGTTAACAGGAAGAAAAAGAAAGTCACCAAACTAAAGCAGAAATGAAGGCTAATATGGTCCAATAACATGGCTCCATTCCGAGGGCACCAAATCTAGCAGTGTCGTATAACCAGTACATGATACAGGAGGGACTTGAAATTAGATCTTCAAGGTTTTGAGCCCTGCTCACTATAGGACAGCTAGGTGGCACCATAGTGAACAGGGTGGCAGGCCTATAGTCAGGAAGACTCATCTTGAGTTCAAATCTTGGCTTCAAATACTTACTAACTATGGGACCCTTGGGAAGTCACTTAACCCTGTTTGCCTTAGTTTCCTCATTTGTAAAATGAGCTGGAGAAGGAAATGGCAAACCGCTCCATCATCTTTGTCAAGAAAACCCCAAATGGGGTCACAAAGAGTCAGACATGACTGAAATGAATGAACAATACTATCCACTATGCCAAACCGCCTTTAATTTTGCACAGTATAGACATTTAAATGCTTGTTAAATTTAGTTGAATGAATTGAATTCAAGCAGAGAATTATAGAAACAATAAGTAACTTCATTCAAGAGAATGACAATAATGAGACACCATGCCAAAACTTGTGGGATATGGCAAAAGCAGTTCTTAGGGAAAGTTTTATATCCCTGAATGCATACATAAATACAATAGAGAAAATGGAGGTCAATAAATTGGGCATGCAACTGAAAAAGCTAGAAAAAGAAGAAATTGAAAATCCCCAATTGAATACTAAATTAGAAATAATGAAACCCAAAAGAGAAATTAATAAAATTGAATTTAAGAGAACTATTGAATTAATAAATAAAACTAAAAGCTGGTATTATGAAAAAAACCAATAAAACTGATAGACCTTTAGTCA
This sequence comes from Pseudocheirus occidentalis, assembly GCA_028646575.1. Taxonomy (NCBI): domain Eukaryota; kingdom Metazoa; phylum Chordata; class Mammalia; order Diprotodontia; family Pseudocheiridae; genus Pseudocheirus; species Pseudocheirus occidentalis. Next base: position 126,255,463 of record CM053594.1, on the reverse strand, counting down.
AAATGATAAAAAAAAAGACAGAAGAAAACCAAATTACGAGTATCAAAAATGAAAAGGGTGAATCTACCTCCAATGAAGGGGAAATTAAAACAATTTAATTAGGAATTATTTACCCAATTGTATGCACATAAATTTGACAATCTTAGTGAAATGGATGAATATTTGCAAAAATTCAAGTTGCCTAGACCAACTGAAGAGGAAGTAAACTACTTAAATAACCCCATCTCAGAAAAAGAACTTGAACAAGCCATCAATGAACTCCCTAGGAAAAAATCTCCAGGGCCAGATGGCTTTACTAGTGAATTCTACCAAACGTTTAAAGAACAATTGGCTCTAATACTTTCCAAACTATTCAGGAAAATTGGAGAAGAAGGAATCCTACCAAATTTTTTTTATTACACAAATATGGTCCTGATACCTAAGTTAGGAAGAGACAAAACAGAGAAAGAAAATTACAGACCAATTTCCCCTTATGAATATAGATGCAAAAATTCTATAAAATATTAGCAAAAAGACTAGAGCAACTCATCATGAGAATAAAATGCTTTGATCAGGTAGGATTTATTTATTCCAGGAATGCAAGGGTGGTTCAATATCAGGAAAGCAATCAGTATAATTGATCACATCAACAACAAAACTAGCAGAAACCATATGATTATCTCAATAGATGCAGAAAAGACTTTCGACAAAATACAACACCCATTCCTGGAATACATGGAGTCTTCCTTAAAATAATAATTGGCATCTATCTAAAACCATCAGCAAGTATTATATGTATTGGGGATAAGTTAGAAGCATTTCCAATAAGATCCAACAAGGATATCCACTATCACCCCTCTTACTCAATTTGGTACTAGAAACGTTAGCAGTAGCAATAAAAGAAGAAAAAGAAATTGAAGGAATCAAATTAGGAAAAGAAGACATTAAGCTATAACTCTTTGCAGATGATATGATGATATACTTAGAGCAGCGGTTCTCAACCTGTGGGTCATGACTCCTTTGGAGTCAAACAACCCTTTCACAGAGGTCACAGGGGTTGCCTAAGACCATTGGAAAAGACATATTTCTGATGGTCTTAGGAACCAAGATACCACTCCTCAAGATACCACTCCTCTGTCTCTAGGCAAGTCCACCCACATGCAGATACACCCACATACAAGTATTAAAGGGTCCCAGTCTTAGGAAGGTTGAGAATCACTGACTTAGAGAATCCTAGAGAATCAATTAAAAAACTACTTAAGATAAATAAACAAATTTGGCAAAGTTGCAGGATATAAAATAAACCCACATAAATCTTTGGCATTACTACATATCTCTAACAAAAATACAACAGCAAGAGATAGAAAGAGAAATCCCATTTAAAGTTACTGTAAACATTATAAAATATTTGGGAATCTACCCACCAAAACAAACCCAGGACTTATAAGAACACAATTAAAAACATTTTTCACACAAATAAAATAGCTAATTGGAAAAACATCAATTACTCATGGCTGGGTTGAGCTAATATAATAAAAATTATAATTTTACCTAAATTAAATTACATATTTAGTGCCATACCAATCAATCTACCAAAAAATTACTTTATAGAGCTAGAAAAAATAGTAACAAAATTCATTTGGAAGAATAAAAGGTCCAGAATATCGAGGGAATTAATGAAAAGAAATGCTAGGGAAGGTGGTTTAGCCATACCAGATTTTAATTTGTATTATAAAGCAGCAGTCATCAAAACTACTTGGTACTGGCTGAGGAATAGAGTAGTGGATCAATGGAATAGATTGGGTACAAGAGACTCAACAGCCAATGACTATAGTAATCTACTGTTTGATAAACCCAAAGACCCCAGTTTTGGGGATAAGAACACACTATTTGATAAAAACTGCTGGGAAAACTGGAACATAGTATAGCAGAAATTGGGCATAGAACAATGTCTAACACCATACACCAAAATAAAGTTAAAATGGGTGCATGATCTAGGTACAAAGGCTGACACTGTAAGTAATCTAGGAGAGCAAGGGATAGTTTACCTGTCAGATCTATGGAGAGGGGAAGACTTCATAATGAAACAAGAGTTAGAGAGCATTATAAAATGCAAAATGGATAATTTTGATTACATTAAATTGAAAAGCTTCTGTACAATAAAGCCAATGTTACCAAGATTAAGGGGAAGCAGAAAACTGGGAAAGAATTTTTACAACCAGTGTCTCTGATAAAGGCTTCATTTCTAAAATATACAAAGAATTGAGTCAAATCTATAAGAATACAAGCCACTCCGCAGCTGATAAATGGTCAAATGATATGAACAGTCAGTTTTCAGAAGATGAAATTAAAGATATCTATAAGCATATGAAAAAAAATGTTCCAAATCACTAGTGATTAGAGAAATGCAAATCAAAACAACTGTGAGGTACTACATCTCACCAGTCAGATTGACTAAAATGACAAAACAGGAAAATGATAAATGCTGGAGAGGATGTAGAAAAATTGGAACACTGATGCATTGTTGGTAGAGCTGTGAACTGATCTACCTGTTATGGAGAGCAATCTGGAACCATGCCCAAAGGGCTATAAATAAGTATATACCCAGCAATGCCACTTCTAGAGTTATATCCCAAAGAGATCATAGGAGTGGGAAGAGGCCCCATATGTACAAAAATATTTATTAGCAGCTCTTTTTGAGGTGGCAAAGAATTGGAAATCAAGGGGATGCCCATCAGTTGGGGAATGGCTGAATGAGTTGTGGTATATGAATGTAATGGAATACTATTGTGCTATAAGAAATGAGGAGCAGATGGACTTCATAATAACCTAGAGAGACTTATATAAACTGATGCTGAGCAAGAAGAGCAGAACCAGGTGAAATTTGTACACAATGACAGACATAACGTATGTGTGAAGATTAGTTCCAATAGACTGGGCTCCTCTCAGCAATGTAAGGTTATAAGACAACTCCAAAAGACTCATGACTGAAAGAGATATCCACATCCAGAGAAAGAGACGCAGAGTCTGAGTACAAATTGGAACAAACTACTTGCTGTGTTTCTTTTTCTTGTTTTGTATTGTTTCCTCTTTCCCACTGATCATTCCATCAGTTATAATCCTTCTATACAAATTGACTAATGATTAAAGTAAAGATATTTGTAGATCCTATATTTAAGTGCATGCCGCCATGATGTGGGGCAGGGAGGAGAGGAAGGGGGAGAAAATTTGAAACTCAAGGGACTGAGGAACTGAATGTTGTAAACTAAAAGTAAATAAACAAACCAATTTAATTCTTTTTTTAAAAATTTGCAGTGTAGACATTTAAATGCTTGTTAAATTGAATTGAATGAATTGAATTCAAGCAGAGGTTGCCTGACTACTTGATAGAGATACTATCGAAGATTCAGATTTAGGTAGTGGGCTAACCTAGACAGCCTCTAAGGTCCTTTCCAACTCAAAAATTCCATGTCGCTCCTGTTCAGTCATATTCTATTCTTCATGATCCCACAAGCCATGCTGTCCATGAGGTTTTTGTTGGCAAAGATACTGGAGTGGTTTGCCACTTCCTTCTCTAGTGGATTAAAGGAAACATAGGTTAAGTGATGTGCACAAAGTCATACAGCCAATAAATGTCTGACTTCAGATTTGAACTCAGGTCTTCTTCATTCCAGGCCCAGCACTCTATCCACTGAGCTATATAGCTACCTCCATCTATGTGATATTCAATAATCACTAGGTTTTCATTAATAATGCTAACATATGTGGCCAAGTAGGTTTTGTTTGTTTATTTTACAAAACTAGAAGAAAGAAAAAATCAGACATGGTTTCCTTGTAATTGGTTCTAGTTCTTTCTTTTTATCACCTGCATCAGGAACCATTCCCTCTTTTCTGTCTTCCTTCTACTTCAGTCCATATTCCTTCTTTCACCTCCCTGAATTAGAATGGATGAAAAGACCAGAGCTGAGTAAGAACTTTGAAATACAAACCTAAGACTCCAGAGAATCTAGAAAGCTAAATTTGTTTGAGCAATTGAAAGGAACAGTAAGATGATAAAATGTTAATATTCTAATAAGTAGAGAAGAGACACGTGTTTCTCCAGAACTTTCATGTCTTACAAGATATTAAGGGAGTTAAATAAGAAAAACAGCAGACCTGTGAGTAGTTGACTTTTGTCCTAAGGGTTTGAAAAGGAGAAAGAGAAGTAAGAGGAAAATAAAAGGAATAAACTAACATAGAGAGGAGAAAAAGACAGTGAAATGATGGTTCTCACAAATGGAGAACCATAGAGGAAGGGGTAGGAGCAATGAGCATTATTGTTATGTGAAACAAAGGAAGGTGGAATATAAAGAGTCTGATGTAGAAACTGGATGTCTCATAGACATCTTAAACATAACATTTCCAAAACTGAACTCATTATCCTTTCTTCAAAACCCTTTATTCTTCTTAACTTTCCTATTGTTATGGGGAGTTCCATTATCTTCCTATTCATCCAGGTTCACAACTTTGATGTCATCCTCAACGTCTCACTCTCTTTCACTGCCCATATCCAGCCTATTGTCAGGTCTTGTTGTTTATACATTCATAACATTTCTTATATTTATCCCCTTCTCTCCCGTAACATTGCCGCCACTCTTGTGCGGACCCTCACTGCCTCATACATAGACTACTGCTGTAGCACTATGGCTAGTCTCCCTACCTTGAGAATCTCCCAACTCCAGTCCATTCTTCTTTCAACTATTATATTTATCTCCCTAAAGAATGGTTTGACCATATAATCCCTCTATTCAATAAGCTCTAATACCTCTCTGCCTCCTCCAAGATCAAATGTTAAATCTCCTCTGTGGCTTTTAAAGCTTTCCAAAATCTTTCCTCCCCTAATCCCTTTCTTTTTTATACCTTACATCCTTGGTCCTCACCCCAAGTACTCTTCAATGATGTTGGCTTCTTCTCTGTTGCTTCCTAAAGACTCTCCATCTCCAAACTCTGGGCATTTTCATTGACTGTTCCTCATTCCTGGAACTCACTCCCTCCTCGTCTCTACTAAGCTTCCTTAGCTTCTTCAAGTGTCAGCTAAATTCCGTCATCCTACATTTTTGCACTTGGTAACTGTAGACTCATTTTTCTTCACTATATTTTTTTGTTATCAGTAATAATGACCCAAAAGAGTAGACCATTAAAACATTTTTTATTTAATATTCGATTTTCATCCACTTACATGTAAAAATAATTTTTAACACTTGTTTCTTAATACTTTGAGTTCCAAATTCTCTCCTTCCACCCCCTCTACTCTCATTAAGAAGGCAAACAATTTGACATGTTATTCATGTGCAGTCATGCATTACATATTTCCATATTGGTCATATTGGAAAGAAAACACAAACCAAAAAAAACAAGAAAAATAAAGTTTAAAAAAGTATGTTTTGATCTGCATTCAGATTCTATTGGTCCTTTCTCTAGAGACGGATCAGCATTTTTCATAGTAAGTCCTTTGAAAATGTCTTGGATCATTGTATTGCTAAGAATAACTAAGTCATTCACACTTGATCATCATACATCATTGTTGTTACTGTGTACAATGTTCTCCTGGTTCTGTTCACTTTACTTTGTATCATTATTGTATGTCTTTCCAGGTTTTCCTGAAACCATCTTGCTCATCATTTCTTATAGCACAACACTATTCCATCACAATCATACACCACAACTTGTTCAGCCATTCCCCAATTGATGGACTTCCCCTCAGTTTCTGATTCTTTGCCACCACAAAAAGAGCTACTATATTTTTTTATAGGCCCTTTTCCTTTTTTGATTTTTATCTCTTTTGGACACAGACTATTGCTAGATCAAAGGATATGCATGGTTTTATAGCCCTTTGGGCATAGTTTCAAATTGCTCTCCAGAATAACTTAAATAGTTCACAACTCCACCAACGGTGCATTAGTGTCTAATTAGTGTCTTCTTTCACATTCCCTCCAATATTTATCATTTTCCTTTTCCTCTCATATTAACCATTCTGATAGATGTGCGGTGGTAATCAGAGTTGTTTTAATTTGGATTTCTCAAACAGATGGTGATCTAGAGCATTTTTTCAGATGAGTATAGATAGGTTTGATTACTTTATCTGAAAACTGTTCATATCTTTGGAACATTTGAGGAATGGCTTATTTTTATAAATTTGGCTCAGTAGTCCATGTATTTGAGAAATGAAGACTTTATTAGAGAAACTTACTGTAATTTTGTTTCACAGTTATGTTTACTAATTGTGTATTTCCCTTCATCCTATTCCCCCCATCCATTCTACTATCTCCTTTCACTCTCAAAAGTGTTTTGCTTCTGACTACTGCCTCCCCCACTGTGCCTTTCCTTCTATAAGTGTCCCCCTTCTCTTATCCCCTTTCCATCCTACTTTCTTGTAAGGCAAAATAGATTTCTATACACAACTTAGTGTGTATGTTATTCCCTCTTTGAGCCAATTCTGTTGGGAGTATGGCTCAAGTGTTCCTATCTACCTCCACTATCTCCCCTCTAACTATGAAAGCTCTTTTATGCCTCTTCTTTGTGAAATATTTTACCCCATTCTACCTGTTCCTTCCCCCTTCTCCCAATGCAATCCTCTTTCTCACTCCTTAATTGTATTTTTTAATGTATCAACCCATCATCTTCAACCCATACCCATACCTCTGTCTATATCTACTCTTTCATTCTTAGGAATTACAAGTATCATCTCCCTACTTAGGAATGTAAATGGATTAACCTTAATAAATTCCTTGTGATTTCTCTTCCTGTTTACCTTTTCATGCTTTTCTTAAGTCTTTTTTTTGAAAATCAAATTTTTATTCAGCTCTTGTCTTTTCATCAGCAATGCTTGAAAGTCCTCTGTTTCACGGAATACCCATTTTTCACCTGAAGGATTATACTCATTTTTGCTGAGTAGATGATTCTTGTAATCCTAACTTCTTTGCCCTTCAGAATATCATATTTTAAGCTCTAAAATTCTTTAATGTAAAAACTTCTAAATCTTGGATTATCCTGACTGGGGTTCTACAATATTTGAATTCTTTTTCACTGCTTGCAATATTTTCTCCTTGATCTTAGAGCTCTGGAGTATGGCTATAATACTGCTGGAAGTTTTCATTTTGGAATCTCTTTCAGGAGGGGACTGGTAGATTTTTTCAATTTCTGTTTTACCCTTTAGTTCTAGAATATCAGATCAATTTTACTGGATAATTTTTTAAAATGATGTCTAGGCTCTTTTATTTTTAATCATGGTTTTCAAGTAGTCCAATAATTCTTAAATTATCTCTCCTTTATTTATTTTCCAGGTCAGTTGTTTTTCCAATGAGATATTTCACATTTTCTTCTATTTTTTTCATTCTTTTGATTTTGTTTTATTGCTTCTTGATGTTTCATGGAGTCATTAGCTTCCATTTACCCAATTCTAATTTTTAAAGAATCATTTTCTTCATTGAGCTTTTTGCATCCTTTTCCATTTGGCCAATTCTTTTTGGAGCTATTGTTCATTTTAATTGCTCAAAAATTGTGATATTCCATGAATTATAACCATATAGTACCAAGAAGAGAATATAGGTCTTAAAGAGAATATGTTTTTAAGCCTTTGGTAGGTAGGTGGGGGATAAGCAATTTAGGAATAATTTGAAAGCATTACACAATTTTCTAAAGGCAATTCAGTGCCAGTCATTATTTTGGACAACAAAAAAATGAAAGCAAAATATATGCCAATAGGAAATAGATGAGCAAATTATAGAATAAGAATGTCAGGGAATATTATTTTAATGCTACCCAATCAGTCAGTCATTGAGCAGTAATGAAGCATTTATTATGTGATAGGAACTCTTGCTGAATATGAAGAATTCAGAGAAACAAGGGGAGACTCTTATCAAATGATGCAGAGTGAAGGTAACAGAGCAAAAAGAACAATATGCACAATGACTATAATCATGTTGATAAAGTAAACATAAAAAAATTTAGTCAAAAACAGCAATTGATACAATTAGCATATGGGAAAGATAAAAATAAATTAAACAAATGTACTTTGTTTTAAAAAAAAAGTTTGTTGGGAAGAATCTTTCGTACCCAACAAAATGTAACAACAAAAGCAAAAACAATCTTGTTATAATAGGTCTAAAAATGAACTCATCCAGCTTCCTCCAAGGTCAGTTTCTCCTTCTGACTTCCCTATTTCTTTAGGTTACCCAGGCTCCGAAATTTGGTCACATTTGACCCCTTTCTCTTCTTTGCTCCTAATATCAATTGAATCCTCCGTATATATATTTTTTTCATAGAGTTCTTGAAGTTCTCCTTTCCTTTCAATTCTCATTATTAATTTTGTTCAGGCACTTATCACTTCATATACAGATTACTGTTAATAGCTTTCTAACTGATTTCTGTGCCTCCAGTCTCACTCCCAATTTATCCACACTTTAGTTCCAATCTATTTTTCTATTTTTATTTCCCACTTCCCTACATGAATCTTCTTCACTATCCAAATTCATTTATTCACTCTTTCCTGCACCCACCTAGCACCTCTTTGTTTTTGCTAGCTTCTTCTCTCACTTTGATATCTCTCTTGATTTCCTTTTTGTCAGTGCTAAAGAGTACTGGAGTTGGAATCAGGATAGGCCTAGATTTGAATCCCACCTCAGACTTGTGGTACCTCTGTAGCATGGGTAAGTCATGTAATGTCTCTGAGTCTTGGTTTATTCATCCTTAAAATGATGATAATAATACCCATATTATCTACCCCTACAAGTTTGTTGTAAAATCAGACAAGGTAATGTGCTAATCACTTTGCAAACTGTGAAGTACTATATAAATGTCATTTATCATTATAGGTCTATTTCCAATTCCATTTTATCCATAAAGATTAGCTGGAGAATGTTAGCCAATGGTAAACTCTCCTTTCTCTGAATTCTTATAGCAATCATTATGTGTAGCATTTATTTGGCACTTATTATTTATCAATTAACCAATTTAAAAGCATCCATTAAGTCTCTACTATGTTGCAGGTACTAGATTAGGCATTGAGGATAAAAAAGACAAAAGTGAGCTAATCTCTTCATTAAGAAAGCTTATGTTATATTGCCTTGTATTATTAGTTTCAGCTTCACCGTAAAGCTGAATCAATTCACCATGAAGATGTCTCTTTCTAATGAGTTCATGTTGGACAAAACAGGCAGGAAGGAGAAACAGGTCATCACACAAGAGTGGACTTTAATTTTGCTATGAAGAACAAAGAGATAACCAACAACCAGAGAATCAAGGTTACTCTCTCCACCATCTGCATCTGCAACTATGTGGATAATGGAGCCAAATCAGCTGCTCTGATGAGCCACTTAGGTTAGTCTGATGGTATCCCCACATCTGATATATATTTCTTAAAGCCCATAGCTGTGGAACTCAAATCTTCTTTTTTCTTTAAAGAGAGAATTCCTTTTTTGTGTGTGAGGCAATGAGGGTTAAGTGACTTGCTCAGGGTCACACAGCTAGTAAATACCAAGTATCTGCAGCCAGATTTGAACTGAGGTCCTCCTGACTCCTGAACTAAAAATGAGTTCATTTTTAGACCTATTATAACAAGATTGTTTTTGCTTTTGTTGATACATTTTGTTGGGCACAGAAGATTCTTCCCAACAAACTTTAAAAAAAAAACAAACAGGGCCAGTGTTCTATCTACTGTGCAAACTAGCTGCCCTGAACTTAAATCTTAGATAGAAAAAGATGTTGTGTTCCTGAAAGATTATGTGGGGCCAAAAGTGGAGAAAGGCTATGCTAACCCAGCTACTGCTTCAATTATCCTGCTGGAAATCCTCTGCTTCCATGTACAAAAGGAAGGGAAAGGTGAAGATATTAGTAGGTTTACCCCTGGAAACTAAGCCAGCCAACCTAGAAGCCTTCTGATTGCACTTTTCCCAGAAGGCAATGTCTATGTGAATGATGTTTTTGGTTGCTCATGGTACCCAGAGCTCCACAGTGGGAGTGAATCTACCCCAGAAAACATGTGACTCCCTGATATAGAGTAGCTGACTTATTTTGCCAAGGACCTTGAAAACCCAGAACGGCTCTTGGCAATCATGTGCAAAGCTAGAGTTGTGGACAGGATTCAGCTAATGAACAACAAAATAAACAAAGCCAATGAGATGATAATTGGTGGTGGGATGGTTTTCACCTTCCTTAAGGTAAACAACATGGAAATTGGACTTTTTTAATGTTAAGGATGTCAAGATTGTCAAAGACTTGAAGGTCAAGGCTGGAAAATAGTGTAAAGAAACCTTTACCTCTTTACTTCATCAAAGTAAAAAAAAAATTTTATAATACCAAAACTTGTCAAGTCACCTTAATCAAGTATACCTCCTCAATCAATGGGTTTGGACTGTGGTCCTGCAAGCATCAAGAAGTATGCTGAATCTGTTGCATGGGCCAAGAAGATTGTACGGAATAGACCCATTTGGGTATTCAAATGCGCAGTATTTTTATGGGGAACCAATAAGCAATGTAGTAGAGACCACTAACAGGATCTATATCACTATCAAAAGCAGTGGGGTTACTGATATTTGCTGTACCAAATGAAATATTGAAGATAGTCAGTCATGTGAGCATTACGAGTGGTGCCAATCTAGAGCTACTAAAGGGCAAAGTCCTCCCTGGAATTGCTACCCTGAGTCATACCAAATGGATGGAACTTTCCTGCTTGCTAGTTCTGGTGCACAACACTCAAAACTTGACATAGCAACATTTCCTTTACTGTTACTTGATATTAGGAAAAATCTCTCCCTCAGGTCTCAGTCCAGAAGATGGGGCAATGGGACCCCCTGAAGCAGCTATCCTACACCCTCTTCTGGTTGATCCTCTGTCAGATCTCTTTTGAATTTATTTACTATGGAAAAACCATTGTTGAGATCTGTACAGTATACATTGCCTCCAGAAAGAAAAATAAAGTTTAAGGCACTATTAACTACATTCTCTTTCAAAAGCTTGTTCCAGGGTAGCTAGGTGACACAGTAAATAGAGCACTGGCCCTGGAGTCAGGAGAACCTGAGTTCAAATCCAGCCTCAGACACTTGATACATTTATTAGCCATGTAACTTTGAGCAAAACACTTAATCCCAATTGCCCTCCAAAAAGAAAAAAAAAGTTTGTTCCATTCAGGTTTGTCAGCAACTATTTTTGTTACTACCCACAGTATGGAAGCAAGAAGAAATTTCAGTTTGGGAGAAGGGGAAGGTTGACTCATTAAACATTTATTTAAAAGTACTAGCTCAAAAAACAATGTTACTGTTAATATTTTTATACATGTAGGTTTTTTTGTGATGTCAACACTTCCTTAAAATGTATTCCTGCAAATGAAATCTCTAGATTAAAGAATATCAACAATTTAGTGGCTTGTTTTGGTTGTATAATTCCAAATAGCTTCCTCAGAATGGGTGAACCAATTCACAGCTCCTCTAGTAATAAACTTGTATTTCTATCATCCTGCAATTCTGCCCACAAAAATTTCCCCATTTTTTGCAACTTTTCAAGCTAGATATGTTTGAAGTTTTTTAATGTGCAATTCTTCAATATTTAGTGATTTTAACTAATTTTCAGGTATTTGTTAATAGATTATCTTTTTTCAGTTTTATTGATCTCTGTAGTTTTTTTTTAATGCCAGAGTAATTTTCTGATATATCCCACATACATAAGCACCCCCATTGAACTTTCTCTTTAAAAAAAATGTATTGGGATTACGGAAGATGCTCAGAGTTGCTTTTCTTGGCAGGTGGTATGGAACTTGTGCAAACAACAACACCACACATACAAAACAATTAAGCAAAATCATCTAACATAGCAACTACAGAATATACGTCTGTATATGCAATACTCTATACTCTTCATCACGGTCTGCTTCCCCTTCTTCTAACAAGAGGAGGAATATTTCATCATCTAATTTTTAGGGACTCTGATCACTGCATTTCAGCTGAGTTCAGTTGTCTTTTGGTATTGTTTTCATTTATACTACTGTAGTCATTGTATTCATTATCCTGCTTCCAGTTGTTTAAACTGAATAGTTTCATAGATCTTCCCGTGTTTCTATCAGTTCCTCATATTTGTCATTCCTTTTGGGGTTCTTATCATCTCTAAGTATCCTTTCCCCTCCCACTCTCAATAAGCAGTTGGGTCCTCAGAGAGTCTAGCTGGATCACCTGTAAATAGTTCTAGGGGTACCACAGATGGGTTGCAGGGTCCTTCTTCTAAAACTATTGGCTCAAGACTCCATATTCTCCTGTATTCTCCCCAATACCAATCAACAGTTATAGTTTATAAACTTCCTTATATCACTGAAACCCTCTAGTGATTAGCATCCCAGTATCCTTTAATCAATCAACATCACTTAGCATTTTCAAAGGGCAACTGGGTGATAAAATGGATAGAGTGCTGGGCCAGAAGTCAGGAAGTGCATTTCTTTGAATTCAGATCTGACCTCAGACACTTACTGTGTGACTCTGGGCAAGTCACTTAACCCTGTTTGCCTCAGTTCCTCATCTGTAAAATGAGCTGGAAAGGGAAATAGCAAACCACTCCAGTATCTCTGCAAGATTCCAAATGAGGTCACAAAGAGTTGGACATGACTGAAAAACAACTCAAGAACAAGCTTTTAAAAAAGATTCCCTAAAAAGACAGCAAATGCCCCACATGTCCCCACAGGGACACAATCTCCCCTATAACATATCAATCCTCAGAGAGAGGGTTCAAATTAAAGTGAATGCTCTACCAAGTTCACTTCTGAAGGTGGCATAGAATTGGGTGAAAGTCATTCTTTTGTTTGTCTCAGTGTCAAATCACTATTGATATAAGTCAAGGAGTTTGATCAGTGCTTTGCTAATCACTGGGCTTAGCTAGTCACAAATTCTTATATGGACCTTATTTCCTAGACCTCTCCCTGGTTCTCCTGATCTCTTAAAGCTTTTAGTGTCTTAGGATAGTACTGGTTTAATATTGCACATGAAGCAACAAGGACAGAAGAAACAATTTCCATTTTTTAGAATATTATTATTTCGTTTCCCATTGTAGATAAAGAACAAGCCTTAGAGCAAGGAAGATATAGATTCAAGTCCCATTTCTGACACATACTAGTTCTGTGACTCTGGGCAAGTCATTTAATCTCTTAGCATTCTAGGTAACTCTAACATTATAAGTAGCAAAGAATGTGCCATTTTGCATTGGTAGAGTTTCCTCATCTGGGAGTTCTGTATACTAATGAAATCATATATTCAGTTCCTATCGCTGTCTCTTAATTCTATAACTTTTATGGCCTCTAAAGAATATTTCTGTCTGTCTGACTTTGTTTATGAGATCTTTCTGCCCTAGTATATATTCAGTTAAAAATTTTCTTTTTATTTTTTGGTGGCAATTGGGGTTAAATGATTTGCCCTTGGATCTTTACTCTTCCATCACACAACTAGTCAGTGTCTGATGCCAGATTTGAACTCCAGGGCCAATGTTCTATCTACTTCAATGACTAGCTGCCCCACATATTTAATTGTTGTAAATGTATAACATCATGCTGGAAAAAAAAGAAGGTAGGCTCCTTATGATTGCCATTAATTATTTGTAAGATCCCCCCTTCCATGTCTGAATAATCTCATGTGTCAAACTGACTACAAGAAATATAAATTTACTCCTACCTCTTATTTTCTTCCCTAGGATTTTTTGTTTTGTTTTGTTGAGTGTTGGTTTGTTTTTAAGCAGAGGAAAATTTTTTTCTCCCCAAGCACAGAGTTTATCTCACCTTGTTCTCAATGACCTTTAGAAAGGATGAAACTCCAAAGAGAAAAACCATCTTTTCTCCCCCTTCAGAGAATAAGTGCTAGTTCATTACTTATTTCTTCCAAGTATTTCAAAATTTTTACCTTACTTGAGTTTTTTTTTGTCCACTTGTTTTGCAATTTGCAGATTGTTCCCAGTTCCAGTTTTCCCAACAGGAATGCTGGGAAAGTCACCAATTCTCTCTGACTTTTACTACATTTCCCTATATGATTATACTTTACTTTTTAAGCTATTATTCTTGGATACAAATAATCTTCCTTTGCTTTTCCGTATATTTCTGATGTGTAATCTTGTATTACTCTGATGGCAATTCCTTGGCATAGGAGCTGTCTTTTTCCTAGCCAATTTCAGAATTTTCTCTTTGATATATAAGCCCTGAAAGTTGACAATTTAAACAAAAAATCTGGCTAAGTTAGACCAAGAGTTTGTCCATGATGGTGTCCTATAGATTTTAACAATCTACATTTTGCCCTCTATTCCAATACTTCCAAGGAGTTTTCTGATATGATTTCTTAAAAATAATATTCAGGATTTTTGTTTCATCACCTTCTTTTGGGATGCATCTTTAATATATACTATTTTCTAGTAGTTTTTCACTAATAGATATGTGTAGTCACATATTCCTTGAATTTTGCTGGCTTTTGACTTTGTACTAATAATCTCCATTTCCTTCGTTCCTTTTTCCAAGGTAACCATCACTTTGATAAGGTTTTCCAGCTTTATTCTAAGTCATCAATTCTCTTTTCAAGTTTTTCATTGAGAGCTGTAATTAAATTTTTAATTTTCTCCTTCACTTTTTTAATTAGGCCTTTCAATGGTTATGTGAGTTCTCGTCATTCCATTCTCTTTTCTGGGGTTTTAGTTATTGCAAGCTTGTTACGTTCTGGAGTTTTCTTCTGGGATTCTTTAACCACATTGTATTTCATTGTATTAGGAATTTTTCTTGGTTTTCTCATTTTACATTCCCTTTGCTATCTGCAGCTTTTGCGCCTCACAATTCCATCCCTGGGGTCTTAAATCTCTTAATCTCTATTTCAGTTTCTCCATAAGGCATGATGTGATCTTCCATCTTTTGCAGTCTGCTAACATATATGTTCCCTAAAGCAACTGGTTCTTATCTCTATGTCTAATTTCTTCATAAAGCTACTTCTGTTTGTGGTATAAAAAATACCCATTATTCTTAATTTAATTAAAAAAGTAAATACAGAGATGCCTTAGATAAGAAGAGGAATTTATTCCCTTTCTCCCAGGAAGAAAGGGGTGCCCCATGAGAGGATGTCTTACCCATGTTGATGCATGA
>CM053594.1:126191095-126239860 GCA_028646575.1 Pseudocheirus occidentalis | reverse complement strand
AATTCACCTCCCAACCTCCTCCCCAATGAGACTACAAGGGGATTGGCCTTCACCAGGCGGGAAGAAATGAACAAAAGAAGATAAAAGTAATTGACAGGAGAAGGGGGAGGGTAGACACTCAGGAGGAGGGGTACATTCCAGACTGAGAAGCTTTTCACTAATTTCATGTCCCACACATTTATTTCCTCCAAATAGTGATCTGTAACTTTACAGAAAACTTACCAAACTGCCTCTTTAATTTTAAGGCAAATTATTTTATAGATTCCTAGTATTTAAAGGAGCCCTGAGAGGTTATCTAGCTCATGGCTTCTTTTCCTGTTCCAATCTGTGACACATCTGGGACTTATTTGGATCCACAAAATAGATGGGAATCCATCAACTTCAATCTGGGAATTTGTCAGTCTTCATTTCCAAACTCTACCTTTATACTGGTCAGCTATCCTGTCTCCTCTTTACACAATGTCTTCACCTCTTCCATTCTTCACTTCCCATTCTAGCAAGACATTGTCAGAGTGATGTGAAGAAAACTAGGATAACATGAAAGAGTAAGAAAAGAAGGAAAGGGGAAGGGAATGAAAACTATGACAATATGAAATAGGAAGAAGGGAAGGGAATAAGCATTTGTATATCATCTACAATGTGTCAGGGACTGTGCTAAGTGTTTTACAAATATTATCTCATTAGAGCCTCACAACAACCCTGAAAGGTAAGTGCTATTATTACCCCCCCCTTTACAATTAAGTAAAATGAGGTTGAAAAAGTTTAAGTGACTTGCCCAGGGTCATACTTCTAGTAACTATCTAAGGTAAGATTTGAATCCAGGTCTTCCCAATTTCCTGTCTCTAAGTCCAGTGCTCTATCCACTGTACCACCTCATTTTGGGGCTTTTATCTGCCCCTTCCAAAAACAATGTCATAAAATATGTCATATTCTGATTGGGGATGAGTGAACAGATCTATCCTGCTGCTCCAAGGCAGTATCATTTCATGCCAAGTTAATGAAATACTTTCCTGTTCTATAAGATTCTATGCTTATCCAGGTCAATGATTGTTATCTTTTTTATTTGGCGCCCTAATGCCTAGCACAGCATGATGGAGAGGAAAATGTTCTTGATTTGGGATCAGAGAAGCTAAGCTTGGATCTTGACTCTTCCATTTACTACTTTTCTGACTTTGGACAAGTCACTTAACCTCTCTAAGCCTCAATTTCTCAATCTTTAAAATGGTAGCAATGAACTAAATAACCTGTAAGGTCCTTTGTGGATCTAAGAGCCCATGAACTGAGAGAGAGAGAAACAGAGAGAGACAGAGAGAGAGAGAGACAGAGACAGAGAGACAGAGACAGAGAGACAGAGACAGTGTAATGGTAATGTAATTTGGAGATGCCCCTGAATTGACTTGGCTTTTGGGTTGAGTGTTAAGACCCAGAGCTTGTGAATCCCACTTGTGGGATGGACTTGTTGACGTGAAGAGAGGCGACTGACCTGGGAGGAGCCATGAATGGAGAGAAAGGCTCAAGCCCAGAGAAGGCCAGAAGAAGTACTTTTGGGAGAGCAGCGTCCAGCATCATGAAGCCTGAGTTGCTGTTGAGAGCCCTTTGGAGCTGCCCAGGACTTTTGAGGACTGCCACCTGGAGCTACCAAGAACTGAGGAGGCATGGCTGTGATGCGTATTTTGTCTGTCTGCTTTGATGTTGTTTTTCCAGATTCACCTAATGGTGGACAATGCTGCTGTTGTAGAGGTCTTGGAACCTGGCTGTTGGTGCAGAAGCCCTGAAGAAGGATTTTCTTGTTGTAAGTTCACAGAAATCCTGGAAGGGGGCCTTGCTGATACTTTCAGGGGTTCTGGGACTGTTCTACAGGCAGAGTGTGACTTGATCAGGACACTGGCTTTGTTGAGTCTTGTCTCCCCAGGAACTGAGATTGCTGAGGGCTTGCCTCAAGTGAAGATGAAAGAAGGGCCCTTTCCTTTGCCTTTCTATGCTGAGATGATATCTTGACCTTGTTATGGCTTAAGGGTGGATGGCCTTTTGTGCTCTCCAGCTCCCTTTTGAGAAAGTACTTAATATTAATGGATGGTACTGTAATTACTTTGAGTCCAGGGGTGGGAAACCTTTACCCTTTTTGTGAGTGTACTTTGTTTATGATTGGAAACTGATCTCCATTTGAGAAGAACTCTCTCCATTTGAGAAGAGACTTTGACTGACTAAAAGACTGTACTGTCTAGGGATGGAATAGTCTGATCTCCATTTGAGAAGAGACTTTGACTAAAAGCTGTACCGTCTAGGGGTGGAGTAGTACCTGGACTGAATGAAGAACTGAAATGTTTGAGTTATATTGTATTTTGATTTTCCCTGTTCTGTGAATGTTGGCTGAATAAATGGGGTTTGCTATGCTGGTAATCCAAACCTTGGAAGTTGCCTTTGCTTGGCATTACAGACAGAGACAGAGAGACAGCGAGAGAGACAGAGAGAGAGAAAGCAGTTTGATTGAATCACTAGTGAGAGGGGCCTCAGCAAGGCAACAGTAGGTGCTGGGGTAACTACTGAAGGCCTATTTAAAGGAAGTCCTCCAATCTGCAAAAAAGCCCCAGAAGCCCTTTTTTCCCCCCTGTTGCTGCTGTGGTTACTACCATACAGAGTCTAAAGCAAGAACCCTGAAGCTGGAAGTGATTAGAAGGTCATATGAGGCATAGAGCAGGCCAGAGAGCCAATAACAAAGACAGAATGTGGTAACTAGTAAAAATTTTAAGTCGAATTCTCTACCACCACCAATACTGACAGAATCCTCTATGCCTATAACTTTTAAGATACGGAATTTAGAATAGGGAGTGGGGAATAGGAATTGGGAAACCCAGGGCTCAGAGTAGATCAGATCCTCAGTTGTATTTTTCCCCCTGTGGTGTAGGAATTTCTTTTCTGTATACCCTTTTTATTGTTGTACTTTTATTTCATTTTTTAATTTTAATTTAATTTTATTTCATTTTAATTTTTTTACATTTATTATATATTTGTTATAAATAAAATGATAAATTTTATTTATATTTTGTTACATTTCTTACACTTTTGAGGTACTAAAGCTAAAATAAGTTTCAAGTATAATATTTGATGGAGCTATCTTGCTAGGAGTCTTCTCCTTGATCTAATAAATCAATGATTAAACATCCAATTGGAAAAGTGCATCAGGTAGTCAGGCATAGAACTAGAGGGTTGAAAATTTGTATAATGGTGATAGTCAAAATAATGAAAGTGGATGATATTTCAAAAAAAATGGGTGTTGAAAGAAATAATTAGTGAACTGAGACTTGAGTTTTAGGCAACAGAAAATAAAGAAAAGTCACTGAATGAGATAAAGTAGTGGTACTGAAGAGGAGCCCAAAGACGGTTAGGGCTGCTTTAGACCCCAAAATACCAACATGCCGGGTCCTGCTGAAAGAATTCCACTCAAGTCTTCTCAGCCAAGGAAAAAGTAAAGTTTATTGAAAGTTCAAGTTCGCCACGTGGGGTGCTAGGCCATTTAAAGGTGCTCTCACAGAGCACCTAAGCTATTCCATGGCACTCTCACAGAGCAAAGTCTCTACTAAGGCATTCTAAGGCGTTCTCACACCACATGGAGGGAAGATGGGGTTCTATATACAATAAGGTTGTGGGAGGAATCTAGGGATGGTCCAGAGGAGGAGATTGGGGAGGGTCTTCAGGAGGAGTCAGATGAGGTCAGACTCCAGTAATGAGTGATTAAGGGTGGGAAGTTGCTGGAGGCTACCTGGAGACCATAAACAATGGTGGGCCAGGCCAATTCAAGGGTGGGAAACTATTGGAACAAAGCGAGCTAAAGACTTGGGCAGAGCCTCATCTCAAGGCCCATGACCTCAGGCAAATGTCTTCCCTGGGAAGGTTTACTTTCCCAGAGCCTGTACCTCAAAGAATCAAGGAGCGCTCAAAAAGGGGGGAGGGGTCCCAGAGCCTGCATCTCATCAGTACAGTAGTAGAAGTCTTTTCTGGACCTCTCTGAAGTGTTTGACAAATTGGCCACCACCTTCTCCCAGACTCAGACAATCTTTAACTGTAATATACTGTGAACCCAGAAGTCCTAGTCAGTCAACAAGTCAATAAGCACATGCTTAAGATATAAAAAAATAGTAAAAATAGGGTTTCTCTCCTCAAGGAGCTCACATTCTGTTGAGTGAGAGAGAGCATACCAAAAAAAAAAAAATCACACATATATAAGATATATATTGTGTAAATAGAAGGCAATCTTAGAAGGGAGGTATATGTTGGGGTGGGAAGGAAAGAGGGGACTGGGAAAGAAGGCAGGGAAGCTAGATGAGAATAGAGAGCTTTAAAGGCAAGGGGAACATCTAATAATAATAATTTTAAAAAGGCACAGTCAGGAAATGGAGTTTCACATGGGATTAATAGTAAGGCCAGTGTAGCAATATTGTAGATATGTAGAAAGAAATAAAGTGTAATAAAACTGGATACGTAGCAAGGGACCAGGTTGTGAAATGCCAAATAGAATTTAAAACTACTGGGGTATAGTTTTAGGACAGGCCAGACATTGAACACAACTCTCTTTGCATTTAAGCACTTCTCTGTCCTTCTCTGGTCTTCAACTACTTGTGTTTTCCTGGGCTTAAATTCTTTGCTGGCCAAAAATTAGGTCACTTCCCTCTTTGAATCTTTTAATCCACAGCTGAACTTGGCACTTCCTTTCTTCTCTACTCCCCCAAAGTCATAACATGAGAAAGGAATGGAGTGAGACCATTATTCTTTTATAGAATTTTTAAAAAATAATCACCATATAAAATATCCAATGATGCTTTTTCTTCCTTTCATCCTATTTTCTTGTTCTTCGAAACGTCCTTATAATATATAAATATATACATATTTGTAATTATTACTTTAAATGATCCTTCCTTATAATTCTAAAAGTAGTCACACAATTTCTATAAAAAGTAGTAGCTTTTGAGACTCTTTTTGCAATTTATTTTAAAATAATGCAAAATTATTAAAATAAAAAGTTTAAGCATTTATCATATTTTTAAATTTACTATATGCTAGAATTTAACCTACATAAAAGAAAACTGGTTTCCATATAGTATTTTCTTAACATTTTGAGGTAAGTATAATTGTTCTATGATTTTAAAAAAAATTTATTAATATCAGCATATAAAAGTAGGAAAATAGTATATAATTATTCACATTTCACATTTTAAATAAGGTTTTCTCTTTACACAAGAATTACTTTAAGTGGTAAGCTCCTATAGTATATTAACATTTTATTAACATATCAAAATGGGATATAATAGCATAGGATATGAAAGAAGGGAGTAGAAAAATTTTAGTTGTATTTTTCTGCCTACAAAAAACCCACCGTTTTTAATGTCGTTTCCTAACTGACAAAATTAACATGTTCATTGTACACTTCTTATTTCTCCCCACCTCATCCCCTTATCTCTATCTATTAAGTTTTTAAATAAAAGAGTTACATGGTCCTTAGGGAAACAAAAGATGTCACCATTTAATAAAATGAACTCTCTCAGATCTGATCTTGGGATCATAGAGTTTTCGAGTTAAGTGTCTATCTTTGAAATCATTTAGGTCAACCATCTCAGGTTAAATAGGGGAAAATAAGTTCCAGAGAAGTTTAAATAAGATGCTAAAGTCTGAGTTAGTTCACTAAAGAGCGGAAACTTACTGCCCAAGTCTTCAGATTTGCAGGCTCATTCTATTTCCACAATACTACTTCAGTCTCCCAGTAATTTAAACTTTTTCTACCAGTTTACCCCTCCCCCCAGTAGTTTACAAGATCCATAAAGAAAACTTCTTAAATGTCTCAAATCTTTCACACTAGATCATTCGAACTCCACCTCTACACTTAATATGTTGTATAAATTGCTACAAAAACTACTGTAAATGCCATCTTTAAAAAAATTAGTATACTTTTAGTGATGCCATATGGCCATGGATCATGGATGCCATCTCAGAAAAATAAAATTCACATGACCCAAGAGGTAATGGAAAGATGCACAACGGGCAAGAGTAGACTGCACTGCATTACCAATAGAAACATGCACTCAAGGAAAGGTGTAAAATTCTTCATCAAGGAACCATATAACCAGAAAAAGAAGTCAAATGGTCATAGATAGATCAAGGGATGAAGATCAACCTAAGTCTGGCATTTTTAATTGATGAAATATTAAAAGACTCAGAGGCCAACTGCCCATGTCCTAGATAAATTCTCTATACAGGATTTATGACATGGGCAGAAATTTCATAGGATGAGAAGACATAGATAGATTTGGGTTGCATTAGTAGTTAGAAGAGGCAGCTTCCAGTTCCTAATGCCCACATTCACAGATAGGATCAAATGGTAGGATAAAGAAGAAAGGGAAGAAAGAAAGGAGAAAGGTAGGAAGAGATTAGATTTGCTAAGAAACCTTCAAAAGGGCATTTTTTTTAAAAAAGTAAATACTATAACAGCTTTGGACTAGTTATTTTATATTTAAGAGCCTTTGGGCAAATTATTTCCTGCCATCAAGTGCTAAGAACTCTGCTTTTTAGTTATCCTTTTCTGGAAACGTTCAAATAGACAACCAAGTTTCATCATCCTTGCAGCATTTTCACTAATTCTCTCAGGGAGTGATGTGTCCTCTCACCAGAAATCTAGGCTCACTCTGCTCCAAGCAACTGCTTTTCTCTAGATACCTTTTTCATATTTACAATTGCTTTTCCCTCCCAAAGGAAATAACCCTTATTCAGCCAGGGTCCCAGAATCTTCTTCCCATCCCACATAAGTAAAGCCAAACATAGGATTATAGATTTAGAGCTGAAAGGAACCTCACAGGTTATCTAACCAATACCTCTTTTACTGAGGCCCAGAGGGGTCAAGTAACCTATCCAAGGTATCACAAGTAGTAAGTAGGAGCCAGGATACAAGACTAGGTTAGAGGACTTGGGTTTGAGATTAGACTAGATTCTTTTAAGATCCCTTCTAGATCAGAATCTACAATGCTGTAACTCTACAACTCTACAATGCTGAACTTAATCTAGCTCTTTTCAGTATATTACAAATCCTCAACCTATCAAGTGCTCAGTATTGTACTCAGCACTAAGGGGTTACAAAAAAGAAAGAAAAGACATATCTTATTGAGGACTGTAGAATCATAGATCTAGAATTTTCATACAAGAGCAGGAAAAGAAATTGTATTTTCTCCATGTGGATCTCTTTTGATCTTTTTTATAGGATTATTTAATAGAGGGATTTCAAATGAGTTTTTTAATTTGTTGATTTTCTAATCTTTTTAGTTACATTCACCAATTCACCAATCTGTTTCTTCTCTTCTTTGTTAATAAAATTGTTTAGAGATCTACATTTTTCCCCTAAGGAATGTTTTGGCTGCAACCTTAAAATTTTGGTATATTGTCTTATGTTGCACTGTGCCTCGTGAAATTGTCTCTAATTTCTAGGATTTGTTTTTTGATTCACTAATTCTTTAAAATTAAGTATTTATTATCCAGTTGATTTTTAGTAATTTTTAGAGATCCTTTATTTAATATAAGTTATTGCATTGTGGTCAGTAAAGGAGTTATATAAATATATATATTTATATAATATTTCTGCTTTTCTGCACTTGTTTGTAGATTTTTATGTTCTAAGACAATTTTTGTAAAAGTACATTTCCAAGGAATTTTTCTATTTCCTTTCTATTTCTGTTCATTAAATGCCAGAAGTCTGTAATATTTAATTTTTCTAAAATTCTTACACACAGTAACTTTTTTTTTGTCATTGTTCTTAGATTTATCTAGGTCTGGTAGGCTTCCTTTAAGTTCCAACTAAAATCCTTCCTTCTACTGGAATACATTTCCAACTTCTCTTAATTCCAGTGCCTTCCCTCCTATTTATTCTGCATATATATCTTGTTTTGTGTATATTTGCTTACATGTTGTCTTTCCCATTAGATTGTAAGTTCCTTGAGGACAGGGACTATCTTTTGCCTCTTTATGTATCACTAGTTCTTAGCACAGTACCTGACACATAGTAGGAACTTAATAAATGTTTATCTATTGATTGATATACATTATGGGCACTTAGGTGGCACAACCACATAAAGCATTGGACATGGATTCAGGAAGATTTGAGTCCAAATCCAGCCCCAGATACTTGCTGGTACAACCTTGGCCAAGTCATTTAACTTCTTTCTGCTTCAATCACCTCATCTGTAAAATGAGGGAAAGAACAACACTTACATACCATGGGTATTGTGAATATAAAATGACATAATATTTGTAAAATACTTTGTAAACCTTAAAAGACTATGAAAGGACAATATTATATTACTATGACAATAGTAATGTGTTAGTAGCATATAATATTCATATGTTAATATATGGTGATATTTTATTGTTATAATAATATAATAACATCATATATTATTGTTACAAATATATAAATTCAGAGTAAATGGAAGGAATCTTAGAGGGGATAACAGTAACAACTGGAGTGGGGAGAGCTTGAATTTAGTCTTAAGGAAAGATTGATATTTTAAGAGTTGGAGGTTGGGAGAGAGAGCAATCTATGCATGGGGAACAGTCAGTGCAAAGGCACACAAATGGGAAATATAATGTCATATATAAGGAAATGCCAATATGATTGAATTGTAGCATATGTAGAGTAGAATGTAAGATTGGAAAGGTAGGAAAGGACTAGGTTGTGAAGAGATATCAATGCCATATAAAAGGCTTTATAGTTGATTCTGGATGTAATTGGGAGCCACTGGACCTCCTGAAGGTTGTTGCTGGTGGAGTGGGGTGACAAAGTAGCATACCTATCAAGTTTTCAGATAAGACCAGGCTGTAAAGGATAATTAACATATTGGATGACAGAAAAGTCATCCAAACAGATTTTAATAGTCTGTAAAGATAGTATGACTATAATAAGCTCAAACTGAACTAAAATAAATGTAAATTCGTGTACCTGCTCTAAAAAAAAAAATCAGTGGTACAACTGAAGAATCAGGCAAATGTGGCCAGAATATGGGAAAAGAAACTAAGAGTATAAATGTACTGCATTGTGAGTCAGCAGTGTGATATGACAGCCAAAATAGCTAATGTGATCCTAGGCTTCATTAATAGAAGCTTAGACATCAGAGTGAAGGAGATGGTAAGTCTTATAGTACAATGCTCTGGTCAGCATATATCTGGAGTATTGTGTTAAGTTCTGGCCTCTGCATTTTCAGAAGGACACTGGAAACTAAAGTGTGCCCAAAGGAAGGTGACCAGGATGGTAAGGAGAACAGAGATCATGCCATAGAGTGATTGCTGGGAGAAACTGCAGATGGTTAGCCTGGAAAGAAGGCCAAGGACATGATAGCTTTTTAAAAAGCATTTGATTGTCATGAAAAGAGAGATTTTACTTTGTCTACTTTGGCCCTAGAAATAAAAAACTAGGGCCAATGAAAGACAACAATCAGACAACCTGATCATAGGGATCAAAGATTTAGAGCAGAAGCAGCAAAATTATTGGATTTATAGCCAGATAAACTGTCCCAGTCCTGTTTCTATCACCTATACCTTTATGACTATGGGCAAGTTATGGTCCCTTTCTGGGCCTCAGTTTCTTCATCTGTAAAATGAGAGGATTGAATTAAAAATGGCCTTTAAGGTTCATCCCTTCAAAATTCCTTCCAAATCTGGAATCATATAATACATTATAGATAGACTTTTTTTTGCTTGTTTGTTTGTTTTTTGGAGGGGAGAAGGCAGAGCAATTGGGGTTAAGTGACTTGCCCAAGGTCACATGGCTAGTAAATGTTAAGTGTCTGAGGTCACATTTGAGCTCAGATCCTCCTGACTCCAGGTCCAGTGCTCTATTCACTGTGCCACCTAGACACCCCTAGATAGACTTTTTTTTTAAATTTTTAGCAAAAATCTATTTTCTCTCCCTTCTAGGCTTCCTTTCTCTCCTATCTGGGGGAAAAAAAAGAAAAAGAAATCTTGGTTACAAATATGCAAAATTAAGCAAAACAAATTTCTACATTGGCAATATCCCTCCTAAGTTCATCACTTCATTATTCAGGGGTAGATAGCATGCTTCATTACCCATCTTCTGGAATCATGGTTGACCTTTGTGTTGATTAGAGTTCTTAAGACTTTCAAAGTGGTTTTTTTTAAATAATATTGTTACTATATAAATTATTTTCCTGTCTCTCTTCACTTTAATCTGCATCAGTTCATACAAGTCTTTTTATTTTTCTTTGAAACTGTCCTTTCATCATTTCTTATAGTCAAATAGTAGTCTATCTTACATTCATATGCCATAGTTTGTTCAGCTATTCCACAACCAATGAGTGCCCTCTCTCTTTTTTTAAAGCAGTCTATATTCATAGTCTCACATTCTTTACATCTCAACCATTTCTTAATCTGTCTTCTAACTCCACCATTCAACTGAACTTTGTCTAAGTATTCTAACAATTTTTAAATAGCTAAACCCAATGGCTATTTTTCATTTTTGCTTTTATTCTTCTTGTTCCCTCTGTAGTTATTGACATTACTGATCACTTCCTTCTCTTGATAACTCTATCTTCCATATTGTTTGTTGAGCTTTTTGTTCTGAAAATTCTCTTTCCTGGTTTTTCTCTATCTATTTGATTGCTACTTCTCAGTCTCTGATAAAGAATCTATATCCATGCATATGGATATATTGTACACACATACACACACACACATCTCTTTTGTATGAGTATATTCAGGGTTCTATCATGAACCCACTTATCTTTTCTCTCATTGCAGTCTTTCTTCAGGTGAATCATCATCTTTCATGAATTCAACTATCATCTCTCTACAACTAGCCGTCATGTTTCTCCTGAGTTCTAGTCTCAATCACTTATTGCCTGTTGGACTTCTCTACTTGTATTCCCCTGGGTCTGACAAACTCAACATGTACAAAAGGGAAATTATTGTCTTTCCTCCTACAGGCACCCTTCCTAATTTTTCTATTTCTGTTATGTTACACTTTTTTCCAATCATTCAGCTTTTCAACTTTGGAATTATTCTCCATTTTTCATTTTTCCTTACTTCCCCAATTCTTCAATTCATGTTGATTCTTTAAAAATTTTTTTTAAAAAAGGATTTATTGATTCCTTTCATTATCTCCAGAAATGAAAGCTCCACTTCAACAAAGCAAAATATTTTAGCAAAAATTATTTAAAATAGTGACATTCTGCTGAATGTAGTCCCCTATTTCTCCTCTAAAAGCAAAGAGATTTGTTAAATTATCTGTCCTCTAGAAACAAGATTGTTTACTATAGTTTCTTATAGTTCAACTTCCTTCTAGTTATCTTTCCATGTATATTATCACAACCATCAGCTATTATTCTTCTGATACTGCTTACTTCACCCTGCATGAATTCATGCAGATTTTCACACATTTCCCTTAAGTCCTCTTATTTATCATTTTTACTGAATATCATGTCATTATACTCATATACTAGTTTGGTCAGCCATACCTCAAATGATAAGTACCTATTTGTTTCCTATGTTTTGCTTCCACAAAAAGTATCACTATGAATGTTTTCTTATATATTGGATCTGACGGTCTACCTATCTCTGTTTTCTTGAGGGTAAATATTAAGTACTGAGAATATTTGGTCAAAAGATATAAACTGTTCAGTCACTTTTCTCACATAATTCTAGATAATTTTTCAGGAAAGTTCATTTCAATTCACAGCTTTACCAACAATTAGTGTACCTAAAATTAGTGTGCCTATTTGCCTACAGTCCCTTGTTTCTGTTTTTTGTCATCTTTACCAATTTTCTGGGTGAGAGGTCAAATCTGAGTTGTTCTTTTGCATTTTTGTTATTATTAGCGATTTTGAGCATGATTTAATACAGTAATTGATATTTTCCCATTCTTTAGAAAATGATTTTGCATCACCCGACTATCAATTACAGTGGTGTCTATTTCCTATATATTTTAGATACCAGATTTTTTATCAGCGATAGCTAATTCAAAGCTTTTTGTCCCTTCTATTTAATGGCTTCTCTTTTCTATCTGCATTGATTTTTTTTCTTGCAAAAGCTTTTGTTTTATTGTAATTGGATCATATATTTTGTCTTTTAGATCACCTCTATTCCTTGCTTATTAATTAGGAGTTCTCCCTCTATCCTTAGTTGTGAAAGGTACTACATTCCTTCCATTCCCCATTTTTAAAAATCATGTGACCTTTTATATTCAGATTGAGTATCTATATAGAACTTATTATGACATATGGTGTATAATGCTGGTCTCAATTGTAATTTCTGCCAAACTTTTTTTTTTTTTTTTACTTTTCCTTGTAAGGCAAGGTAACATAACAAGCATTTATCACGTGCTTATTTACCACATTCCAGGCATTGTACCAAGTGCTAGGTATACAAAGAAATACTGGCAAAAAGAAAGATAGATCCTGCCCTCAAGGAGCTTACATTTTATTAACACAACACCCAAAGTGGAGCTGAAAAGTATAGGGAGAGTAGAAGGAGTAGAAGAGGAGGAAAGAATGTTCCAGGGTAATTCTTATCAAATTAGGAATTCTTCTAGTAATTTGCATTCATGGGTTTATTAAACATTGTATTATTGTATTTGTTCACTTCTTGTTCTTGCTTATCTAGTTTGTTCCACTCACACACTTTTCTGTTTTTTAACTGGTACCATATGGTTTTGATTACGACTAAGTTACAATGTAGTCTGAGGTCTAATAATGTTATGCCTCCTTCATTATTACTTTGTTCATTATTTCCCTCGAGACACTTGTCTTTTTGTTCTTTTAAATGAATTTTGTTATTTCTAGCTTTATGATGTACATCTCAAAAGTCTTAGTAGTTTTAAGCTTTAATAGTTATTAAAGTTAAATCTGTATATTAATTTAGGTAGTTCCATCATTTTTTATTACACTGGCAAAGCAGAATCATAACCACTGATTATGTTTTCAATTATTTCTTTTCCTTTATTTCTGTAAAGAGTGCTTTGTGTTTTATATAAATGGTTCATCCTCCTTCTACAATATCTTTAGCATCTGTCCCTTTCTCTACTCCCCATGGCTTTCCCCACTTTAATTCAGGCCCTCATCAATTCTTAATTGGATTATTTCAATCGCTTTTTAATTTGTCATCTGCTTTCAGTCTCTTCCCTCTACAATTCATACTTTATACAGCCCCCAAATCAGTATTCCTAAAGCAAAGGTCTAAGCATGTTATTTCCTTGATGAAGAAATTTCAGTGACTCCCTATTGCTCCTAAGATAAAAATGCAGATTCTTCTGTTTGACATTTAGCCCTTCACAATCTTGTTCCAGTCTATCTTTCTAGATATTTCACATTAACCTCCTCATACCAGTCAAACTGGTCCACTTGCTATTCTTTATATACAACATTTCAGCTTCTACCTCTAGGCTTTTGCTTATACTCTTCCCATATCTCGTATGCCCTCATTCGCTTCATTGGTTCCTTTCAAGGTCCAGCTCAGGTGCTATTTCCCATACAAGGCTTTTCCTGATCTCCCATTTGTTAGTGCTCTATCCAACACCCTTCCCCCCCAAATTACTTTATTATTCACCTGTTATACATTTCATATTTATTTGTTTGTATATATACTTTTTTCCAGTAGAACATAAGCTTTTTGAGAGCAAGGTCTATTTTATTTTAGTCTTTTTAGTCTTAGCACTTGACACAGTACCTTGCATTTATATTATATCTGAGAGTCTTCTTTGAATAAGAGTTTGTAAAATTGAAATTTTATTTTAATTCTATTTAGCTAAGATGTAATCAAGCTGGATTTAATATTCCTTTTCACTGTTCCTTTCCCTGGTAAATTTTGCCCACAAACCACATCCCAGAGAAACTTGATTAAGCTTTTGTCTTGTAATTAGCCCTACCTTTGTAACCCCATCCATCACCAACTTTCCAAAGAAACTTGAATAACCTAAAAGGTCTGGTCTCATCCATTTAAACTTTTGTGGCAACTCCTTTTCAGGAGTGACTCAAATCACTTATTTAGGCTGTGGTTAAGGGGGCAGCCAAGTGCATTGGAGCAACAAGACTCATCTTCAATTCTGGCTTTAGATACCTACTACCTGTGTGACCTTGGGCAAGTTACTTAATCCAGCTTACCTCAGTTTCCTCATCTGTAAAATGAGCTGGAGAAGGAAATGGCAAACCACTCCAGTACCGTTGTCAAGAAAACCCCAAATGTGATCATAAAGAATAAAACAAAACTGAATAACAACAATAAGGGGGTTTCAGAAGGGGAAGAAGAAACGATATAATCTCAATTCTATGTCATCAACAGTCAATCAGAAGACATACCTATGTTGTTTGAGATTTTTCTCTGTCATTTTTATTTTTATTTTTTTCATTGACTTGTTTATTTACTTTTAGTTTACAAGATTCAGTTCCACAATCACTTGAGTTTCAAATTTTCCCCCCTTCCTTCTCCCCCCCACCATGGTGGCATGCAATCATGCATAGGATCTGCAAATACTTTCACATTGTACAATAGCCTGGTTGTATTGAAGGCTTGTAACCAATGGAGTGAACAATAGGAAGAAAAAGAAACAAAACCAAACACGGAAAAGAACGATAGCACGTATTGCTTTAGTCTCCATTTAAACTCTGATCTTTCTAGATCTTTCTCTGAATGTAGATATCTCCTTCCATCCTGATCTGTCATCTTTCTAATTGTTATAAAAACCCTGTCAGACCTCACTCAAGGTCTTTGGTTACTGAGAGGCCATAGACTCAATTTATTGTTTCATGTTTCATGTTTCATCATTAACTGACAATGCCTGGAACTTTGTCTCTTAGTTTACCTTAATTTTCTTTTTTTTTTTGGAGGGCAGTTGGGGTTAAGTGACTTGCCCAAGGTCATACGGCTAGCTTTTGTGTTAAGTGTCTGAGGGCGGATTTGAACTCAGGTACTCCTGACTCCAGGGCCAGTGCTCTACTCACTGTGCCACCTAGCTACCCCAAGTTTACCTTAATTTTCAAATGGAACAAGTTGAACCAAATGACTTCTGAAGTCTGTTCTGACTCTGGGATTTTATAATTGTATTGATTAAAGTTGGACTTGAAACTGGAGAAGTTTCAAGAATAGATCTTGTGATAGGCTCTATAGCTGTTGTCAGATAACCAGTTTAGCTAATTTTAGAGAGGTCTATTACCTAGTTGGCCAAAGAGTGATAAATTTTTGGCCATGGTAACTCTGAAATACCATTTATTAAATTATAGAGGTGTGGTGCTCCACAGCAGAGAAGGTTATACACACACTGATGAAATTACAGATCTCTGAAGTATTGACTTAAATAGAATCTCCCATGACTCACTTCATCTTGGATATGTAAGCATTCAATAGCATACTGGAGTTGCAGTAGGAAAGCTTGGGCGCAAATCTTAATTTGCCATTTACCAACTATGTGACTCTGGCAGTCCCTTAATCTCTTTCAGTCTCATTTTCTTAGTTTGTAAAAAGGATAATGATACCTGTATGAATACACTTAAAATTAAATATTTACAAAGCAACACATCAATTAAGATAACAAATAGAGTTGTGACAAAGACCAAAAGAGATAATGTATGTAAAATACTTTACAAACTTTGAAGTGTCAAGGTAAATGCAAGTTATAATAATTATAGCATCTACCTCACAGGGTTGTTGTGAGCATCAAATGGGATGACATATGTGAAGAACTTTGTAACAGCTAATATTGTCATTATAATTGTAGCACCCGTGCCTAAATGGGCTTCTGTGGTCCCCTAAACTAGGACAGTGCCTTGAAAACGTGCATATGCAAGGAGATATGACCCCAAAATGGCTGAAAGATTTCTGGGACAGGGAAGCTCATGAGAGTCCAGTTAAAAAGGCTCAGACTTTGAATGGTAAACAGGAAGCTATCAGAACCACAGGCACCTGTAAAAGGAGCTGGCACCCTAATACATACTTTGATTCCTTTTCGATTCCTAGCACCTCCCAGGGGAGAGGAGATTTTAGTCCAAGATCACAGGGAAACACCCTCCCCCCCTAACTCTTAATTTTTTTTTAATCACATACCCTATTTGTGTGTGTGTGTGTGTGTGTGTGTGTGATAGGGTTGGAAGAAGAACTAAACTGGCTGATACTAAGCTTATTTTTTTCTAGGTTGGGCCGGTAATACTTCTCCAGCACCTTATCCTCCTCCTCTCTCCCCTAACAATCCTGACCAACAAAAGTCATACCACTAGACTGCAAATACATCGAAGGATGCCAGCAGTCTTCTATTCTAAACAAAAATGGAACTCCATTCTCCCTGAGATGCATTCCTGATATATCTAGAAATCCCTGTTACATGACTGCAGGCTCGGCCCATTTCCACCCTGTAGAACGTGGTGTAGTAGCCACCACAAAATTGTTTAATTTGGTCACTGTTGACGTATGTTAGTTGTATGACCCCAGCAAGTCTCTTGACCTTCTTGGGTCTTAGTTCCCTTATTTCTAAAATGAGGGTGCTGGACTAGGTCGCTTAAATTCCTTTCCATCTCCAAAAGTCTTTGAATCTAACTAAAGTAGCGTCTATTGTTAAAGCAGCTCAAATCAATCATGTTATCACACAAAACTTTTATAATAGCAGGTGTGATGGGAGAAATGCTTTCTTTTCATCATGTAAAAATGGGGGCGGAGGGGTAAAGGACAGCTTTAACTTCCTCAAGTATCTGCAAAGGGAAAGGTTTTGGGTGTTTTTTTTTTCGACTTGCAAACAGAAAAACGAGTGCCTCTTGCGGTGCTACCCCTTTAAAGTTAATGTGGCAGGTTGCTGTCGACTGAGGCCAGGTGCTAATGACTTGGGCTGGTTCGATTCCCAGGGTGCGCTGCCTCCTGGGGGGATACAGGTGGAAGGTATGATCCAGAAGAGGTTTCAGACACAGTCCTTCTCCCAGGGCCTTGTGTCACGTCCCACTCGTTTCCGTCCAAGAACATTTTCCTTTTCAGCAACTAAGCAGCGCTTCGGATTACTCTAAGTCAAGCCAGCATTTTGGCTGACGGACTCGAAAGTCAGAGCCATGACTTTCTCCAGCTCCCTTTTTCCAAGTCTCTGGAGTAACTCCGCCCCTTCTCAGGTTCAGACCTCTTCTCACCTAGCACTACCATCTCTACCCCACTTCCTCCTACTTTCCCAACTGCTAGGAAGAGCCGTACAAGTTAAAGCTTTAAATCGGAGCCGTGCCCTGGTGGACGCTTTTGCGCATGCTCAGGCGGATTTCTCCGCGGAGGCCGTGGCGGTGTTGCGCGCTCCCGCACATGACGCGCGCGTCCGTGTGTGTGTGGGAGCCTCCGAGCGCGCTCCCGAGGGTAGTGGTGATGGGGGAGTGGCTGTGGCGGTGAGGCGCGTGCTCCTGGGCATAGTGACAGGGAGCGGGGGAGGCAGGGGCGCGCGCTCGGGGCGCGGCGCCGCGGACGAGGGGACTGCCGGCGCTCGTTCTCGTGGAAGGAGGTGTGGGGTTGAACCCAGGCGGTGCTGTGCGGGGTTGAGGGTTGGGGTGGGGGGGAAGGGGGCCTCGGAGTCTGCGGTCTCCTCTGCTCGTGGGACCGTGCGGCTGCAGGCGGCCTGCACCGCTTGGCGGCCGACGCCCGGGCGGCTGCCGCTGGGAGATGGCAATCCTCGGCTCAGAGGGGTGAGGAGACCCGCCGCCGGCTACTGAAAGGAAGAGGAGGCGCCGCCGCCGCCACCACCACCACCACCACCACCACCACCACCACCACCACTACTACCACCACCACCACCTCCACCACCACCACCACCACCACCACCACCACCACCACCACTTCCACCACCTCCTCGGCAGGCGAGCAGGTAGGCGAGGGAGGCGGACTGGCCGCGAGCTTTGGTAAGAACGCGGCGCATCGCGGGGCTCTGGCGGCGGGGCTGGCGTCCCTTCCCGGGCTGGTCTGAGATTCGGGGCTCAGGCCCTCCCCCTCCCCCGCCTCAGGCCAGTTTGGGAGGGGGCGGGAAGGCGGGCTCTGGGAGAAGGGGAGGGCGGTGCTCGTCCTCTTTCGCGGGTGGGTTCGTGGGTCTTGTTCTGAGTGAGACCGGCCGGAGGCCCGTGTTCGTGTCCCGGAACGAGGAGAGTGTTTTCGTGACCCCCGCAGTCCCGGGCTGCCTGCCGGCTTCTCTTACCTCGCCTTCTCCACTCCAGTTTTAACCTCTCTGACTCTTGACTCTTCTCCAGCCTCCCATTTAATAATCTCTCCTAACATTTCTATCGCCCAGGAGCAGCCAGTCGGAGCAAAGCCTTTTCCGTGGCATGTTCATGTTTCTCCATAGACTTCACCCCGTAGTTCTCCTAGCGCGCCCCACTTTCTGTGACCCTGCAGCTCCCCATGACCTTGTAGTTTTTTCCAGTTATTATTCTTCATCTCATCCACAATTTAATCTTCTCTCTTCCCTTCCCCCTCCAAATTTTTCGTCATTGTCTCTCCGTCACTTTTTTTTTAACCTTCATTCTTTCCATCAACCCTTTGGTATTGAAACATTCTTTGGGGGTGTCTTTGCTTTGGATTATCTTCATTTGCGAAGAAATATTGTCCATTGCTTTGGCGTTTCTATTTCTTTCTACTTCTAGTAATCCGGTTTTGATTTCTCCTTTTAAAATGTCTTATGTTGTGTAGGCAAACATGAATAAAGTGTGAAGTGATTTCTATTTCCACATAGGGTACATCAGAAGTAGGTGTGAAGAAGAGTACCGTTACAAAGAAATTATTTGGCCTACTGTAACTTGAAGCATATAGTGTGTACTATACATATAGGTTTCTGTTAGTCTGTAGCTTCTTGAAAAAATAGCATACAAAAAAAAATTTAAAAATAGCATACATTGGGAATTTAGGTTCATAATGTTTCACTAAGTCCCTGCAAACATTCAAAAGAGACTTTCAAAAAGCCCTTCTTTGATTTTTGGTGTTTTTAAGTAGCAGAATACTTAGTAGCAAATTAATTGTGGTAGAAATGACCTTTATAATAATTCCTAGCTAGTTAATTTTTTTAAAATTAGATTTAAAAGTGAGTTGATAGGACTGCTCACTGGACTCCTTTGGTAGTCTAATAAAGCCTATGGACCCCTTATTTGAATAATGTTTTTAAATGCACAGAATAAATACATGTCATAAGAAAGAGGAACAAGCATTTTGGGGAGTGGGGAGAACAATCATTTTTAAGATCCAACTACCTGCTGGGTACTAAGTGCTTTGCAAATGTTTATCACATTTAATCTTCAAAAGTGCCCTCTGAGTTAGTTACTTTTATTGTTTGCATTTTACAGTTGAAGAAACTGAGCCAGAAAGAAGTGAATTTTCCTAGGGTCACACTTGAAATTCAGTTGAAATTACTGACTCCCAAGTACTGTGCCCTATTCCTTGCTCCACCTACTGTCAAGTCAGAAAACCAATTATATTGAATTAGTTATTTAAAAAAAAAATTTAAGTTCATAGATCTTGGAAGAAATGTGAAATAATGTATAAAGTTTTTTGCTTTATTTTAACATTAATAGTATGATGTACTGTTTATATGACTCAATATAAAAAAGTTTTACTTGTCTTCCAAAACCATAATTTTGAATTACAGTAAATCAGTTAATCAGCAAATACTTATTAAGGACCAACCATTGTGCTAGGTGTTGAGGAAGGCAGACAAAAATGAAAGTCCATGCCCTTAGTCTGTTAACTATTTATTATGCACCTGCTATGTGCCAGACACTTTGCTAAAGGAAGAGGATAAAAAGAAAGGCAAGAGACAGTCCCTTCTCTTAAGGTGCTTACAGTCTTAATTTGGGAGACCATATGCAAACCACTGTGTACAAACAAGATAGATACAGGTAAATTGGAGATTATTTACCTAGGGAAGACACTGGCATTGAGGGGAATCATTAGTCTTCTTGCAGAAGATGGTACTTTAGCTGATAACTTGAAGGAAGCCAGGAGGTGTAGTTGAGAAGGAAGCATTAAAGTTGTGGGAAACAGCCACTAAAAAAACTTGGAATCCGAAAATGAAGCGTCAAGCTCAGAAGGGAAAAAACGAAACAAAACACCCAGCAAGGAGGTCATTATCACCAGATCTCACAGTGTATGTTGGGGGGGGAGGGCAGAAATGGTAAGATATAAAGAGAATGGAAGGTAGGAAGGGGCTAGGTTATAGCGGGCTTTCTAAGCCATAGAAGGTTTTGTATTTGATTCTAGGGGTGATAGGGAGCCACTGGAGTTAAAGGGGGCATTGACTTATAGGAAGGTCACTTTGACAGCTGAGTGGAGGGTAGATTGAAGTAGGGAAAGCCATGAAACAAGGAGAGCAACCTGCAGGGTTGTGTTTGTCCTTCGTTTTTGAAGGGGACCATGGCGTCAGGGAAATGATGACATGATTTGCAATTGACTTTGATTTGAGTGTGGGAGGGCTGTGCAATGTCACCAGCCTCACTTTCTTCTTCAGATCCATCTGGATTCTGTGGCCAGATACCTGTCTAGGATGACAGGAGATGACCCAGGATACAGTGGGAGACACAGGCCCTTTTAGGCTAAGGCCTTTCCACATACTCCCTGAGTGAGGTAACACCCATTCAGTGAATTGGCCTCTTTTAAGTAGTGAGTCAAGGGATGGCCCCTTTAATTAGGAAAAAAAAACATCAAGCTGGGAGGGGAAGACCTTCAGGGTTGCTGTTCCTAAGAGAAAGCATTACCATTGACTTTCACTCTAAGCCTGGAGGGCCCAAAATACAGCCCTTAAGTGGAGCTTGGTCTGGGACCTATTGTGGTCCAATAAGAGTAAATTGGGTTTAAAGTTTTGTGGAAGAAAGGAAGAAATCTAGCCAGTAAACCCCAAGTTAAGTGGGCAACTTCGGGCCATGAAAATTTACCTTTCTTTGGAGAGGAGAAGAGGAAGGAGAGGATGAGCTGAGTTACTCAGCTACCTGGGTCCCTATTCAGGCAGCTCAGTCTACTACAGGTTGTGTTTGTCCTTTGTTTTGGGAGAGGACCGTGGTGTCAGGGAAATGATGACATGACTTGCAGTTGACTTTGACTTCTTAAAGAGACCTAGTGACTGAATGGGTGTTACCCATAGATGTGAGAGCTGGATAAATAAGTTTGATAATCATTTACATAGAGCTTATAATTGAATCCATGGGAGCTTAGATCACTAAGTGAAATATAGAAGAAGAGAAGAGGGCTTAGAGCCTTGGGGGACACTCAGAGTGTGATGTGGATGAAGATCTATAAAGGGAGACTGAAGAAGGGACAGTCAGCTAGGTAAGAGAATCAAGAGAGAGCTATGTCATGAAATCTTAGAGAAAAGAGTATCTAGAAGATGAGTAATTAACAGTGTCAGGATACAGAAAGGTTCAGAAGGGTGAGGATTGAGACAGGGCCACTAAGTTAAATGCTGAGGTTGAAAGCCAGACTTCAGAGAGTTACGAAGAGAGTGAAAGGAAAAGAAGTAGAGGTATCTATTGTAGACAGTCTTTTCCATGAGTCTAACCAGACACAAAAGGAGAAGAGATAGCTAAAGGATGAGAATTATCAAGTGTAGAAGATTAAGTAAGGGGTTTTTTGGTTTTTGAGGATGGGGGAACTTGGGTGTGTTTATAGTTAGTAGGAAAGCATCCAGTTGGCTGAGGGGGAGAGGCTGAAGATAAATGAGAGCTTGGGAGTGATAGAGGAGGCAGTCTGCTGGAGAAGACAAGAAGGAATGAGGTCATTTGTGAATGTAGACGTTTGCCTTGGCAAAGAAAAAGAAAAGAAAGACCAGTGCTTTGTGTGAGACTGGAGTGAAGAGAAAGTGGTAGAAGGCATCCTAATGACATGAAATGAGGAGAGAAGAGGGAGCTCTAGATAAATTTCAGTCAAATATGAGGCAGTGTTTTCAACGGAGAGGGTGGAGGGCTGGTGAGCTGTGGGAGGTTTGAGGAGAGATGAAAAGGTTTGGAAAAGCTGCTGTATTGAGTGGGATAGAGTCAATTAGGGAGGTGTAAAAGGATTGCCTTTAATAAAGTGAGGTCTCTTGAGATTATGTAACATAAATTTGAAGTGGACTCAGCATAGTTTTTAGAGAGCTTGCTTACATTTCTTTATATTAGACAATGTGTAAATATATAAGAATATAGAGAATAAATACAAGATAGTGAAGGGTCAGGCACTAGTGGGAAAGGGGAGGGTCTATCTAGGTCATATTGAAAATGGCAATTGAACTGAACTTTCTTAGAAGCCAAGGATTCCAAGAGGTAGAGATGAAGGGCTGCATTTCAAGCATGGAGAACACAGTGCAAAGAGAAAGAGGTAGAAGATGAAATAACATGTGTAGAGTACATGAAGGGGAATAATGTGTAATAATGCTGGATTAGACTAGAACAACATTGTGAACAGCTTTA
This sequence comes from Pseudocheirus occidentalis, assembly GCA_028646575.1. Taxonomy (NCBI): domain Eukaryota; kingdom Metazoa; phylum Chordata; class Mammalia; order Diprotodontia; family Pseudocheiridae; genus Pseudocheirus; species Pseudocheirus occidentalis. The sequence goes on along the minus strand of CM053594.1, from coordinate 126,217,448 downwards.
ACTGCCAAACAGGAGTTTGTACTTGATTATAGAAGCAGTAGTAACCACTAGAATTGTTTGGTTTATTTTTGTAAAATGGGGGAGTAATGTGTTCAGGCCTGTGCTGTTGGTTCACTTGGCACTGTGTGGAGGATAGATTAGAAAGGGGAGAAATTCTTTTGTTTTATTTTGAACTTAACCAAATGAAATGGACATTTCCATGCACATAGTAGAACAGAAGATAATTGAATGTGAAACTATTAATCATTTTTAATATATTATCAATTCAACATATAATTTTCAAGGCTTTACTGCTTGTCTTTGATTCTTTCTACCCTACCCTTTTTTCTCTTTTGTGCATTAGAAAGTCTCCAGTGAACCCTCTTTTTCATTTTCTTTTTTTTTTTTTTTTAGGGGTGTTATAAGCCCTTTAGCCTACCTTCTCTTTCCCTACTTCATTAAAAAAAAAAATTTCTTGTAAGAAATATGCATGGCCCAGCAAAACAGATTCCTATATTGGTCATTACTTCTGCCTTGGGAGATGGGTAGTATGTGTATGTCCTCAGGAATCATAGTTTGTTATTGCAGTGATTAGAGTTATAAAGTTTTTCAAAGTTGCATTTCTTTGAAATGTTATTGTATAAATTGTTCTCCTGGTTCATTTCACTTCACTTTGCATTTAGATCTTCAAGACAGTAGAGATTGAGGCAGAGAGACCAATTGGGGGTTACCACAGTTTTCTGGGCCAGAGTTGAGGGCCTAGAATGCTGCTCATGTGAGTCATGTGAGTAAGAGAGAAGGGATGAGATGCAAGAAATGTGGAAGACACAAACAAGACTTGGCCATTAAATTATCTTGATCTATCAGTTGCTAAATGTTCCTTGAGTGATCAGATATTCAGTGATTTTGAATATGCCGGTACTTTCAAATCCTGTGCTATTGATTTTATTTAAATTTTTTGCATATCTGTATGCATGCATGGATTCATTCAATAAACATTTAGTAAGTGTCTCTTATAATAACAGGTCACATAATTATAATATAGAGCTTTAATGTTTGCAAAGTACTATACTTGTTATCTCATTTCATCCTTACAACCACCCTGTGAGGTAGGTACTGTTATCCCCATTTTACAGATGAGGAAACTAAGATTCAGAGAGATTAAGTAACTTCTCCAGGGTCGCGTAAATAGTAACTTGCTAAGGCAAGATTTGAAACTAGGTCTTCTGTCAACATCCATCACTTTAGCTGATATAACTGGCATTATTAGCAGATCCTTGAGGTAGGTGATACAGATATCCCCATCTTAGAATGGGGTTGAATATATAGATATGGGAGTCATCTGTGGTAGCAGAAAGATGATTGAATAGATAAAAAACCTGATGAGATTTTGGAGGTGAGAATTCAGTGTCTTATGAGAGAGTATCCAGGAGGAAGAGGAGGTTAATAGGGTCAGAACTTGTAGATAGGTCAAGTAGAATGAGGACTGAGGAAAGACCAGTCCAATGTATTTAACAGTTATGAGATGTTGGCAAACTTGGAATACACAATTTAATTTGAATTAGGGGTCAGAAATCAGATTGTAAAGGAGTTAGAAGTGAGAGAAAGGTGAGGGAATGGAAGTAGTAAACACAATTTTCTTTTAGGAGGGTAGGCAAACCGTACTAAGAATCTCATGGAGAATATTACCTGTTGCCAGATTACCAAAATTATTTGACTCTGAAGAAATCTTCAGATATGCATGTTATACTACTTCCTATTTAGGGACTTGATACTTCACAACTGTACTTTACAACTCTACCCCCTTAGAGAACATAATATCTTCATTCAATTTACCAGTGCTGCCATTTGTATAACTTGAGACTAACTCAGTATGTTAATCACTTGAATTTATAAGTTGACTATATTTAAATATTTTGAAGGGAAATTAAAAAAAGATGTTTTCATCACTTCATTCTTCTTATTTGACCTCTGTCCCAATAATCTTAAAAGTTTCATTATAGAAGCTACAAAGTTGATTGAGGGTAGTTTGGGGAGAGTGCAAGAAAGGTATTCTTTGTCTAAGATGTTTAAAAGGAAATATGATGATGCTCATATTAATTATGACTAATGTAATATTAAAAAGGATATGGGGAGGAGCTAGGTGGTACAGTGAATAGAGCACCGGCCCTGGAGTCAGGGGTATCTGAGTTCAAATCCAGCCTCAGATACTTAACACAAAAAAACTAGCTGTGTGACATTGGGCAAGTCACTTAACCCCAATTGCCCTCCAAAAAGCAAAACAAAAAAAAAATAATAATTTTTTAAAAAGTATATGACAAAGTTTCTGCTTTCAGGTATTTACCCCTCAAATATATTTGTTATTAAATAACTGCTGTGTAAAATGCCCTTATAATGTAGAGGGGAAAGGATAATAGCTAACACTTGTATATTGATTTACTAAGTAAGATAATGTATGAGATACATTATCTAATTTGATTCTCACATCAGTGAAGTAGATGAGTAGGTGATATGGACTGGAAAACAGGTTTTCTGATTCTAAGTTGAATTCTTTCTCCACTGTACCATTAAGGTAACTTATACAGATAGCTGTTGTAAAAGGTAGAATGTGTAAGTGGTATGAGATAGCTTCAAGAAAGTGTTTTTGGGGTTCAGCAAAAAAAAATCCTGTAAATGTGGTGTGATTAAGAAAGGCTTCATGGAAAAAATAGCATTTGAACTGGGCCTTGAGTAATGGGATTGTATGTTAGGGTTCAGCTCAAACATTTGCTAAATTATTTTATTTGTTAAAGAGCATTGGTAAGGGAAATACAAAGTTTAGATAAGATAGTCTTCATGGAACTTAGCATACTCTAATAGAGAAACATAACACAAACATAACTATAATACAAAGTGATAAATCTGTATGTCAGAGGTAATCCCCGTTACTTGTTCCATATCCTCCTAACCAATCAAAAGAAAATAAAAAGGTTTTCTGAGGGAAAGATCTGTGACAGCTTGTGAAAAGGAGCATAGCAGACTTGGAGGCAGAAGACCTAAGTTTTCATCTCTGGGCTTCCATGTCGTAGTTATGGGACCTTGGGAATCACCTATGTAAAATAAGGGTAATAATTACTCTGCTCACCTCATGGAGTTATTGTAAGAATCAAATAAGATGATAAATATAGAGTACTGTGTATTTGTGAGTTATAATTATGGTCAGAATTTAAGAAGGCTAAGATAGTGGGAAGGAAATTCCAGACTATAGGTATAGCTTGAGTAACAGTGTGGAGGCTGACAAAAGGAGAGATGCAAGCTAGAAAAAAAGAGACATGTTTGGTTGGTTAATAGGGGAAGGACATTTTAGGTAGAGATAACAAAGCTTTGGAAGTGTGAAAGTGGATGGTGTTTTTGAGGCCAGAAAAGGGAAATGAGATCGGTTTTAGATGAGTATGGAGAACCCTGAATGCTAGGTGAGGGATTTTAGACTATAATAGGCAGTGAGGAGCCACTGAATGTTTTGGTTTGGTTTGGTTTGGTTTTTTGTCTTATATTGTTCATTGATTAACTCAGACATGTATTTTTTTTTGTACTAACATAAGTATACTTATTTAAAAGAACCATATTTTAGACTTCTTTTTGCTTTTTTGAAGACAATTGGGGTTAAGCGACTTGCCCAAAGTCACATGGCCAGTGTATCAAGTGTCTGAGGTTGGATTTGAACTCGGGTTCTCCTGATTTCAGAACCAGTGCTCTATTCACTGGGCCTCCTAGCCACCCCTTGTTTTGTTTTTTAAACAGTAAACTCCAGTGGTTCTCTCTTACTTTCAGAATTAAATATAAAACTCTCAGTTGGCTTTTAAAGCCTTTTATAACTTGGTCTCTTACTATATTTCACTCTTCTTATTTTACTCCACTCCATGTACTTTGCAACCAGGTAGCACTTGTCTCCTTGCTGTTCCTCACATATGACCCTCCATTTCCTGAGTCTGAACCTTTTCACTGTCTAACCCCTTCCTGCCTGGAACTTTCTCCTTCCTCATTTCCACCTTCTAGCTTTCTTCAATTCTTTCTTATCTCAGCTGAAGGCCCACCATCTATCTGCAATAAACAATTACCAGTTCTCTTTAATCTTAGTGCCATCTAAATAAGATTTGTCTCCAATTTATATATTTGTATATTTTCTCCCCCATTAGACTATGAGCTCCTAGAGATTGGGGACTAATTTTTTTTTCCTTTTTTGTAGCCCCATCCCTTAGTGCAGTTCTTATGACATAATAGGCATTCAATAAATGCTTGTTGCTTGTTTGCTTACTAGGGAAATAACATGATCTGATTGTGCTTTAAAAAGATTGCCCTTGGAGTGGTGGGTCGAGATAGAGATTGGATATAGAGATTGGAATCTGGGAGAGCAGTTAAAATGAGGAAGGCAGGAGATGTTCTCTGTGTTCCTTTCCAGCTCTAAATCTATGGCCTTATTGTAATAATCCTAGTGAATAGTAAGGATGGGCTTAACACAACAATAAAAATGGCATTTACTCTCATTTACATAACTTAATGAAGAAGGAAGTGGCAAACCACTTCAGTATCTTTGCCAAGAAAACCCCAAAGAAAGAAGTCCACGAGGTCACAAAGAGTGAAACATGACTGAACAACAACGAATGTAGTTTAAACGTTTACAGTGCTGGTACTGGTATGAACCGTGTCCTACTTAAGCTCGTTATCAGATGAATTTTTTTGCCCACACAACTTTTAAAGACAATGTACAAAGTTATCTCATGGTAGATCCTTGAAATATTCAAGTAAAGTTTGCAAAGCAGTCTTTAACAATTCCCACAGTAGTAGGCAGTGAAGCTATTATCTTCCTTTTACAGTTGAAGTAACTGAGTCTCTGAAAGGTGTAAAATGACTTGCCAATGATTATATTTAATAAATGTCAGAGTTTGATTTGGAAACCAGACTGAACTATGAGTCCCAATTTCTGATTTACTACTCTCACTTTCTGCTGGCTTCCTGATGGTGGCAGTGGAAATGAAAAGAAGGATATAGATGTCAAAGAGGTTTTGGAGGTAAAATTGTCAGAATTTATAGGTGATTACTGCCTGTCTATAGGTCAAATGACTCTGGGGTTTGAAGCCAAGATATTTAGGAAAATAATGTTATAACAAATAGTGAAGTCGCAAAAGAGCAGGGAGGGAAAACATGAGTTTGTTTTTTTGTTTGTTTTTTAGTTTGGTTTTGTATATATTGGGTTTGGGGTTCTAGTTGGTATACCCAAATGAAGCTAACTGTTGGAAATTGGAAATATGATCCTGGATATGAAGTAGTAGGCTGGGGCTATTATTTATTGGAATACAATTACTGAAACCACATAGAAGTGGTAGTTGAAGCCATGGTAATAGATGAAATTTCAATTTTAATTGAGAGTGATTTGTTACAGCTTCAAACTTTAAAAGTAACAGGAGGAAAGATCGAGTTTCTGTTATGTTCAAATAGCTTATACTATTGCAACGGCCTCTTATTGGCTCTCACTGCCTCAAGTCTCCTCATTCCAATCTATTTTCCATTCAGTTGATAGTGATTTTCATAAAATAAACATCCATCTCAAACTGCTCAGCAAATTCTGCTGATTTCTTAGTGTTTCTAGGATTAAATACAAAATCTTCTGCTTAGTATTCAAGTCCCTTTATAACTTAGCCTTCTACCTCAAAAAAAAATTATTTTTTTGTTTCTTATATCACCATGGTATCCCAAGTATCCTTCCTTTTTCCCCTCCCTGAGAGTCATCCTGTGTTACAAATAGTATTTTTTCTAGAGAGGGAAAAAAATGTCAGCACAACTAATCAATACATTGAAAGAGTTTGAAAAAATGTGCAGTGTGAGAACTCTGTGGACCCCCTACCGCCACAAAGGGGGAAGATTAGGAGTGTCTTCTTGTAAGTCGTGATTGATCTTTATAATTTTGTTACATTTTTAATTTTTTGGTGTTGTGGTGTTCTTTCCATTTAAATTATTGTAGTTACTATGTATGTTTTTTTTATCTTAGCTCTTGACAGATCGTTCCATGCTTCTCTGTATTCAACACAAATCATTTTAAATCATTTTAGTAGTATTCATATGCCACAATTTGTTTGACCAATCCCTAATTGATGGACATCTACTTTTGTTTGCAATTCTTAGCTAGCACAGAAAGTGCTGATATAAATATTTTGGAGTATATGGGAACTTCTTTTTTCTTATTGATGGCTTCCTTGGAGTTTAAGCCCCGTAATGGACTCTTTGGTTTAATGAATGTGAACAGTTTAGTCATTTTATTTACATAATTCCAAATTACTTTCCAAAATGGTTGCAACATTTTATAGCTCTACCAACAATGTATTAATGTGCCTGTCTTCCCACACCCCTGCCAACATTAACTGTTGGGTTTTTTTTTTTTTTTGTTATTTTGGCTCATTTGGGGGGTATATCCCTCTACTTTTCAAATATTCTTACACTTTATTCCCCTCTACTCACACTTCAATCCAGTGACACTGGCCTTCTCGAAGTTCAGTGAACAAAGCTCCATTTCTCTCCTCTGGTCATTTTCTCTAGCTTTCTACCATGCCTAAAGTGCTTTTCCTCCTCAGTTCTATGTACTGCCTTCCCTTAAGTCTCAACAAAAATCTCAACTTCTACAAGAATTTTTTCCCAACTCTTTTTAATTCAAGTGTCTTCCTTCTCTAAATTATTTCCTATATATATGGCTTGTTTATAGATATTTATCTCCCTCATTAGATTATAAACTCCTTGAAGACAAATTCTTCTTTTCCTTTTTTTGTATCCCCAGCACTTAGCATAGTGTCTGGGAAATAGGTGTTTAATAAATGTTTATTGACTGAATGGTATTTGTTATCTTATACTGCTAGGCAAGTCTGTAAGATCTTATACTAATGGACAGTTATGTGTTTCTTTAACTTTTTGACCATCTAACCCTTGGAAGCAACCTGTGCTTTGAAGACAAAATTTGCACAGTATGGGGTTTGTTTTTTAACGTCAAAGGGTACTGTTTTTCATATATGAAGATGAAACTATTAGTTCACCATAAGTATGTGGTAGTATTATTTTTCTCACTTAGGGGAATATATGCCTAGTGATGGTTTTGCTAGGTTATAGGATTATGCACAGTTTAGTGACTTTTTGGTTATATAGTTTCATATTGTTTTCCAGAATGATTGTCTTAGTGTTTTTTCAGGTGACTGGTTACTTGTGGAACTTTGGTTCAGTTACTTAGCTCTCTATCTAGCCTGTTCTTCATTCAGAAAATAAGGGCAATAATATTTGTACTATCTATATGAAAGGCTGGTTGTGGAGAAAGCATTTTGTAAACATTAAAATGCTATAGAAATTTATGTTATTATTAAATATACATTTACTTAAAACTTGAAAAGGTCTATACATTTACTTCTTCTACCAGGGTAATTTACACCCACTCCATACTTTAGTAGACAGTTTCATTAGTTACCTCCTTGTTTTCCCACCCCCAACCCCCAAAATCATTAGTTAATGGCTAGCCCTTTTTTTTTTTTTTTTTTTTCTTTTTGGAGGGCAGTTGGGGTTAAGTAACTTGCCCAAGGTCACACGGCTAGTTTTTTTTGTGTGTGTTAAGTGTCTGAGGCCGTATTTGAACTCAGGTACTCCTGACTCCAGGGCCGGTGCTCTATTCACTGCGCCACCTAGCCGCCCCAATGGCTAGCCTTTTAACCCAAGAGTTAAAAGGGACTTTAGAGGTCATCTACTCCAGTACACAAAAAAGAATTGTCTCTAAAATATTCTCAAGGAATGATCTTTCTTAGATAATCTTTGTAAAGCACTCAGCATAGTACTGGGCATATTGTCAGTGCTTACTAGATGTTTGTTCTCTTCCTCTTCTTCTCTTCAGTGAAGATCCCCGTTTATACTATGTCCTACTGCTGCACCTTTTGCTTTTGGCGACATCTGTTGTGAGGCTTAGATTGGAGCTAGATTTTTGAGGGTGTTGAATGCCAAGATCAAAATTTTATACTTTATTCGGCAGGCATTAGGACATCAGAAGAGTGTTTTTGCACTGAGGGTAGCAGTATGAAGGATGGATTGAGAGGAAATAGACTAGATTCACTAGAAGCAGGAAGACCAGAGAGGAAACGAATAGCAACCTGGGAGAAAAGAAGTGACATCCTTAAATAAGAGTGATTGTAGGAAGAGTTGAATGACTAGTTTTGTTCTCTGTAGTTCCAGAAAGACTGTGGGTGAAAGCTGTATGGAAGCAAATTTTAGTTCATTATAAAGAAAACTAGAAATCTTAATAGTTGTCCAGAAATGGCATGGGCAGTAGCTAGTAATTTGCTCGTCACTAAAGATGTTGCCATAGAGACTGGATAACTCTTTTAGAGTACTGCAGGAGGAATTTATGCATTGGCCAGACAGCTGAACTAGATTACCTTTGAGGTGTCTTCCAATTTTTTGAGATCCTGGAATTCTAAGGAAAGATTTTTAGGTATTAAATACAGACAACTCTGTTTTTTGAAACTTCAGAATTTAGCGACATAAACTGTGATGTACTTTTACAGATGCGTTATCTCATTTGATCCTCAGGAAATTATCATGATGTAGGCCAGAAGATACTGTCTCCAAGGTCACTCAAACAGAATATGTGTACGTTGTAGCCCTTTGGCTCCAAGTTCAGTGCTCTTTGTATTAGTCAACTTTTCATGCTTAATGGAGGCAGTTTAACAAATTTGGAAAGGACTTTAGGGGAGGCCATCAGTATAATCTGTAACTGAACAGTATCTCTGCTTGTTTATTTCTGTAGAGCTAGTTTGAAGCTTTTCCTTGATATAATTTTACCTTATTAAAATAACCTATATAGCAAGATCTTGGAATTTATTTTGTATTGATATGGAAACTTCTTGCCTGCCTGTTCAGTAACACTTTATTTTACAATAAACAATCATAAATGTTTTATCTTTTAGGGAAGAAGAAACTGATTTTTTGAAGATTTGGGTTTAAATACCAACTCTGCCCTTTAATTTGTTTATCCTTGAGTAAGTCACATCATCTCTCTGGACCTCCTTTATATATTTCCCACTACTTCTTTTTTTCTTATCTCTCCTCACTCTTGATTCCTTATTTCAGTCCCCCTTAGCCCACCTACCCCCAAAGTCTGTACCAAACACTGCAGGCAACAAACTTGCTTTCATTGTAAATCTTTCCTTTTCCCACTCCTTCCATCTTCTGGCTCTGAGACTTGACTCCCTCCTGATGACACAGCCTCCATGACAACCCTTTTCATTACTGGCTTCACTTTCACTGATTTCCCCTTGACTCACTGGTCAAGGTGGGGGAGTTGGAATACTTGTTCCCCATTACCACTTTGAGGTTTTCGCTCTACTGCCATCACTCCTCTTCTTAAGTTCATGGAATGCACATCTACCACCCAGTCAAAATCCTGGTAACTATTGTCTATAGACCTTTAGAACACTTCTCTTACTTGCCCCAGCCCCACTGAGTTTAGTATATGGTCTGGTTCATGGTCTTTCCTCCTAAACTCCTGCCCTCATACTAAAACACCCTAACCTTTTAGCTTCTCAAACTGTTCATTTCCCCTGATCTTACTTTTCCATCCCACCTTATCTCCTTATCTTGCTATCACCCCACAAATGCACCATCTCCATGTTTATGAACTCTGAAATTCTCTTCTTTGATCACAAACTATTGGCTTCTCCCTCCCCCCCCCCTTCCAGTACCAAAATACTCTTTATCCACACTGTGGACAATTCCTCAGCCCCTCAGTTTTCTTTCAGGCCATCACCCCTAAACTAGCTTCAACTATTTTCACTTACTGTCCCCCTTCTTGGAATGCCCTCCCTCCTCATTTCTACCTCCTGATTTCCCTGGTCTCCTTCAAGTCTTCAATCTTCTACAAGAAGTCTTTTCCCCATCCCTCTTAATTCTAGTGCCTTCCCTCTCTTGATTATTTCCTGTTTATCCTGTATGCTTTTTATAGGTTCTTCATTAGATTGTGAGCTTCTTGAGGTCTTGGAATGTCCTTTCTTAAAACACATTGAAACACCCTGCCAGGCACATAGTATACTATTCCTTAATAAATGCATTTTGACTGACTAAAATGATAAGTGTTGGACTAGATCATCTTTAAAGTTCTTTGTAGCAATGAATGAATCAATCAACAAGCTTTAGTTAACACCTTAATATGTGCCTGGCATTGTATTAGGTGTTGAGGATACAAAAGCAGCCTTTGTACTAAATGAGTTTATATTCTAGTGGGAAATACAACGTGAAATGAGGAATAGTAGCCAGACAAGGGAGTTTTTGGTTTAGGCACACAGACCTTACCAGTGGAGGTATAGGGCAGTAGGTAGTTATGTCCTTTCCAATAGCATTTTGTGTGTGTGTCTGTGTGTATGTATGTGTATTCCTAGAGCCAGTGGTGGAAAGTGGGTAGGGTTAATTGAAAGTCAGCAGGTTTAATGGCAATACATCTCTGCTGGGTGGGCTGTAGTGACCTGTTAGATGACTTGAAAGGACTACAAAGCATACTCTAGGGGGTTTTTAACCTTTTTTGTCTTATCAGCCTCTTTGGCATTCTCTTGAAGCTATATTTTTTAATAATGTTTTTTAAATGCTTAATATATAATATATAGTATTACAAAGGAAAGCAGTTATATGGAAAATTATATAAAAAAAATTAAAGTCACAGTCCCCAGGTACAGAGCCTCTGGCACTGGCGCGCACACCAACCCAGATAGGGAAGGAACCCAAAACTGAGATGCTTAACAGTCCTATATAGGATAAGCCTAAGCAGTCAGGAGGTTAGGTCCTAGAATCTGTCCATGGTGGGGAGGAAGCAAGGATTATTGCAAGATACCTAGGAGTCCTGTTGGTTTGTTAGATGGAATGTCAAACATGGTTTGAGACTGGCTAATTTTAATGGGTTTTGGTGAGATTTTCCTGAATGTGTATGATCCCTTGAAAAAAGAATTTTGGAGGTACTAGGCTCTGGATAAGAATCACTACGGAAATAGTTTAGTTGTCCCTTGATATTTCTGAATTTTGGCATACTTATATTTGTAATGCATTTCCATAAATGGTGTATTATACATTTTAAAACTATATGAACATTTTCATTATGAAGTGTCTAAATTAGGGGGATAATTATTCACCTTTTTACCAAGCTTCTTTAATTTGCATAAAAACTCATCCTAGAATTGCTTTAGTTAGCTTTTCCTGTACATTTACAAAATGATTCCACATTACGTTTACAAAGTATTTCCATTTAGGATAGTAAACAGACTTATAGAAATTTAAGAGTTAGAAATAGACTTTCATTTAAATCAATCTCTTTTTTTTTTTTTTTTTAAAGAAAAGTCTAGGCTTGAACATCTTTGCCTCATAGGATCCCTCTCTTCCCTTGAGATACAGCTCAAGGACCACCTTCTTCATGAGGCCTTTCTTGATTCACCCCACTATTAGTGACCTCCCTCCCAAACTGCCTTGTATTTAACTTGTTCAGTTTTTTACTTGTGTCTGAGCATACTATCCATGAGGTTTTCTTGGCAAAGGTACTGGAGTGTTTTGACATTTCCTTCTCCAGTGAGATTAAAGCAAACAGTGTTAAGTAAGTTGCCCAGAGTCACATGGCTAGTAAGTGCCTTAAGTTTGGATTTTGAACTCAGATCTTCCTGGCTCCAGGTCTAATGCTTTATCCCCTGTGCCACCTAGCTTGCCTTGCACTTAGTAGGTTCCAGTAATTCTTTTTATTTCTTATAGTTTTGTTGTGAATTCACCTTTGTTTTCTATTTTGACAATTTGATTTTCTGCCCTCTTTTTAATTAAATTGGCTGATGCTTCATCAGTTTTATTAGTATTTTCAAAGAACTAGCTTTTTGTTATACTTTTCATTTCTGTAGTTTTGGATTTCCAATTTATCTGTTCTATTCAGTAGTTTTTACTGTATCTTCTTTTATGCTTTTATTAGGTTTACTTTTGGGCTTTCAATTTAAAAAAGCATATTTTATTCATTCCTCTCTTGTTATTGTATATTTTTGGAGAATATACTTTTTTTCCCCTGAAGATTACTTTAGCTGAAATTTTGCTGTTTTATTTCATTATTATCATTTATTTATATAATTATTGTTTCTGTGGTTTGCTTTTTGATCCACTTGTTTAAGACTTATTTCAAGTCTTTGATTTTTTGTTTCTGCTTCCTTATTTGATTACTATTTTTAATGTAAAGCATATGTTTACTGTTTTTGTATTTACAGTAGCCCTTGTGATTTAATACATGGTCAGTTTTTATAAAAGTTCTGTGCTTAGTAAAGAAATATGTATGTTCTTTAGCAGATCCATTTAAAAGACAATGAATCTTTTTAGCTCTAGTTTTTCTATCAGTTTGCTCTATTTCCCCCTCCCCTTTTTTTTTGCTTTTGTTTATCTTTCTGTTAGATTTGTCCAAAACTGAGATTGGGACACTAAAATCTTTTCTGGCACTATAGTATTACTATTTATGACTTGTAATACAGTAAATTTTTTCTGAATTCTTATGCAAGTGTAATGGTAATATAGTTTGACTTTGAAGACCCCTTTGTATTGGCAAGCAAGCAGGTATTTGGTATTTAATAATTAATCAAGCCTCTTTGAAAGAAATTCCTGACATAACAGGAAGGGGTTGCCTGAAACAGGAAGCAATTGATGCTGTGTGTATATAAGGAAAAGCCTCAGAGAGGGACGGTCAAAATTTCTTGGGACAAGAATCTGCTGGTGGAAGCTGTTCTGCTGGAGAAAGAGAGAGAGAGAGTTTCTCTCAGAAGCATCTGGAGGTTGGGCTGCAACTGCTGGACTGAGAATTGAGAAGAGAAATGAGAATTGAGAACCGAGTCAGAATTTCTTGGAGTACCGTGGAGGCAGATGTGGCTGCTGGGAGGAGCCTGAGGAGGAAGGGGCAGGGAGGAGCTGCAGAAGAGAATGGTTTTGATTTTGAAAATTTGGATGGAGTGATTTTTGATTCTGGGAACCAGCTGAGACTTCTTCTGGGTCCGAGGGCCCGCCGAGGCTGACAAAAGACTGAGGAAGCATGACTGTGATGCTGAGACTTCTTTGTCTGTGGCTTTGTTGGGCCTTGACTTCCTGAGCAGAGACTGTGAGAGATTTGAGATGGACTAGACACTGTGAACTCCAATGCGGAGCGGGGACTGCACGGAGAACTGGACAAGGAGCTGGAAGCTGTCTGCTTTTGAACCCAGGTGACAGTTTGGTGAATCCAGGTAGGATTTGGGACCATGGAAGGGGACCCAGGGAATCTGAGAAACCACCCCAAGTCAAGCTGAAAGAAGACTTTACTTGGATACTGTGTACTGACTGAGAAACTGTAAATTTACTAGTGACATAAGGGTGGAGGATTTGTGTATTTTCTAATGTTTGACTGACTAAATGATTGAACTTAGTGATTGATGACTGAATAAGTAATTGATTTGTAACCTAGTATGCCCCCATCAGTGGAAAACTTTGACTATTGTACTCTGTGATTGAATTAAGGATTTTGTCAGTGCTTAAGTTACTAAATGATTGTTCTTTGTCAGAACTTTGTGGCCATCGTAGTGGAAAATACATGGCCATTTTCTGTGACAAGTTGTTGTGAATGCTGTATTTTGATTATCTGTGATAAGTTGTAATATTGTAAATTCAGTACCTTGATTTCTGTGAATGTTTTGCTTTGATTTGCTATGAGATAGAGTGTTCACTACACTGTAATCAGAACCTTAAAAGCTGTTCCAAGTAGCATTCTTCTGGAAAGCTACTAGTGTTTGACTTTACAGCTAGTAGCTTATAAATGTAATTTTGATATGAGTTTGTTGTCTCCAGTTCCTTTCAGCATAATTGAATTTCCTCTTGATTTTTTTTTAATTTATCTAATAGGATGATTGATAGCTCTGGCTTGGGGATTCAGCTGACGAATAGTAAATTTTCTTCCTATCCTTTCATTTTTATTCATGTATATCTTCGTTTTAAATATATTTCGTGTAAGCAACATGTGAGATTTTGCTTTATCTGATTTGTCACTTTCATTTTAGTGGATTGTTTAATCCATTCACATTAAAAGTCATGAAAATTAGGTTTATATTTCCCTCCATTTGTCTTTAATAATATTTTCCCCCCAAAATTAGAATTCACTACCCCATAAAGACAGTACATTGTTTCTGCAGTTAATTTTGTTTTACCTGCTTTAAGCTAGCTCTGTTCCCCCAACTTTCTCCACTTCACTCTTAGGCCCTCCATCTCTTGTATGTCACCTTTTCTCCTAGTTTTAGAATTTTGCTTAACTTAATCTTTTTTTAAATTTTTTTATTTTTGGAGGGCAATTGAGGTTAAGTGACTTGCCCAAGGTCACACGGCTAGTTTTTTTTTTTTTTTGGTTTGTTTTTTTTTTTTTTGGTAGAGTGTCTGAGGCCGGATTTGAACTCAGGTCCTTCTGACTCCAGGGCCGGTGCTCTATTGACTGCACCACCTAGCCGTCCCTTAACTTAATCTTTATTCTTTGTTTTCTCTGGTTATCTAATTTTCCCCCTTTTCTTCTTCTCACTTTAGTAGTCAAGTAAAATGTCCCTCTCCTATTTATTTTTTATTTCAGTTTCTACACTTTTTTCTAAATAGATTTCTTTCTATCTTTTCATTTTTTATCTTTCCTTTCTGTCTACTCTGGACTTTCATTCTTTATTCATTCTTTAGTCTTTTTAAATTTCGTTATCAATTAAAGCTTCTAGGTGACCTGTTTTCTGTTCTGAACAGTTTTTGTATTATTTCTTTGTAGGTTTTGCTCCTTAGTCCCCTTTTTCTGTTGTGCCTTAATTTAGAAATATCAGTCCTTGCAGGGGATAGACTAGAAATAATTGTTCATGGTAAGCATTTTCTGAAGCCTTCCCTGATAGTGTAGTTTATTACAGCCCTTTTCCTTCTCCCATGACCATTTCTCCCCATTTGTCATGAAACCTCTGAATCCATTTCTTCCTGCTTTGGGGGGGTATTACTTGCCTGTAGGAAGTTAAGAAAACAAGTACTTATAAAGTACCTATTTCATTTCAGTCACTGTGCTAAGCATGATGATGTAGTACCTATTGTACACACTGTGCTAAGTGCTGTCCAATCACTGTCTCATTTGATCTTTACAACAACCATAGAAGGTAAGTACTAGTAGCATCCCCATTTTGTAGATGAGGAAACTGAAATAAACAGGTGAAGTGACTTGCCCAGAGTCATACAACTAGTAAGTTTCTGAAAAAAGATTTGAACTCAGATCTTCCATTGTGCTACCCAGGAGCTTTGATTCCCCAAAGGCAAGGGTGGGGAATCTGTGGCCTCAAGGCCACATAGGGCCCTTTAGGTCCTCAAGTGTGGCTCTTTGACTGAATCCAAACTTCACAGAATAAATACCCTTAATAGAAGGATTTGCTCTGTCAGACTTGGACTCAGTCAAAAGGCTGCATGTGGCCTTGAGGGCATAGGTTCCCTACCCTTGCCTTAAGGCCACATAGGTCACCCCTCTAAGTGCCTTATCTTTTCTGATTATATCCCCTGTAAGGTCCTATCTCGTGGTGTCCCAAATGCCTTAGTGCAGTTTACTGCTACAATGCTTTGGCAATGTTCTTCAGTGGTTTATCTGTCCAACACTGAAATGAGATTTGTTGCTTTCTTTCCCCTTGTTTCAGTCCTTCCTTTTGCCTTCTCACCCATTCTTTCCTGTAGGCTTGCTTTCTGAAGTTATTTTCCCTTAATTGTTGACCTTTGATTTAATTTGGGTACTCTCATCTGTCCTGTTCCCTCTTCCTTTTATGTACTTGCCCATTCTGCAACATAGTCACACACAAAAAACACTTATTTACTTGTATGTGGGGTATTCTGATGTTAGTCCTTGAGGTTTAGTTTCAGGCTTATTCCACAGCCGTAAGTCTATTTGACTTTCACTTTTCATCCTTATCTCCTTCTGGACTCTATTTTGTTATGTTGTTGTTGTTATTAATAACTACATAGGTATATTTCTCTTTTTAGCTCCCCCTCCCTTTTTTAATGTTTTATTTCATTACCTGTTCCTTCCTTGGTGTCTCTATTTGTCATGCATTTTTGTTGTCTGAAGTGTTCTAAAGCAAATAATCTACTCAGGTCCAGTTTTATTTACTGGAATGCTTTAAATTGCTTTTAAAAAAATGGAATATCTATCTTTTTCATTGATGGTTCAATACAGGTTTGCAGGTTATTTCACCTTGAGCTTCATCTTGCTCTTTGGAACACATATTCCATTTTATTTTGTGGTTTCTGGTGAGTGACAAATCAGCTTGTGTTATTCACACTGCTTTTACTTTATCTTTGAAGGTCTTTCTTCTGGTCACTCATAGAATTTGCCATTTGTCATTGAAACTGTTAAATTTAACTACTGTGTGTCTAGAAGATGCAGCATAAGAGTTTTTCCTGTGTTTTAGAGTATTCAAGATAAAAGTTTTTTCATGAAAACTGTTTATAAATCTATCAGTTGGTAAGTTCAGAAGTTCTGGGCACTTTCCTTGTATATGGTCTCTTGCATTATGGTATTCGGGTTTTTCAACTTGTATTCTTCTGGGAGAGCTATAATCCTGGACTTTTCGTGTTGTCTTTGACATCAGTTTAGTTTGCTTGTTAAGAGATCATATTTTCTTTTGACATTGTGTTTTGTGTCTCCTCAAAAGATTGTCATTCATATCTATGTTTTTATGTTCCCAAACATTTGCTTTCTTTAGTTTCTTTGATGAGATTTGCTATTATGGCTTCACATTTTTCTGTTCTGCTGATTATTTCTGTTTTGATGGCCACAAAGTCTGCTGTCATAATTCTTACTTCTCTGTTAAGCCATTCAGGACCATCCTGCTATGCATTTTTTCCCCTTTGGGGAATCTACCAGGCCTTTAGGCCCATCAGGTGTTGATTCATTTTCCTTTGTATTGCAATATTTATTAATATGTGTTTGTATTCATTAGATGATTAGAAGCCATATTCCTTTCTGTTATTAAAATCTCTGTTGGTTCATCTTCTTGTGCTCAAGGTCTTTAACTGGGTTTTCTTCCTCTTGATGGCTGGTCATTTCAGTATTTTTTAGCTTACTTCTGATTCCTTGTCCTTTGATGGAAGTTTCTCCAGGGACTGAACCTCATAACTGTCTCAAGCCTCCTCTCACTCAGGGGAATTCATTTTTTATTAACTTGAGTCGCTGCCTAAGTAACTTGTCTGGGGACAGAGTGAGCCGCAACTGGATACCAGTCTCCCCTTTTTTCAGGCCTCATTTAATCATACACACATGCTGGCATGTTCCTCAATTCTCTGATTATTGTTAGAGCATCTAGCCCAGCTACACTGATCTCCCAGGCAGAATAAACTTCTTGCTTTTGACCATCTCTGATAGAGTTGGGTTCTAGGCAGAATTGAGTTCTGTTACAAGTCCTTATGTCTGTTTATGCAGCCCTGTTAGAACATGGTTTCTGGGGTGGGCAGGAGGAGATGTTGAGTTAGCAAGTTAGGGATTAACTTTTCTCTACTCTTGG
The DNA here is from genome assembly GCA_028646575.1 of Pseudocheirus occidentalis. Taxonomy (NCBI): domain Eukaryota; kingdom Metazoa; phylum Chordata; class Mammalia; order Diprotodontia; family Pseudocheiridae; genus Pseudocheirus; species Pseudocheirus occidentalis. The sequence goes on along the minus strand of CM053594.1, from coordinate 126,199,896 downwards.
TTAATAGGGACAGCTATGTGGTACAGTGGACAGAATACTGGGCCTGAAGTCAGGAAGACCCATCTTCCTGAGTTTAAACCTGAAGTCAGACACTTAGTAGCTGTGTAACCCTGGATAAGTCACTTAGCCTTGTTTGGCTTAGTTCCTCATTATAAAATGAGCTGGAGAAGGAAATGACAAACCACTCCATTATCTTTGCCAAGAAAACCCAAAATGGGATCATGAAGAGCTGGACGTGACTGAAATGACTGAACAACAATAACAAGCATTAATTTCATTGAGTTTCTACCTCCTTAGGTTTCTTGAGGTTTTAGATCTGAGAGACAGAATTGCCTTGTCTCTTGCATATGATTCCTGATTTGGAGAGATTTGAGAGGGCATGAAGATCAGAGAAAGTATCTAGTCCTTCACTTTGTTGTTCTGGTTACCTGGAAATCTGTTACTTGTTTTTCAAAAATACATGGAAATATTTCACAAGAAAGGCCCTTTTACACATCAGTGTTCATATTTTAAAGGTTTTATAGTTCTTTCAGAATTGCTGGCTTTCTTTTCCTATGACGTTTACCATCTTTTTTCACATAAAGGAGAAGCATTTTAAAGCTTGCTTGGTTAAAAACATGTGACCATAAAAACATGTAGTTAAATGGAGCTTTATCTTTTGCCTTTTGGAGTACTGCATTCTAAGATCTCTTCTTGGTTATGATAGAAGCTACTAGCTTTTGTTTGATTCTGATCATAATTTCTTGGTACTCAAACTCTGAGTGTTTGTAGCATTTTTTCTTTGATGTGGCAATTCTGGATTTTGACTGAAATTTCTTGGGGTTTCTTTCAGGAAGTGATTGATGGTTTCCTCCTATTGGCACTTTGCCCTCAGGTTCTAACAGACTCAAGTTTTCAATTTTGATTTCTTGAAATATGTATTACAGGCTCTTTATTACCATGATTTTCAGGTAGTCCAGCCAACTATCCCTTTTTGACTTGTTTTCCAAGTCACTTGTTTTTTTTTTTTTTCTGCTATATACTCTTTACATTTTCTCCTTCCCCCTCCTCCCCAATTTCTTATGACTTTTTATGGAGTCATTAATTTTTGTTTGGTCCATTATGATTATTAGGGAAGCTATTACTTAGTTTATTCTCATTTCCTTAACTTTTATTCTATTTTTTAAACTTCCTATTTCATTTCTTTGAGATATTCATGTAGTCCTTGTGGAAAAGCCATTTTTTTTCCTTTGAGTCTCTCTGCTTATAGTTATTCCTTCTGGTTGAATTTTGGGGTATCTCTCCATCTGTTATAATTATTTGGGGGAATTGGGGCTTTATGCCAGGGCCAGGCTTCACCTCCTTATGTTTTTTAATAGTATAGTTGGACGCTACTTTATCTCAGTCTGGATCACCCTGTGCTAACCTCTACTTCCTAGGGTTGGGTCCTCCTAGATCTTTCAGGTTCAGAGTACTGGATCTTTAGTTCTTTCTATGACATCTCAGAGCAGAATGCTAGGGCATTTGGAGCCCATAGTTCTGGACTGTCTTGGACTGGTTGTTCTTGTTCTTACTAGCTTCCAATTTCCATACTCTGTGGGTTTCTGACCACTGTGAGGCTTTCTTTGGGAAGTTCCCTTTGTCTCTGAGAGTCTATCAGCCATTGTTTCTGACTGGGATTCTTTTGGAGACTACTATGTTTACCTGCCCTTTTTCTTATTTTGGGTTTCTTAGAGACCATTATTTGTCTGATGGCAGTTTCTAGGTTTTTCAGGATTGGGCATGTGGGAGCTGGGTAGTCTGCTTGCTTTCAGTGAGCTATCTTGGCAAGAAGTCCACTATGGTAGCTTTTCAATCAGAAAATAGCTATCAATTTAAAGGATACATTTTACTACATATAGTTAAGTATTTTCTATTTAAATGTAATTTGTTTTTTTCCTCACAACTTGGATTCTGCTGTATATATTTGGTAACATCTCAGTTAACTTGTTGCAAAAGTTAATAGAGAGCTCTTTTTTTTTAACTATGTAGACTTCCCATGCTAATTGGTTTTTCCAAGGCAGATGTTTTAATGTATTTAGTTTTATCAGCTTTTGGTTTAATTTCTGAAATGGAATTATGTAAAGTAGGAATGGGATACCATTTTTCTGTTGGGGGTCACCAACAAAAAGTATCAATCAGGGATTACATAGGTAATATAACTTCATTCAGTTATGTTGTTTCTAATAGAGGAAATGCTCTTTAAGTAAAAATCTAAGCTTCTCTCATGTTTTACAAGTGAACTTGTATTCCAGACCAATGTGTCCCTTGGTAAGAAGGTAAAAGGCAATCTGTGTAAGGAAGTTTTAGGGCTCTTTCATCTTGCTGATTGTTCTGTTTTGTACTGCTTAGATTTCTTTAAGAAATAATAAGATTTAATGCATACACTTTTGTACATTTCTTATTCTTAGAAGGTGCCTCCTTGCCAGTGTTCTTATTTGGTAGTAATGTTGTCCTTTAACTCTCCTTTGCTTATGACATTGCCTCTTGCCTTACTAACAACAATATAGTCATCTGTTACAATCTTCCTTACCTCCCCTCCTCCACACTTTAAATCTTCTCTACATGTCTTCTTTAGAGAGGCAGCGTGGTGTAGTGGAATGAACACTGGATTTGGAGTCAGGAGACACCTGAGTTTGAATTCTACCTCCAGTATTTACTGTGTGACCATGGGTAAGTCACCTTTCTGAGTATAAATTTCTTCATCTATAAAATAGGGGTAGTAGTTTTTATTTCATAGTATTATTGTGAAGATCAGATAAGATAATGTATATAAAGTTCTTGCAAACCTTAACACTAGAAGATCCAGGCATGTCAACTGACATAAACATTTTTAGGGAATAAAAATTTTCATCCTACTATCTCTATTTCTTTATGGTTAAAAAATATATCAATTGACATAGCTTGGTCCTTCAAGATATTCTTAAATTCCTTTTCTTCTAGTGTTAAAATGCCAAATAAATGTTGGGGTAGTGGTGATGGTAATGATAATATTAGTAAGAGTTGCAATAATTGTTCTCAGGATGAGGTGGCCCTTCTTGCTAAATCGATTCTGTCCATTTTTGCCTTAGAGCAAGTTTAAGTCCCTTAAAGAAATAGGGGACCTTTATCTCATTCTACTCTTCATTCCATCTTTAAAATCAGCAATAATATTCAGTCCTCTGTCACCAGAGTGGTAGAAGCCATTGTTGCTAAGCAGAGAAGAGGTACCTCTCACCACCACTCTGACCTTAGTTCTGTTTACTGACAGTGATTGAAATTAGAGGCTTCCTTGATAATGGAAGCCTCTGCTGTCACTGCCTTTAGCTCTTGGGGTCCTTGTACCAACCCCTTTAGAATTATGACAAAGAGTGAAATGACTGCCACTATTCTATACTACTCAGAATTAGTGGACAGAGTTTTATGGTTTTTAAAATTTAAACTATTTTATAGTATTATTTTCCCCTTCCCCTCAGAATTTTGTCCATGTGGTTGGGTTTCTTAACATGAATATCATTCTAGTCTCTCAGAAATCCTGCTCAACCCTATTGCTACCCCTTTGCCCTATTGCCATGTCCTATCCCATACTCCTTGAAATTACTTGTATTTATATTCTTTCTCTTTATTTTTGGAATTTTGAAAATCTCCATTTTCCAGCCCAAATAGAAGTATGCCAAATCCTCTATCCTTTCATTCTTTTAGTTTAAGTATTTTCATTTGGAACATCTTCTTTCCAGTAGTCCTTTAAAAAAAATTCTTATCTTTTTTCTTACCTTAAAGAATATTCTAGAATTTAGTTTTCCATTCGTGGGTTTTGCTCGTAGTTTCTCCTGTCACTGTTGTATCTAGTATGGCTTCTAACACACTTGAATTTTTCTTCCTATCTTAGCCCATCTTCTTTTATTAGAGGGTTTAACTTGAGCATCATAAACTTGTTTTTGAAAAAAATTTGATAATTGTATTTCATTATAATTGGTTTCCTTTGTAATCCTGTGTATTTATTTCATTTTTACATTTAAAAACATTTTTTTCTAAGAAATGTGGCTTTACCAAACTGCCAACATAGTAAAGGAACAAAGGTTAAAAAAGATTAATAATGCCTGTTATAGTGCAGTTTCAGATAACCCTCATACCGCTTTTCTCCCCATCTATCATTACCATTATGTTGTTGTTCTTGTCCTTTTTTGATAGGTTCAGGCAAGCTGTCCAAGGAAAAGTGGCTGTCCTGATATTCTTTAATATCTAATGGTTGACAGACATTGTGCAGGTGGATGAAACACATGCTTTTTATAATTGAATGAGTATTGGGATATAAATTTATTTTCTGTAGCTTCACTGTGAATATAATCAGGAATAATTCAGTAACACACATGATAACAAGGATGACATTTGCCTCATCTTGTTCTTACATGGGTTTAATTTCTTCTTCTAAAGTCTCTATATGTTAAAAAGCTTTTCATTTTTTTTAGGATTATGAATGTTTAGTACTGTTCTAATGATACAAAAATCTTTTTGTTGTTGTCAGTATTTTAGTGTGAGCAGTGTGATTGAATATACTCTTTATTTTTTGAAATATTGCTTTATCACTTTTGAGACACTGATTTGAAAGTGGTTCAAAGTTCAGTTTATTTCCTACTTAGTACTAATGAGTATCATAGATGAAAAAGATTCTTAATAAAGGTTCTCAGATACAAATAAGAGATTGGATATGCTTACTAAATCATGATACTGATTTTTACATCTAGTCTACCTGTTGTAAATTGGCATAATCTACAAAGATTATTGTTGAACTTTGTCTAGCTAGGAAATTTCCATCTTATTTTAGTCTTTTCTTGCAAACTAATAGGAAACAGTTGGATTTTTACTTCTGAAACCACTAAAACTCTTTATTTGGAAGATTTTAAAATAGGTTGGAAAATTGTCTTGCAGAGATGAAGTGTAAAGATTTCAGAGTTTTAAAGTAATAACCTTTTTTTTCCCCAGAAAAAGCTGCTTAATGTCTTTATGCTATAATTAGCTCAAATTAGATCAAATAAGAATATATGTAAAAGCACTTTGCAAACTTTAAAGCATAATATAGAATGTATTTATTATTATCTGATATCTCAAGGCACAACATATATGCTAGGTCAGTGGATTATCTAATCTCAAGGCACAGTGTATTATACTGGAGGAGTTGATGCAAATCTATATTTCAAATGTTTATCATTTCCATTTTTGCCTAATCTTATGTGATCTGATTGGGTCTTCATTATTTATACCTTCTGATGTGACTGATGAATTTACTCATAGTAGGAGTAGAAGTGTTTTAGGGGTTTTTTTTTCTGTTCATTTGTTCTTCATAAGAATTTTATCTTTGTAGAATCTTTTTAGACCACTTGTCCATTTGGTTAGGATTAGTTTAATTAAAACTAGGTAATACTTGCAAATCCACTTAGGTAGGCACACATAAGCTGTAATACATCTCAGTAAGCTAAAGGCAAGTAAAAGAATGAGGACTGTTGTTTCTCAGTGATGTGGAACTCACTCTTTATCTCACATAATTGATTGAAGCTGCTAGTGTTAATCTTATATATTAAATATTAGAAAAGTTTTTTTTTCTTTTTTAGATTAAAAACAGAAGTTGTACTATTTTCTTCTAGGACCCTAGGGCATTGGGGTCATTTACTTTGCTTTAGATAATGCATGAGGATTAGTTGAAGAAACTAGGGATGCTTTTTGTTGTTGTTTTTGTTTCTCCCAAGATGTATATAATTATGTATTTGTACTAAAAGGAAAAAATCTCAGAAGGACATTTTATAAGAAAAATTCATTAACTTTGAGGACTCTGAATTGTAAAACTATTTAGTCAGGAGTTTAAAAATGCAGGTACCTTCTCACAGCAGTTCCACTTATTTCCTAAATTAATTGCAAACAAAACAGTAGCTAAATTGTTAGCAGCTACAACCGCCAGATATAGAACAACAGATATATATATATATATACACACACAAAGGCACGTATAACATACAAATCAGTATTTACATGTATATACGTTTATACGTGTATGTGTCACTCAGCAAAAGAAGTTCATCTAAGTTTTTTAAATGAAATCTGATCCTGCTGTACTTATTGTTCACATTTCTAACAGGTTAGGTAGATCTGTATGAACTCAGGAGCCTTAAAAGTCAAAACACAAAATCAGTCAAAATAGTTAGTACTTTGATGTTATTTTATTAAATCTTTATTACAATGCTTAGTAATGCAAATTTAAAAAAAAATCAGGCCTCTTGTATTATATTCAAATTTTAAGACAAAAGTGAACAGTTCAGAATTATGGTTACTGTGTTAAAAGGATTTTTATATGTGAAAAACCATTGTAGTTATCTTGAGAGTACAAATAGGAAAACTGTTTCAGTACATAACCAGGTTTATTTAGTAAATACACTTAAAAAAAAACTTTAAGTTGTTTTAATGTTTCTCCACAAATGATGAAAAATACTAAAGAACAGACAAGGAATAATCATAATGTTGTGGCCAACATTATAAATAGGGAATTAAAATTTTAAAACATTTTCTGTTGGGGTTTTTACCAGTCTCTGTGCTCCCAACAGTGTTTGCCTTTATCCTTTTTGTCAAGTCCTCCATGCCCTCCTATTCCTCCTATTTGTTCCATGAGAAGTCCAACAGGACCTCCAAGTCCTTCTCTTCTTCCACCAAAGCCTCCTTACTCCCTTACTCCCAGCTCTGCTCATTCATCCATGATCCCCCTCGCCCTGGTTATCAGGGCAAGTCATGCTTTGTTTTTTTCCTGATCCAGTCTCCTACCCATATATACCCTTGCCACTTGGTTGGTCCTGCCAGAACGCACTCTGTTCCCCATAATGCTGTTCTTTTGGCTATCTTGATCTGGTGTCTGGCTAAAGGATCCATTTTGAGGGGGCTAACTAGTGAAGGGCTTCCACCCATAGCTGCTCTATTGACCATAGCAACTCTGCTGTCCATAGGTGTTCTGTTGGGAGTAACTGCTCTCATCATAACTACTCAGCTGGGTAGAGGAGTAATTGGTTAGAGGATTGTTATTGTTGTTCAGCCTTCGTTTTTGAAGAGGACCAGCGACAGCACTGAGTGATGTCTCAATTTGCTTGTGAATTAGATTTAAGTGAGGCAGTTTCCTTAAGTCACCAGCTTCACTCTGCTAGTGTCATTGAAGTCCAGTGACAGGACAGAAGTCAAGATGACTGGTTATGACTCAGGATGGAGTAGACCTTGGTGTCGTCAGTATCTGACCAAGTTACAAGTGCTCCACAATACCTGCTTTAACTGCCTTCGTGGCCATTGGAACAAATTGTTCTCATCCACTAATTTTGCTGGAGGATAGGATGGAGGTGTAGTGATTGCCTTTATGGGTTAACTGTTGGGTACCTTTTGGGTAACTGTAGTTGCTCTGTCGATATCCTAGGCTGGCCTGCTCAACTAGATTGAGGCTAACTCATTTTATTTATTTATTTTTAAAATTTGTTTTCTTGTTTACGTCATTCATTTTCATTACATTTTTGAATTACAAATTTTCTCCCCGTCTTGCCCCTGCCCCAACCCTAAAACAGCAATCCCACTGTAAAGCCCCTCTCCTGATCTGCTCTCTTAATTTCTGGTAGGGCAGGGAGGATCTGCCTATCTCAGCCCCTGTATATCTTAATTTCTAGTTGCAGGTTTTGCAGAACTTTAAATTCTAGATGCTTTCAATTCCTCCCTTGTCCCCCACCCCCACTGGAAGGACAATCAATTCAATACAGGCTGTGGATGTGTGATTATACAGGACATCTTCATAGTGGACATATTGTGACAGTGATCATACGTCCCTCCTTCTCATCCCTTCCCCCCTTGTTCCCCTGTCCCTGTTCCTTTCCTGAAGTGTGTGCTTCCAGCATCCCTTCCCCAGACCTTGCCCTCCCCTCTGTCATCCCCCGGCTCATCCCCATGCCCCCTACTCTCCTGTGTGGCATCATGCCCAGTTTAAAGTTTATGCCATTTCTTCCCTAAGCCAAATTCAATGAGAGTAACTGAAAGTAAAGTTGTCATAGTTATCCCTTGCCTCTTCTCTATGGGATGATTAACCTCATTTTGTCTCTCCCTGTCTCCTCTCATTCTAGTCCTCTCCCACCTCAAAATTCCGCCTTTTAAAGTATCATCCCTTCATATTCAATTCATCCTATACCCTCTATATATACATATACACACATGTTCAGATATGTATTCATACACATATGTAGCCTACTATATGTGTAAGTATACATATATATACATTTGTATTCCCTTCACGTATCCTCATGCTAAGAAAAGTTTCATAAGTTACTATTATAGTTTTTCCATATTGGCATGTAAAATAATTCAAATTTGACAAGTTCCTTATGATTTCTTTCCCATGTTTACCTTCTCATGCTTCTTGTGTTTGCTTGTCAAATTTTCTGTTCAGCTTTGGTTTTTTCAGCATGAATGCTTGAAAGTCTTCCACCTCACTGAATTGACCATATTTTCCCCTGGAATAATATGCTCAATTTTGCTGGGTAGTTGATTTTTGGTTTTAATCCCAGCTCCCTTAATCTCCCTTAATATGAAATATCATATTCCAGGCCCTTCTATCCCTCAGTGTAGAAGCTGCCAGATCCTGGATTATCCTGATAGTGCTTCCACACTGTTCAGATGGTTTTCTCTTGAAAGCCTGTAATATCTTCTCCTTTAACTGGGTATTCTGGAATCTGGCAATAACATTTCTAGGAGTTTTCTTTTGGGGATCTTTTTGAAGAGGTGATCAGTGAGTTCTT
>CM053594.1:126166341-126183001 GCA_028646575.1 Pseudocheirus occidentalis | reverse complement strand
TTCATATTCAATTCTTCCTATACCCTCTATTTACACATATATACACATGCTCAGATATGTATTCATACACATATATAGTGAGAGGATTAATTTTGTATCCTGCAATTGTGCTGATGGCATTTTTTGTCTGTTAATATCTTTGTTGATTTACTAGGACTTGCCAAGTAAACTTTCACTAGATATAGTTTTATCTTCTCTTTACCTATCTTTATGCTTTTAATTTCTATCTCTTATCTTACTGGATATCCAGAACTATGTAAAATAATAATGGGGTGAGTAGCTATCCTTGCTTTATTCTAAATTTATTGGAAGAGATTCTAGTGTATCCTTATTGTATATCATGCTTGCTTTTGGTTTTATATAGATACTTTTCGTGCCTTTTTTTTTCTTTTGGGGGGGGGCAGGCAGGGCAATGGGGCTTAAGTGACTTGCCCAAGGTCACATGCCTAGTAAGTGTTAAATACCTCTGTGGCCCTATTGATTCAAGGGCTGGTGTTTTATTCACTGCGCCACCTAGCTGCACCTCCCATGACATTTTTAAAAGGTTCCTTTATTTCTATACTTCATAGAAGTTTTTGTTTTTTAATTAGTGTTGTGCTTTATCAAAGACTTTTTCTGTATCTGTGGAGATGATCGTGTATTTTGGTTTTTAGTAGGATTATTTTCCTCAGTATTCAAATTGCTTCCTCTTGGCAGCCTGTAATATTTTCTCCTTGATCTGGGGACTCTGGAACTTGGCTATAACATTCCTAGGAATTTTCTTTTGGGAATCTTTTTCAAGAGGTGACTGGCGAATTCTTTCAAGTTCTATTTTGCCCTCTGGTTCTAAAATATCAGGGCAGTTTTCCTTGAGAATTTCTTTTGTTTTTTGTTGTTTTTTGGAGGGCACTTGGGGTTAAGTGACTTGCCCAAGGTCACACAGCTAGTTTTTTGTGTTAAGTGTCTGAGGCTGGATTTGAACTCAGGTACTCCTGACTCCAGGGCCGGTGCTCTATTCACTGCAGAGAATTTCTTAAAGGATACTTTATAAGCTCTTTTTTTGTTCATGGCTTTAAGGTAGTGCAATAATTCTTAAATTGTCTCTCCTGGATTTATTTTCCAGGTCAGTGGTTTTTTCAAGGAGATATTTCACATTGCCTTCTATTTTTTCATTTGTTTGGATCTGTTTAATAGTATCTTGGTTTCTCATAAAGTTATTTGCTTCCATTTGCTCCACTCTAATTCTGAAGGAATTATTCTCTTCAGAAAGCTTTTGAGATTCTTTTTCCACCTGGCAGATTTGACTTTAAGGCATTCTTCTCCTCACTGGCTTTTTGGGCCTCTTTTGCCATTTGAGTTAATCTACTTTTTAAGGTGTTATTTTTTTCAGTCAGGTTGTTGACTCTCTTTTCATGATTTTCTTGCATCATTCTCATTTCTCTTCCCAATTTTTCCTGCACTTCTCTTACTTGGTTTTCAAAATCCTTGACTTTTTAGCTCTGTTCCAAATCACTGGGGTTTTTGCAGCTGCCAGAGCTGTTAGAGGCTGCTGCAGCCACCACCAGCTTTGGCTTATTGAAAATGCCCCCCAGGACCACCACCCAAGACCACAATCTGGATGCAGGCCACTCAACGCAAGAGCACTTAGCCTCTGAATGATCACTTGGTCCCCCTGCAGTCTGCAGGCCAGGAGCTCTGAAGCAGCCACATGGAGGCAGCTGCAGGGCCACCACTTCTGCCGCTTCCTTGCGTTGGAAGCAATGTGGTCTGTGGCTGGACCACTTTATTCCCCCAGATTTATCTGAATTCCACTGATCTTTTACTTAGTCCTTGTTTCTTATGGCTTGATAATTTTGGAAACTGCCACAGCTGCTGCTGATGCACTCTTCTGAACACTCCAGCTGCAGCTCATTCTGGCCACCCTGGGACTAAGCCGCTATTTCAGGATAGGCTAGTTTTGACTTCCAGCAGGCTGTGATGAGCAGGAGGTGTGTTTTTCTGTTTTTTTGTGAGTTTTGGAGCCCTAAAATTTGTTTAGAGTCGTATTTTATGGGTATTTGAGGTGGCTATGTGTGAGCTGCGGTGTTTTCCTGCTTCTACACTGCCATCTTGGCCCAAAAGCCAGGATTATTTATATTCTGCTTGACAAGATTTAGTTTAAAATTTTTTTGAGTCAGTATTCATTAAGTGATTATTGGCCTGTAGTTTTCCTTTGTTTTATCCTTTCCTGACTTATATAAAAAATCCAATATGGTTCTTTCTTTCTCAGTTTTGAGAATAATTTATGAATTATGTGTACTAATTGTTCTTTAATATTTTGATATAATTATTCTTTTCATGCTTTAGCACTAGGGTTTTTTTTTCTTTTGTGGTTCCTTGCAGCTAATCCTTTTCTGAGATTAGATTATTTAAAATTTCCATCTTAATTCTCTATTTGTATGTATATGTGTTTTCAGTTTTGTAGAACATAATATGTTTCTGATTATTCTTTTTATTTTTTTTTGATTTTGTTGTGATTTTACCCTGCTAATTTGCCGTGTTAATGATTTGATTTTCCCTTCTTATATAATCAGGTTAGCTAAAGGTTATCAATTTTAGGTTAATCTTTTCTAAGAGCCAACTTTAATTTTGTTGTTTTGATGGATTTTTTTCTAATCTATTTCTCCTATAATTTTTAACATTTCTGCTTTTCTGCTTATTTTATTTTTTGTTCATTGTCTAACTTTAAAAATGCATGTTCAGTTCATTAATCCTCATTTTTTTATTTTGTTAATGTATGTTTGTAGGGATATGATTTCTCCCCTGAGGACTACTTTAGCTGCACCCCAGAAATTTTGGTATGTTGTTTCATTGTTTTAAATTTTTTTTCACATATTAATTGTTCCTATGAATTTTATTTTCTTTTACCTCACTATTTAGGATATCACTATTAATTCTCTTCTTGGAGTTGTCTTTTTAATTTTTTTTAGTGGTCCCTGAACCAGTGATTTTTTTATGGTATTATGGTCTGTAAAGCATGTATTAACTATTTCTGCCTTTTTGTTTTTTATGGTATTATGGTTTGTAAAAGATGTACTGACTATTTCTGCCATTTTACTTTTCTTTTCAACGTCTCTGTACATGGTCAGTTTTTTTATAACAGTTCTGTGTGGTGCTGATAAAAATGTATATTCTTTTGCTATCCCATTTAGAAAACACCATAAGTCTTTAACCTCTAGTTTCTCCTGCAATTTGTTGAGTTCTGTATTTTTTCTTTTGTTTATCTTTCTGTTCAGTTATTTCAATCATATCCAATTCTTCATGATTCTATCTGGGTTTTTCTTGCTAAAAATGCTGGTGTGGTTTGCCATTTGCTTCTTTTACAGCTTCTTTTACAGATGAAGAAAACAATACAAAAAGAGTTAAGTGACTTTCGCAGGGTCACACAGCTCATGTCTGAGGTCACAATTGAACTCAGAAAGATGAATCTTCCTCACTTAAACCCAGCACTCTACTGTGCCACTCAAAAAATCTGAGAGAAGGATATTGAAGTCTCATGTCACTGTTGAATTACTGTCTACCTTTTTGTATTTCAATTAATGTTTCTGTTTTGAATTTGGATGCTAAGACATATATCTTTGTTTTTTAAATGTGTTTCTTGTAAGCAACAGCCTGTAGGGCTTTGTTTTCTTAACCATTCTGTCAGTCTTTTTGTTTTATTATATTATTTAATTCATTCATATTTAACTTTTCATGAGTTATGGTTACATTTTCCTTCATTTGTCTCTAATGTTAGGTATTTTTAAAAATTATTTTCCCCCCTCTGTTGTAACCGCAGTACTATGCCTCTTAAGTTACTTTAGCTAATCTTTTTAAAGGTAACTTCTTTCCCCTTCTACTTGTCCTGTCCATTAATTTTTAAAATTTCATGTTTTATTTCCCTTCCTTGGGTCAACTGGATGGCACCAGGGATAGAATGCCAGGCCTGGAGTCGAGAAGATTCCTCTTCTTGAGTTCATATCTGGCCTCAGACACTTACTAGCTATGTGACTCTGGGCAAGTCACTTTGCGCTCTTTGCCTCAGTTTCCTCATCTGTAAAATGATCTGGAAAAGGAAATGGCAACACACTCTGGTGTCTTTGCCAAGGAAACCCCAAATGGGATCATAAAGAGTTAGACATGACTGGCATGACTGAACTACAACAACAAATCCCTTTCCAGAGGATTTCTCTCACTTTCCATTCTAGACACTTACTGTCTGGTTTTTTACTTATTATTAACTAGTTGCTTTCTATTCTTTGTATTACTAATAGAATCAGAACTTCTAAGGTATTCATTCTGAGCTCTCTCCTCTAGGCAGTTTCTGTCACTGCCTTGCAGAACTTCCGTTGAACTCCCATCTTCCATTGTGTTCTTGTCCCAGAACACTGCCAATCTTTGCATGTGACAGAGGCCATCGTCCCCTAGTAGGACTCCCCTACCATAATCAAGTCCCTGATTATCCAGCTAACCATTGATCTCTACTGTTCTCCTGGTTACCTTCTTTTATAATTTGCCTCAAAATTTTCTGCCTTGGTCTATGTCCTTCTATTCCCCCAGGTGCCAGTTGCCTCCTAGGAATTCCTCTTCCCCCTTGGTAGGATGAGTGGTCTTTTCAAGCACCAAATCCCCCAAATAACAACCAACACAACATCCCCATTTCCCTTCACAGCTCAAAGGAGCATTCATGACTCCCTACCAGCACCAGAACAAAGCCTTCCTCTTTTCCTTTTATTTTCACTCCTTCCCTCCTCTTCTTCACTCAGTCCCCTGCAGACTCTTTTATTCTTGAGAGACCACAGGAATCACCTTCTGTTCATTGTTGGGCCTCAGTTTGATCCAGGCATGTCACCCATTTGTCTCATCTTCAAATTTATTTTTACAGGGTAGGTCATTTGGGCTGCATCCTGAATTCTGTTGCTCTTTAGAGGATATTATTCCTTTTGTCCTGTGTATTTTAGTGGGTCCAGAATAGTCTTGTGTTATTCAAATGGCTTTTCCTTTGTATTTGAAGATCTTGCTGCTGGTTACTTCTAGAATTTGTTTTTGTTTTTGTTTCTCAATTGAATTGTTCAATTTAACTACTGTGTGTCTTAGTTTGCAGTGTTGGTCATTTTTCTGGAGGTGAAGGCAATCTATGGTTCTTTCCATTGGTATTTTATTATCTGTGTTTAGAAACTCTGGGCAATTTTCTTGTATTATTTCTTGCATTATGGTGTTCTAGGTTTTTTAAATTGTCATTTTCTTTTAGGAAACCTCTAATCTGTCAGTTGTCTATAGCCATTGTGTCTTCCAGATCAATATATTTTGCTTGTATAGAGATCATATTTTCTTTTAATGTTACTGTTTTTTGCTTCTCATCTTCTAGATTATGTTTTACTTTTGTATTCATGCATTCCCAGTCTATTCTCTTTTGGTTTTTTGGGTGAGGCTTGCCATTGCAGATATTGTTCAGTCATTTTTCAGTTGTGTCCTATTCTTCCTGACCCCATTTGAGGTTTTTGGGGCAAAGATGCTGGAGTGGTTTACCATTTCCTTCTCCAGCTCATTTTAAAGATTAGGAAACTGAGGTAAATGGGGTTAAGTGACTTACCCAGGGTCATACAGCTAGTAAACATCTGAGGCCAGATTTGAGCTGAGAAAGATGAGTTTTCCTGACTCTAGGTCTAACGTTATATCTACTGTACCACCTAACTGTCCACGTCATTGCAGATAACTGTCTCTTCTGTCTCTAATTTTTATTGTGCAGACCATAAATCCTTTTAATATTCTTGTTTCTTTTAAACCACTCTGAAACAAAGTGCTGTGGTTCCATATTCTCCGTGAATTCCACACGGTCCTGTCTCATCATGTATTGGTTCATTTTCCTATATTTTGCAATATTTACTTATAGATATACTTGTTTACTACAGCTGGAGGCATTTTTTCTTCTATAGCTTATACTTTCCCTGTGCTTATGTTTAATTTGAGTTTTCTTCTTCCTGAAGTCTTTGGTTATTTTAGTTTTTTTTTTCCTTACATTTCTCTATTGCTCACTTTCTGTCTCCCTTCCCCCTTATGGTCATTTCCCTAGTGGCTGGTTCTCAAAAAGGCACTGCCTCTTTGCATGCTGGGCAATTCATGGTACATTATTCTATATTTCTGCCCCCAAGCAACTTTTGTGGATACAGAGCTGGCCTCAAGTGATGCTGGGCTCTTTCCCTCAGACTTAGTAGAGTGCCACAAAGCCATCCTCCCACAAAGTGTTTTTCCCATTTCTCTGGTCAAGTACTTCATACTGCTGTCACATAGATTCTGTTACTTCTTAGGATGATTTTTGTCATTTGGAGTTTGGATCTCTGAGGTTCTGGGAATGGGGGTAAGATTGAGCTCTATATCAAGCCTAGAGATACATCCTTTTCCATGTCTTATGTTCCTCTGCTCTGTTATAGAAATGTTTATAGCACAGAACCTTGGTATGGTGATAGCCGCCCAAGCCCCAGCAGACTTCTGCAAATCTAGAGTCAAGATCTTTATGGCATTAGAAAGGGGGAGAAGAGGCATCAGGCTGTGCGGTTTGGTCTTATTGCAAGCCCGTAGGTTGGTTCCTTGGTTCTGTTGTACTTGTTATTGGTATCATGATAGGCGGTAGGGGGGGGGATGTTCAATGGGTTCTTTGTAGGTGTCAGTTTTTTGGCTTTTTTATTTTTAAGCTTTCTTTTGGGTTTCTGGTGTTATATTCCATGAAAACTGAAGTTGCTTTACTTATAATTTCTGTTTTAGAGATATTTAAAGGCCATGAGGGTATGAAAAAATGTTTAGTACTCTATTTTGGTCATGTGTGACTCTCCAGGTACCAAATTTTAAACAGCTCATTACCTTGGTTCAACTTTGCTTGGCTGCAGCTTGATCCACTGAACAGTGTAATAATCTTTTGTTCAAGATACCATTGATGGAAGCCAGCCTCACCCATCAGTCCCCTTTGGAATCCAGGCAGAGGCTTTAGACAGCAACATGACTGACTTACCTGTTTTCCTGCTTCCTTTTTTTATATGTGTTGTTGAGATTATGATCTTGTGAGTATAGAAAAGCCTAAAACATCCTTCTCCGTAATGCCCAGCAGATTAATAAGAGTATCAGAAGTAAACACCTACATTCAGTAAAGATCTAAACAAAAAGCAAGGGACCAGTAGAGGTGTAGAAAGAGTTAATACTAAGGAAAGTGTAAAGCTGGCATCTTCTAATTGTCTGCATTACATGTACATGGTTTTTTTGTGTGGTATAGCGCCAGTGCAATATTCACAGCACCCACCATCACTATAAATATACCTGCATGGTGCTCAATTGCAAAAACCAAATCACAAGACCAGTAAGCTGATTCCATCATAGTAGCAAAGAAGTTTATAAGCCACAACAACACTGAGAGCCACAACATCCTTTAGCCTTCTCATAAACCAATATTTATTCACAAGCCTGACTGACTCCCTGGGACCTGTCCTCTCCTTCTCCCAGTCTGGCTAGCTCTGAGACCCAGCTTCCTGTGGGCTCTGCTCCATCCTTCAGAAAACTTCTCCTACCCTGGGCCCCATGTGACTACATTCTGTTAGGTGGCAGAGTTTATTTTCAAAGCAGGGAAAGTCTTCAGATTCCCTTTACCATTATATGTAGACATTCATTAAACTTAATAATGAAACACAAGTTTGAAACTAGTGGGAGGGAATTTTCAGAAGAAAAGCTAGATTACCAAAGAGGTTTTGTAAAGGGAGAAAAAAGCATGAGAACTAGAGATTAGTGTTTAATATTGGTAAAGATACTGGTTGTAGCAACCAAATATTTCAGTTGCACACTATTAATGTTGATCAGTTGTCTTTCTCCCTCTCATTCTTTGCAAGAGGGTCTCAGAGCAAAGGAAAAAAAATTGGAGGATAGGTTGGAGGAGCATATAATTAACAGTCATATCTCTGAATGTGAATAAGTATGAATTCACCCACAAAATAGAAGAGGATAGAAGGATTAGAACATGAAACCTAACAGTATGTTGTTTATAAGAAGCACACTTGAAATATTCACAAAGTTATTATTAACATGAGTGGAGCATAAAAAACAGGAATAGCAATTATTTTCTCTGAAAGGGTAAATAAAAACAACAATAATTTTCAGTTTAACTACAAAGTGCTTAAAGGTACTATAGACAAGGAAATAATATCAGTGCTCAATGTAATGTAACATTTCTAAACTTAAAAAACCCATAAGGTTGTAAATTCCAATTTCTTTCCCCTAGAAACAGGTGGAAAACAAACACAAAGAGACAAAGAGGGGGGAGATCTGAACTCCAGGGCCATGTGTTGATCTTGGATAGGAATATTCCAAGACTTCTCTAGAACACTCCATGTAGGGAAGAGACAAAAAGACAAAAATAAAGGACAGGTTCTTGTCAACTAGGTTCACTTGAATGTACTCCAGTTCTGTCTGTGAAGACAACCAGAGAAGCTCCTCTCTATTATGTAATTAATAGACCAGAACCATTTACAGAATGTGTGTGCATGCTCCAAGAATTTGATCAATTATGTGTTCTCTAGGTGCTCATACCTCCCAGTTTCAGAATCTGAGAAATAGACTACAGACCAATTAGGCATTATTTTTCCAGTAATTACTAAACACCTCTGGGATTTGGAGGATTTTGAAACCTCTCGTTTTGAAACCTCATTGTTCTTCATCCTTTGACTTAAGGGGAAAAGTAGTAGAGATAGTTCAAGATCATGGTCATTTTTACTCAACCCATTTTTCTGGCCCTTTTATGTGCATATACAGCCCATGAAAGTTTCACAGTGGTTTAAGGCATGCTTTTACAGTGTTTTTACTTATCTTATGAATATGTATATTCTCAAGAGAATGTAAACTTTCTTGTGGGTAGAGACTTACTCATTTTTATATTAGTTTTCCTAGTACCCAGGAAGTTAAATGGTCTGATTCATTGATTGATATGCATAGGCTAATGATTTCTAGGTTTGCAAATGGTGCTTTTGAATGGTATTGTTCATATTTAATTTTCCCATGAATTTACTCCCCCCAAATTCTTCTAATTTCAGTTTCCAAAAAAATGTACACTAGTCCATTTTTTACACTAGTCCATTTTTCTGGTATCCAATTTCCTGTTATTTGGCAAAGAAGAAAAATGAGTGGAAATCTCATAATTCCATGGTTTTTTAATAGAGAAAGTACTTTTCCTGTAGAAAATTGGAAAATATTTAATTTGAAGATGTAGCTGATTTTACATGCATCACAAGCTCCACTTAAGCTCATGGTCAGACATCTTCTGGAATTGTTTCTTTAATGACCATAGGATTTTTTTAAGGTGATGTATTGAATACAGACATGGAGATAGAAAGAGTGGTCCAGTGGAAAGTGCTAAATTTTCAATCAAAAGCTAGAGGAACTCATTTAAAATATTGGCTCCTCTCCTTATTACCTGTGTGACCTTTAGAGGCCACTTTAATGTTTTAAACTTCTTCATCTGTAAAATAAGGTAATTGGACTAGATGAACTCAGATGCCCCTTCTAGATCCAAATTTATGATCCTATTTGAATTTTTATTTTATCTGGTGTGTATATAAATTGCTGCATACACATATATGAAAAGAGAGATTATCCTCTTAGGTATAGATTCTTAGCTTACTCTAACTTCAAAAGGTTCAAATAACATGTTGTAAGTTAACTATCACCCAAATATATACTTTATGACAAATGAATACATTCTCTCTCTTTTAAAAAAAATAGGCTAAAACTGAATACTAGGAAATGGCCACAGCTTCACCACGGTCTGATACTAGTAATAACGACAATGGAAGATCACAACTTCAGGTGACTGGTAAGTTCACTATATTTATAGCTATTTGTTTGGACTCTATGATTGTTGGTTCAGCTTTGATTCTATTTGAATAATAATACAACCTCTGAAATTTATGTGCACTTTAAGGTTTTTATATATCATAGCAACACTTTGAGGTTAGTACAGACAGTATCTCAGTCTGACAGATTTAGAAATTGAGACCTAGAGTGATATTGACTTGCCCAGGTTCACATAGAGAGTAAGTTTGTCAAACAATATTTGAATACGCGTTTTCTTAACTCTTAAGTCCAATGCTCTATTTTACAATACCTATTTCAGTGTATAGTTTGTATTTGTTGGATATTTCTTACTGTAATCTCTGTAATCAGTGCTTGGATAAATATATCTAGATACTATCATAAGCTATTTATTAAGAACACATCTATATTTAGATGTGTTCATCTAAAAAGAGAGCCATTGAATATGTGAGGGAACTTAAACAACTTTGTAAGATCAGCTTAGTGCTTTTGTGTGACTATTGTAAGGGCAAGGCCATGTTTTAACTCTAACCTGCTTTAGAGCTCTCTGGGGCATCAAGTTCTACTTTTTCCTGATGAAAGTAAAGATGCTACCCAAATACCCACAGGATTTTTATTCATGCTTGATGATCCATTTTAAAGAACTCTATTCTTTGGCACTTGTTCCGATCCCTCTCGATGGTTTAAAGAGTTACACATTGAGGGGCTAAAAATGCAACACACACAGGACTTTAAGGCTTGGCCATCCTATAGTAGTGGCTGGACTGAGCTGAGCCATTCTGAATTTCTTCTATAAAATAGTGGTCCCAGAAAGACTTCTGCAGAACCTAGAGTCAGATTTCTTTGATCCCCCACTTAATAATTTTGTGACCATAGGCATGTCCTTTACTGGGTATTCTTAACTTCAGTTCCTGGAACATTTTAATCTTTGTTTTAAAATAACTATTGTAGTGTAATTGGTTTTCTTTGTAAAACTAAATATTTTATTTTCTGTGTTTGAAAATAATCTGAGGAGTTTGTACTGTCCAGACTGACAAAGGGATCGAGAACTTCTGCTTTATTTAGTTTATTTCTCAACCTCATTTTCTTTTTCTTTTAAATGAAAGCATTAGATGACTGTAATTCAGTGATTTTTTTTTTTAAATCAGTGACTATGGCTCTTCTCCCTACCCAAATTACTGCTTTTGTCCATTTGAACAAATTCAGCTCGTTTTCTTTCCTATTTGACTTCCAGGTTGTTTTTTTTTTAATAAGAATAATCTTTAAACTGCGATGCATGGAACACTTTCTTCACTAGCATGTTGTCTCCTCCACCACCCCTACTAATTTTCAGTCTTCCCCTGTCTACTGGTTGCTTACCTACTACATTCACAAACTCACCCATGTCTCCTCAGTTCTCAAAAAAGCCTTTATTTGATCCATCCATCTCCACTAGCTATTGCCCTGTACCCTCCTTTTCATGATTAAACTCCTTGAGGAGGCTGTCTACAGTTAGTACCTCCACTTCCTTTCTTCTCATTCTCTTATTAACTTTTTTAGACTGGCTTCCAACCTCATCATTAACTGAATTCTCTCTTCAAAGTTACTAATGATTTCTCAGTTTCCAAATCTAAGGACTTTTCCTCAGTCCTTGTCCTTGACTTCGTCGTCTTTGGCACTGTTAGTAGCCTTCTTGATACTCTTCTCACTAAGCAGGTTTTCTTTACTACTCTCCTGATTATCCTACCTCTCTGATTGAGCCTTCTCAGTCTCATTTAGTGGATCTTTGTCTAGATCATGCATACCAAACACAGAGGTGTTCCTAAGGTTGTTTTGTGGGCCCTCGTTCCTTCTCCTGCCATACTACTTTGCTTGATCTTATCTACAGGTTAAATTACCATTGCTATGCAGATGGTTTGCAAATATATTTATTCAGCCATAACCTCTTTCCTGATCTCTGGGTTTGTATCTCTAACTGCTGACTGGACATCTAGAACTGGATGTCCCATTTACATCATTAAGTTAGCATGTTCAGAATAGAATTTATTCCCTCTCCCCATCTTGACTGCCCGGTCAAACCCTCTCCTCTTACTAACTTTCCTGTTACTGTGGAGGACGATACCATTCTTCCCATTGCTTGGTCTCACAAACTATGTGTGATCTGGCTTCTTCTTATTCCAAACGCAGAAGCATTCCATCTCCCAACTCATTTTTCCTGGTTCTCCTTTATGCCTTGAATTCATCTACTCCTCATTTCCACCTCTTCTCTTCCTTCAGTCTTAGCTAAAATCCCACTTCTGCCAGAAGCCTTTCCCAGCCCCCCCTTCAAATCCCAGTACCTTCCCTCTGATATTACACTAATTTATCTTACCATGTTTGCATATGGTTCTTTTCATGTTGTCTCCACTCATTAGATTGTTAACCACTTGAGGGCAGGAGCTATTTTTGCCATTCTTTTTATCCCAGCACAGTTCTTGGTACATAGTATAGCTGTTGTTCTCCAACTTTTTGGTCTCAAGATC
Source organism: Pseudocheirus occidentalis (assembly GCA_028646575.1). Classification (NCBI taxonomy): domain Eukaryota; kingdom Metazoa; phylum Chordata; class Mammalia; order Diprotodontia; family Pseudocheiridae; genus Pseudocheirus; species Pseudocheirus occidentalis. The sequence goes on along the minus strand of CM053594.1, from coordinate 126,170,657 downwards.
CCATTATACTCCCAAAAATTGTTGAAGACTTCAAAGAGATTTTGTTTGTGTTATTTTTATTGATATTAGCCTTATTAGAAATTAAAGCTGATAATTTTTCTAATATATATATTCATTTAAAAATAATAATTATCCATGTTACATAGTAACATAAAATAGCATATTTTAAAATAAAAAACACCTTTTCCAGAACAGAAAAAAAGCCCATTTAGTGACAAGAGTGGCATTATTTTGCATATTTTTGCAAGTCTTTTTAATGTCTAACTTAATTGAAGACAGCTAGATTCTCAGATCTGTTTCTGTATTCAGTCTGTATGATAGGTTGTTTTGGTTGAAGTATGTGAAGAAAATCTGCCCTCACACGGACAGATTTGTAGTTGAAAAAGGCAGAAGTTTTTTGTTTTTTAATTTTGAATTTATTTATTTATTTGCATGCTTTTAGTTTACAACATTCAGTTCCACAACCCCTTGAGTTCCAAATTTTCTCCCCCTCTCTTCCCTGTGGCAGCATGCAATTCAATATAAGTCCTACAAATACCTTCAAATTAAACATTAGTTCATGTTGTAAAGAAGAATTATAACCAATGGAGTGAACAACAAGAAAGAAGGAACAAAACAAAAAAGAGAGAGAGCAAGTAATTTGCTTCAACTAGCATTCAGATTGTAATTCTTTCTCTGGATGTGGATAGCCCTTTCTGTCATGAGTCTTTTAGAGTTGTCTTATAGCCTTGCATTGCTGAGAGGAGCCCAGTCTATCAAAGTTAGTCATCACAGATACTGTGTACAATGTTTCCTGGTTCTGCTCACTTCACTCAGCACAGCTTATAGAAGTCTCTCCAGGTTATTATGAAGTTCCCCTGCTCTTCATTTCTTATAGCGCAATAGTATTCCAATGCATTCATATACTGCAACTTGTTTAACCTTTCCCCAATTGATGGCATCACCTTGATTTTCAATTCTTTGCCACCACAAAAAGAGCTGCTATAAATATTTTTGTACATACAGATCCTTTTCCCACTTATGTTATCTCTTTGACAGAAGTATTTTAATAGGCAAATCATGTCTTGGCATTTTTTTAAAAAATATTTTTGATCCTACATATTCCCTGAAAAGGTCACAGGGACCCTCAAGGGCCAAAGAACACACTTGGAGAAACAAAGTCCTCTGAATAGAGTTTGACAAGAGCAGAGTTAAGACTATCAAATCCCTTTTTCTGGGCACTGTGCATAGATTAATGTAGCATAAGATCAAACTGACAGCATAGCATGATGTATAGATGACTGGTCTCAGTCTCAAGAATACTTGGACTCAAGTCCTGTCTTTGACACATGTCCTGTGACCACGGACATGTCATGTCACTTAACCTCTAAGTAGTGCCCCAGGAAAGTTTATAAACTATAAGTTACAGATGTGTTGCTGTTCTGCGTGGATAGAAAGTATTAAGAGGATTATGTATGAAACCATGAACTTTTATTTAGTATAGTTTTTTAATACGTATAGTAATCTCATTCAACATCCAGTTGGTTAACTTTTTGTTTTTTAATGTGTAAGTCTGACCATGTCAACTCCCCTCTCTCCTTACACTGTTCCCATATACACACTCAGAAAAGAAAGCTCCCTGTAGGAGAGGTGCCCCCCGGGAGCCACTATGAAGTGCTTGTTAGACTTTTTAAAGCTCTTCACAGTTTTGCCACTTCTTGACTTTCTGGTCTTTATATACTTTAACTCTTCTTCACATACTCAGTGATCCACTTATGCTGTTATACTTGCTATTCCTTACGAATAGCTCTAGAAGTCTTCATCTCATCTCTCCTCCCTTCAAGAATAAACTAAAATCCCACCTTCCGCAGGAAACCTTTCTCAGTCCATCAGCTACTAGTGCTTTCCCCTTTGAGAGTATTTACTTTTTGCTCTGTATATATCTTGTGTGTGTCTGGTTATTTATGTGTTATTTTTCCCATTAGAATCTAAGTTTCTTGAGGTAAAGTGTTTTGTTAATCCGTTGCCTGACATGTAATAAGTGATTAATAAATACTTTTTGATTGCTTCATAGTGATTGGAGCATTCTTTCATACAGTTGTTGATAACTTCCATTTCTTTTTTTTGAAATTGTCTGTTCATATCCTTTGGTCACTTATCTTTCAAGGAATGAATGACTTTTATTCTTATATACTTATTAACTCCCTGTGTATTATATTACACCTTTATCAGAGTATTTTATTACAAAGATTTTTAACTATTTTCCTTATAATTCTCACACCATTGATGTAGCTTGTGCAGAAGCTTTTCAATTTGATGTAATTGAAAACATTCATCTTCTTTTCTTTTTTTATCTTTTGTTAAGTGTGATGTTGTTTCCTCTCCCCCCTTCTCCCACAGCCATAGTTTGAAAGGTACCTCCTTTGTCCTCTTTTTGTTTTTTGTGATATGACATATTTGGATCATGTAATACATTTGGGGCTTAGTGTTATATGATGATTAATTGAAGAGTTCAGTAACTTTCAAACCAATTTCATTGTTTTTTTTTTTAATGGAAATGAGCATCAGAAACTGTCCATAGGTAGAATAGATTAGGATCAGGTATTTAAACTAAACTTACATTTCCTTAAATATTGAACTACTAGTATACCTTGGCCTGATTATCACAGCCCTTCTGTAAATAGGAGAATGCTTGTCAGGTAAGAGCTCAGCATTTCTGTAGTGTATTGGTTATAGTTTCTGTGATTTTTTTTTTCTTTCTGTCTTCATGGATATTGTTGTGTATAACTATTGTACCCTGGACAGGTAGTTACTTAAAAGTTTGTATGGCGAGTAGTTTTTTTCCTGTGTTCTTATATATGTTTCCTGTCTGAGTCTTACATTGTTTGAGAGCCAGGATGCACAGTATGGCCAAGAAGCAGTGGTTTTCAACCTTCCTAATGCTGCCATCCTTTAATACAATTCCTCTTGTTGTGGTGACCCCCAGCCATAAAATTATTTTCGTTGCTACTTCATAACTGTAATGTTGCTACTGTTATGAATCTTAATGTAAATATCTGATATGCAGGATGTATTTTCATTGTTACAAATTGAACATAACCCACAGGTTGAGAACCGCTGGCAAGAGGTATCTGAGAAATGATAATCTGCCCTGTAGATGTAATATCAGTTACTTCGTGAGTTACTTTAATTTTTCATCACTGTGTTAATATCTTTGTAGCAGACAACGTAGAAAAACCTCAAAAGCAAAAGAGTAGAAACCAAGGTTTGATGAGAATTTTTGTTGTTCTTCATTTGTTTCACTTGTGTCTGATTCTTCATGACCCCATTTGAGGCTTTCTTGGCAGAAATATGGAGTGGTTTACCATTTCCTTCTCCATCTCATTTTACAGATGAAGAAACTGAGGCAAACAGGGTTAAATGACTTGCTCAGGGTCACCTAGCCAGTAAGTTTCTGAGGTCAGATTTGAACTCAGAAAGGTGAATCTTCCTATCTTCAGGGAGGGCATTCTATCCACTGATCCACCCAGCTGTTCCTTGAAGAGAATATTGTTTGCAAGTCAGTTCACCTGAAAAGAAACTTGTAATTTTAGTGAACTTGAAGCTCAATAGGAAATGGCAGCTACAAAAACTAGTATAGTTTAAGGCTGCATTATGAGTCATGGTTTAGGGAGATGGTAATATCAAAGTGTTCTTCTGGTTAAATCAGACCTTATACTGTGCTCATTTATAAAAGGATATTGATAAACTTGATAGTATCTGAAGATAGCAAACATTATATGGTAAGTTTATTTAAGTTCAGTTGGTTGAAAAAAAAATATGATGTTAACTTGGAGGAAAAAAGACATAGGGAGGACATGACAGCTAATTTTGAGTTAAAGAAACCAGAAAAGTGAACCAGAGGGGACTCTCTGGAGGTGAGTAGTGGGAAGTAAGCTAAATAGAGTGAACATAGCTAGTGGCTAAAGCAATGTAGGAGTAGGAAGTCGGGATGCTAAGCTGAAATGATCTTGAAGGATCTGCTTGGACATTGGTGTTTTGTAATTTGGTATTGGTAAATTGGTAGTGATAATGTGTGGACATGGGACACTTTTAAATAGTGCTTTTCTTTTTTTTTTTTTTTTATTGTTTTTTTTTTTATTTTAATTTATTTTCTTGGTTACATCATTCATTTCCACAAGGTTTTGAGTTACAAATTTTCTCCCCTTTTTGTCCCTACCCCCCAGCCCAGAACATTGATCACACTGTAAGACCCCTCCCACAATCTGTTCCCTTTTATGCCTTCCTCCAACACCTCTCTAGCTTTCCAGCAGGGTAGGGAGCTCCTCCCTGCCCCT
>CM053594.1:126149128-126165841 GCA_028646575.1 Pseudocheirus occidentalis | reverse complement strand
TTAGGGACGAAATGACATAAACGCTAAACTGGGCATCATGCCACATAGGAGAGTAGGGGGCATGGGGATGAGAGGGAGGATAACGGAGGGGAGGGCAGGGTCTGGGGGAGGGATGCTAGAAGCACACCCTTCAGTAAAGGGACAGGGACAGGGTGGAGAACAGAACAAGGGGGGGAGGGATAAGAAGGAGAGACATATGATCACTGTCACAATACGTCCACTATGAAGATGTCCTGTATAATCATACATCCACAGCCTGTATTGAATTGATTGTCCTTCCAGTGGGGGTGGGGGACAAGGGAGGAATCGAAAGAATCTAGAATTTAAAGTTCTGCAATACCTGCAACTAGGAATTAAGATATACAGCGGCTGGGGTAGGTAGACTCTCCCTGCACTACCAGAAAGTAAGAGAGCAGATCAGGAGAGGGGCTTTACAGTGGGATAGCTGTTTTGGGGTTGGGGTAGGGGAAAGATGGGGAGAAAATTTATAATACCAAAATCTCATGAAAATGACTGATGTAAACAAGAAAACAAATTTTAAAAAATTAATTTAAAAAAAAAAGAAGGGAACCTGTGCACAGTCGTGGCATTCCACCATAGGGACGTCCTGTGCCATGTACAGAGAAATAACAAAGTTCAAAAGTCAGCAGCAACAGCAGTGGTTATGTGGCTCAGACTTCAGGTGCAAAACAGGGTTTCATCTCTAAAGTCTAGCCCAGCCTATAAAGGTATAACCAGGGTGGAATCCCAGGCTGAAGAGAAGTCTACAACTCTAACTGATCTAAGCCAAAAGAGCTTTTCAGCTGGCTGATGAGGTAGAGTCCTGCTGCAGTCTACTTTTACTCAGACCCAAATCCAGATCAGAATTTTGCAGAGTTCAGACCAGGAGGGACAACAATCAGACCTTTCCCTGGATCAGACCACTTTGAGTGCTGAAAGCCTGTAGGTCCCCAGGCAGTCCCAGACATATTAGAATAACACAATACTCAACACCCTAAGAAAGCTGCAACAGGATTAGCCCAGACCTTCCCTCCAGAAGTGCGACAGAATTAAGCCTTAAGTCCCTAGAAGAAAGGGTATGGGGGCGGGAATGAGAACCCCATCATAATAAGCCATTACAGTAGCATGGACAATCAAGACACAAAAACAGAAGAGAATGATTCCAAAACATCTATAAGCATTGCCTCAGAGAAAAACATGGCCTGGATACAAACTAAACTTTCTAGAAAAGTTGAAGCCAAGTGTTTACGAATTTTTAAAAACTGTTTTAAATAAATGCAATGAGAGTGTTTGAGAAAAAAATGCAACAGAAAGGAGAACTAAGGAAAGAGGAACTGGAAAGAGAATTAACAGCTTAACACAAGAAGTATAAAATTCCACCCAAACATCAAAATCCCTGAAAATTAAAATGTATCGAACAGAAGCCAAAGACTTCATGAGGAAAAAATAAATATTAAAGCAAAGTCAATAGGCTGGAAAGACAAAAGAAAATGGAAGGTATTTCATAGCAATGAAGATAAATTAGTTGACCTGGAAAAGAGAAGAAAAAATTATGAATCATTGGACTATCTGAATGCCATGAACAAAAATAATCAAAACAAAACAAAAAAATATAAACTGCTTATTTCAAAAACTCTTAAAAGAAACTGTCAAGGTCGTTTAGAACTAGAGGGCAAAGTAAAAATAGAAAGAATCAATAAGTTACCTCTTGAAAGAAACCCCAAATTGAAACTCCACAGAACAATATAGCTGAAATCCAGAAATTTCAAGTCAAATAAAAAAAGACTGCGAGTAATCAGAAAGTAAGAATTCAAGTACCAAGGAGCCATAATCAGTATCACCCATAATTTAGCTGACACCACCATAAAGGAATGGAGAATTTAGAATATGATATTCCAGAAGGCCAAAGATATGGGCACAAAGCCAAAAATAACACCCACCAAAACTGAGTATGTGAGAGGAAGGGCATATGCATTTATTAAGTGCCTACTATTCCCAGAAAACTGTGTTCAGCACTTTACAAATGTTATTTTACCTGATTTCCACAACAACCCTGTGAGGTAGGTGCTATTATTATCCCTATTTTACAGCTGAGGAATTTTAGGCAAATGAAGGTTAAGTGACTTGCCACAGGTCACAAAACTAGCGTCTAACAAAAGATTTGAACTTGGGTCTTCGTGACTTCACGTCCACTACTCTCTCCACTGTATTACCTAGCCTCCTCCCTTCCCCCACTTTCCTGCTTGCTCATAGCTGCATCTAAAAACAAGAAATGAGGGATGGTATTAGACAATTTAAATTATTCAGCAAATTTATGAGATGGATAAAAGTGAGCAATTAATTTTTAGATTTACTTTTTAAAAACTGAAATTACTTCATATAATAATAAAGTTTTATAGTAAATAAACCAACTCACTTCTAGCTCATTAATGTAATTTTAAAAAATTTAAATAATGTAAAGTAAAACAGTAGAAATTAGAACAAAAGACTTACATTTTCTATTGTGTATTTCAAGAGCTTGTCTCAAGTCTACTGTTGCTCTTCCTAATAATGCATCTGCTTTTAAAGTGTGGTGACTCCACACTCTAAATTCCAATGTGGTCTGAGGTGTCACATTCCTATAGTCAAAAATCAGAACAAAAAAGATACAAGATATGAGGAATGACAATAGCTTATATTAATATAGTGCTTTATGTTTATAAAGCATTTTCCTCACAACCATACTGTGACACTGCAAAAATAACTATTCCCCATTTTACAAATGATGAAACAAAGGTTCAGCTTAAATAGCACTGGGCTGTATGTAGCAAAGATAAGATTTGAAGCTGTGACCCACTTGAATTCAAGTCCAGTGCTCTTTCCATGCTATTAATTCCTTTATAATAATTTCTTAGTATAGCTGTTGTTGTTATTCAGTCGTGTCTGACTCTTCATGACCCAACTTGGGGTTTTACTGGTACAGATACTTAGAGTTGTTTGCCATTTCTTTCTTCAGTTCATTTTACAGATAAGGAAGCTGAGGCAAACAGGTTTAGGTGACTTGCCTAGGGTCACATGGCTAATAAGTATCTGAGGCTGGATTTGAACTCAGAAAGAAGACAAGTCTTTCTGACTCTGGGCCTGGCACTCTATCCACTGTACCATCTAACTGCCCATCCTAGTAGTAAAACCTCACAAATTCTGTGTCAGGGAAACCTAGTTTTAATAAATAAATCATCTGAATTACAGAATACAGAATATTTTTCAAATTAATATTGCTTGTTACTTAAGTACAAACAAGGAGTTGAAATGGACAAACATGACAAATAAGAATAGAGCTAATGAACACATAAGAATGATTTGTAATTATCATGTTAAAATACAGACTAAAAAGTTTATTCTCCTTATATAGCAACTGTATTTTAATATAAATAAGGGCTTGTAAAGTACTTGAAATGTGTTGCTAACACCTGGTTGACAACATGTCAAAATAAATTTTAAAATCTTTTTTAACTAAGCTTCACAAGATTTAACTATGTAGGGTTTAATCAACAATCTATGAGCCTATCTGAGAAATAGAGAAAAAAATGGAAAAAAAATTAGGGCAATCCCAGGTTAGTATTTCCTTAAAGTCTTACTTATACTATTAAATTTCTTAGGAAGTCCCTTTTTTGGCATAGATGATAAAGACGTGAAATGAGAATGGAGACCTGGATTTGAGACATGGTTCTGACGTGAAGCTCCTATGTCTCTTTGCCTGTCTGAGTCTCAATTTTGTCATCTGTAAAATAAGGCTGGTGTATGTGTGTACATATGTATACACATATACATATGATTTCTAATGTTCTCTACAACTTATATAATGCAAAGATAAAAATTCAGCTTCACTTCTTCTGAGTACAAATTTTGCTCTTCATTAACATTTAATTTTTTTCTTAATTATATGTAATCAAAACATTTTAACATCCTAAGTCCTGAAATAGGTCACTATATTTCTGAGAATAGCTAAGTCATTCACAACTGATTATTATATAATATTGCTATTATTGTGTATAACATTCTCCTAGTTCTGCTCATTTCACTTTGCATCAGTTCATGTAAGTCTTCCTAGGTCGGGTATATTTAATATTTTATTTTCCTCCAATTACGGGTAAAAATAATTTTAACTTTTTAAAACAATTTGAGGTCCAAATTATCTCCCATCCCTCCTTCCTTTCCCCGTCATTGAGAAGGCAAACAATTTGGTTGTACATGTTCAGTCATACAAAACATATTTCCATAATCATGTTGTGACAAAAAACACAACCCCTTGCCCCCCTCCCCCAAAAGAACCAAAGAAAAATAAAAGTTTAAAAAAGTATGCTTCGATGTGCATTCAAAATGCCATCAGTTCTTTTTCTGAAAGCAGACAGTGTTTTTCATCATGTTTTTGAGCAATTCCAGTGAGAGTAAAGTTCAGGTGTTTCCCCCTACTTCCTCCATCTTTCCCTCTACTGTACTGTAAAAACTCTTTTGCATCTCTTTTAAGTGAGATAATTCAACACATTCTACTTCTCTACTTCTCCCAGTCTCTTTCTCACCTTTTAATTTTTTTTTAGATATCATTCCATCACATTCAGCTCACACCCATGCCCTCTGTCTATATATACTCCTCCTAAGCACTTTAGTAAAGATAAAGTTCTTAGGAGTTATAAAGGTATCATCTTCCCATGTAGGAATATAAACAGTTTAACCTTACTGAATCCCTTACTACTTCTCTTCCCTGTTTACCTTTTGTGCTTCTCTTGAGTCTTGTATTTGAAAACCAGATTTTCTATGAAGCTCTGGTCTTTTTACCAGGAATGCTTGAAAACCATCTATTTCATTGAATATCCATTTTTCTCTCCATGAAGCTTTATACTCAGTTTTGTTGGGTAGGTGATTTTTGGTTGTAATCTTTGCTCCTCCACCCTCTGGAATATCATATTCTAAGTCATCCAATTCTTTAATGTAAAAACTTCTAAATCTTGGATTCTTCTGTTATCTTTAGTTTCATGATGTTTGAATTGCTTCTTTTTGGCTCCTTTGCAATATTTTCTCCTTGATCTGGGAGCTCTGGAATTTGGCTATAATATTCCCAGGAATTTTCATCTTGAGATCTCTTGCAAAAATTGTTCAATTTTTATTTTACCCTCTGGTTCTAGAATGTTAGGGCAGTTTCCCTTGATGATTTCTTCAAAGATGATGTCTAGGTTCTTTTATTGATTATGGCTTTCAGGTAGTCCAACAATTCTTAAATTATCTGTCCATGATCTATTTTCCAGGTCAGATGTTTTTCCAATGAGATATTTCACACCCTCTTCTATTTTTCCTTTCTTTTGATTTTGTTTTATTACTTCTTGATGTCTCATAGAGTAATCAGATTCCGCTTGCCCACTTCTAATTTTTAAGGAGTTTTTTTCTTCTGTGAGCTTGTGTATCCCCCTTTTCCATTTGGCCAATTCTACTTTTTAAGTAGTTTTCTTCAGTGAATTTTTTTATATCTTTTTCTATTTGGCCAATTCTGCTTTTTAAGAAGTTCTCCTCAGTGGATTTTTGTGCTTCCTTTACCATTTGGCCTACTTTGTTTTTTAAGGCGTTATTTTCTTCACTACTTTTTCTGGGTATCTAAGTTGACCACGCTGTTGACTCTTTTCTCCCCATGATTTTCTTGCATCATCAATTTATTTTCCCAATTTCCCCTCTACTTCTCTTATTTGAGTTTTAAAATCTGTTTTTGAGCTCTTCCAGGAATTCTTTTTTTTTTGGGGGGGGGGGGCCTGAGACCAATTCACATTTTTCTTTGAGGCTTTGGATATAGCTGTTTTGATTCTGTTGTCTTCTTCTGAGTTTGTGTTTTGATCTTCCCTATCACCACAACAGCTTTCTGTGGTCAGGTTCTTTTATTTGCTCATTTTCCTAGCCCTTTTCCTACTTTTACCTTGATGTTAAGGTTGGGCTCTGCTTTTAAGATGGAGGCAGCACTGTCTCAAGCTTCAGGGTTTTTTTTGTCCAGCTGTTTTCAGAACTAGTTCTGGGGATCTGTAGATTTACAGTTGTTCCAAGGTGGTATGAGCTAAGGAGAAGTGTGGTTACTACTCTCATGGCCTGTGCTCTCATCTGTGAATAACTACAAGCACTCTTTTCCACCTTAAAACTGTAATCAAGGTCCCTGCTCCTCTGAGGCCACAAGCTCTGGTATGCTAGTGCTCTTCTTCACCCCAGGACTCAGACCTGGATCTGCATACAGGCAATGCAACAGAGTCCTGTACCCAGTGCCAGCAAATCCTGTAATCTTTTGACCAGTTGTTAATCCCCCTTACTGTCTGTGGGCTGAAAGCTCAGAAAGCCTCCCCTGCCACTGCTGATTCATTTGCTCCCAAGGCCTGCTGCAGGTTTGCTGGGGTAAGACCTGTACTAGAACAGTCCATGCTAGAATCACACTGAACCACTCTTAGCGAGTATCTTAGACCTTTTCTGCCAACTTTGTAAGTTGTCTTAAGCTGGAAAATTGTTTCATTCCATCCTTTTGTGGGTTCTGGTGCTCCAGAATTTGTTTTAAAGCATTAAAATTGTTTGCAGGGAATTTGGGAGAGCTCAAGCAAATCACTGCCTTTTTCTACAAATTTTAAATGAGCAGAATCCAAATTAACAAAGTTTTACAATATCTACTAGAGAAGACACCAAATATTCCCATGGACATGTAACCACATCAGTGTTGTTCCTCTGATGCTTCATACTAAAATGTACTCATTCATGCTTGCCAGACCGTTCTCTAAGTTTCTTGTTCATGTGATCCCTTCTATAAAACTACAAGAGAGCATTACATTTAAGGTGCTAGGGGGGGTCTTCCTCTCATTCTCTTAATAGCGGGAGGGATTCTAGTAACTCATGCCATGTTATATTCTATTCATTCAAAATCAATGAAAATAATGTGCCTTTGAACTCTAAACTGGGCATCATGCCACACAGGAGAGCAGGGGGCATGGGGATGAGAGGGGAGATGATGGAGGGGAGGGCAGGGTCTGGGGGAAGGATGCTGGAAGTACACACTTCAGTAAAGGGACAGGGACAGGGTAGAGAACAAAACAAGGGAGGAGGGATAGGAAGGAGAGACAGATGATCACTGTCACAATATGTCCACTATGAAGATGTCCTGTATAATCAGACATCCACAGCCTGTATTGAATTGATTATCCTTCCAGTGGGGGCGGGTGACAAGGGAGGAATTGAAAGAATCTAGAATTTAAAGTTCTGCAAGACTTGCACCTAGGAATTAATATATAATACAGGGTCTGAGATAGGGAGACTCTCCCTGCCCTACCAGAAAGTAAGAGAGCACAGCAGGGGTGGAGCTTTACAGTGGGATGGATGTTTTAGGGTTGGGGCAGGGGAAAGACGGGGAGAAAATCTGTAATTCAAAAATGTCATGAAAATGTATGATGTAAACAAGAAAACAAATTTTAAAAATTTTAAAAAAAAGAAACATAAAAAAAGAAAGAAAATAATATGCGTTCTATCTCCAAAATACTACAGAATACAGAGGACTCACTAAATCTTAGAACAATCTCAGAGTTCATCTCAACCAGATTTGAACTGATACATACTAAAATATTCCTAATGAATTACTCAGTCTTTTTTTTTTTCCTTGAAAATTTTCATTGAGGAAAAATATGCTGGCTCTCAAGGCTGTCCATTTCACTTTCAAATAGCTGTAACTGTAAGGAAGTTTTTCCTTAGATCATGCAACAATATGTTTTTTCTGAAATTTCCATCTTACTGCTCCTTGTTCTGCTCACTGTGTCACTCCAGTCCTCTTTCATTTGAAGGAATCTAACAGGTTCCCCAATAAATCTTCTTTTTGACGTCACCAGTTAATTCAATAGATTGTAATATGACAAAGTTTTCAGTCTTCTCATAATTATACTTTACTTTTATTATATAACTTGTAACTTGCTAATGAACTTCCTAAAATGTGTCACCCCAAACTGAACATGAAACCCTAGATGTGGTCTGATCAGAGTTGCTTACTGTGTACTGCTTCTCTCACTGTAGACAACAGCTCTATTAATGAAGCCAAGGATTACAACAGCTTCCTTGGTTACCACATCACTATTAATTCATGTTAATTTGTAATCCGTTAAAATCCCAATAACATTACATACAAATGATTTAGTCATGCCTCCTCTAAGATGAATGAACTTTAGGTGTGACCCATGAACTGTAGTTTTGATCAACTTAGCTCGATGAAGAGAGATTCATCAACAAATGACTAGTTATTATGTAATTAATTTTTTTTGGCCACAACAATTCATAAATATCGTTTTTAGAGGTGTAAAGAAGCTATCATCTCAATCAATGGAGCAAGTACCTACACAGATGAAATTACAAATCCTAGAAGTGGTTGAAACATAACAAATATAATCAGGTAAGTCTTTGGGTCTCTCAACCACATAACCCAATTTCCAGTCTAGGGCTTTATCTACTACTATCATTCCCCCTCGGCTCCCCAACTTATCTATGTGTAACATACACACATAAACCCATACACTCACCCACATATATATTAAGATCTATGTATAAATACATCTATAAAGCGATATATTTTTATAGACAAATCTGGAAATACAAGAATGTATATGTACATAGAATATAAATAGCAGTTATATGACATTTTAAGGTTTGCAAAGAGCTTTACAATTATCTCATTTTATTCTCACAAAAACCCTGGAGATGTGTTGTTTGTAGATGAGGTAAGTGAGATTAGAGGTTACATGACCTGCCTAGAGTAACACAGCTGGTAAGAACCTGAGGTCAAATTTGAACTCCTATCTTCCTGACACCAGGTACAACACTCTTACCATGATGTTACTTAGTTAACTATAAATATATGAAAACATGTAAATATAAATATATGTGTGTGTGTGTGTATATATATATATATACTAATAGATCTACAGCTATTTACCATAGATCTGGATAGGTGTGTATTTGTATCTGTGTATAAGAGAAAATAAAAAGGAGAGAGAGAAAAACTCTCAGACCAGAAGTTATCACTCATGTGTCTTAGAGGTCCATAGATCAACCTGCTGATAGTTACTATCACTTCAAGTGATATCAATATCACTATTCAGTCACTTCAAGGACTAAATGATTTCATCTCAGTGGGCTTCCTGGTCCTTGGATTTGGTCTCCAAATTTCTGTACATTGCTCTTGTTAGTCAAAAATTAATTAACTGAGCTGTAGCAATGAATGTGTGATTAGAGAAAAGGGATCAAATGTTGGTTATCACATGGCTATAAGAAACACTAATATGTGGCAACTGACAGGATATCAGTGAGGTGTAAAAATGATGGTAGCCTCAGAAGATGGGAGAATTTGGAGTTAAAGATAATAAGTTATTTTGAGTTTGTTTAACATGTTTTTAGGACACCCTGTTTGAAGTGTCTAACAGGCAGCTGGAGATGTGGATGTGGAACTCAGGAAATAATTTTTATATACACCTGCATCTATATGTATGTATATATGTATATTATATGGTTAAGTACACAGTGTATATGTGTATGTGGGTAGAGCAAAAACATACATACAAGACACATCCTGTACTCCGTTTATCCAGCTCATCTCTCTCCTGAGTTCAACTGCCACATTGCCAACAGTATATTCGATATTTCAAATGATATCCCACAGACATCTCAATCTCAGCATGTCCAAAACACAAGTTAACTTCTTCTTCTCCTCTCCCAAAGCCACCATAATTTTTGCAGTCCCCAAGGTTCACAACTTTGGCATTATCCCCAAGTCCTCACTCATTTTTCTTCCATATATCAACAGTATCCAATCAGCTAACAAATCTTACTTTTTTTACACCCACAAACTTTTTCACATTTGAACTCTTCTAACTATACAGTAACCACCAGAGGTCAGGGACTCTAATTGGCCTCCCTGCCTCAAATCTCTCCCAACTATAATCTATGCTCCAACAATCTAGCTTTTCCTTAAGTGAAGACCTGACCATGTCTCTATTCTATTCAACAAACTCCAGTGGTTCCCTACGGTCTCAGGATAAAACATTAACTTGTTTGGCTTTTAAAGTGTTTCAGAAGTTGGCTCCACCAATCTTTCTGGCCTTGTTATACATTATCTCCCTTCCTGCACTCTATGACATAGTCAAAATGGACTTCTCTCTCTTCCTCATGAAGCGAACTGTATTTATCTCCATGTTTTTCACTAGTTATCGACCATGTCTAGAAAATACTCTTTCACCTCTTCTACACACACACACACACACACACACACGCACGCACACACACACACCCTCCATTTAAGCTGAGTTCAATCATCACTTTTTGCCCAAGGTGTAATGGTAATGGGATTTGAAGATCTTCCCTGTGCCTCGTAAGTAAACAGGTACTTCGCACCTTGTTTCAAGTTCATGACTGTGTCAAGTATTAAGATCCAGAACTTGTATATCCTATAGTGGAAGATGTAACAGGAAGGAGTGGAACAGGGAGTAGCTAATACCATATACACATAAGGAAAAGCCCAAGATAGAGAGCCAGAATTGCTGAGAGAAAAGAGAACTGCTATGATCCTGAGAACTGCTACTAATTGAGAACAAAATGGAGAACCAAGCTCGTGGTGGCAGAACAGAGAAGTAAGAACTGAACTGATAAATGCAGAGAAATGAGAGGAGAGGAGAACTGAGAAGAGAGCTCTTGTGGTAGAGAAGGAGAAAACCTGTGGTATCCTGGCACTGTTTGTTCTGCCTGTGTTGACGTTTGTTTGTGATACTTTCTACAGAAGCCCTGGGACCTTACTGGAAGCCCTGAAAGAAAATTTTCTGGTTGTCTGTTAACAAAAGTCCTGTAGGAGGGTTGTCCTGTAGGAGGGTTTTGGAGGTCCTGAGACTTTACTGATGATTTGTACTGGATCTTGTTTGTAGGTCTTTGTTAATTTCTATACTGATGATTTGTGTTGAGTTGTCAGACCTTGCTGGTGGGTCTGTGTTGGTTTCACAGGCAGACTGTGAATTGATGATGGTGTCAACAACGTGCATGAATGTTGCTTTGGTTCTGCTAAGCTTTGTCTTCCCAGAAACAGGAACTGTGAAGAACTTGAGGTGGACTGGACCTTGTGAGCTTCAATATGGAACAGGAACTGGACAAGGAAATGGATGAAGAAACTGACAAGGACCTGGGAGCTGCCTGCCTTTGAACCCACGTGACAATTGTACACATTTGGGCAGGAGCTGGGACCATGGAAGCTGAGAGCCAGCCTCCAGTCAAGATGAAAAAAATCTCTTCTTGGGTACCTGATGCTGACTGAAAAGATTATGATTTACTGAAAAGATTATGACTTAGGGGTGGAGAACTTTGACCTTTGTTCTTTGTATCCATTAAGGAGACAAGCCTCCTTAAGGATGATTGAATTAAGGACTAACTAAATGATTGTACTTTGTTTAAAACTATGTGGCCACTTTGGTGAAAATTATGTGGCCATTTTAGTGATAAGTTGTTATGTCATAACATTGTGAATGCTGTACTTTGATTTCTGTGAATGTTTTACCTTAATTTACTGCTAAATAAATAGAGCTCACTATACTATGGAATCAGAACCTTGAAGCTGTTCACAGCAGCAGTCCTCTGGAAAGCTGCTTGTGCTTGGCTTTATACAAGGACACGCAGCTAGTAAGTGTTAAGTGTCTGAGGCCACATTTGAACTCAGATCTTCCTGACTCCAGGGCTGGTGCTCTATTTACTGTGCCACCTAGCTGCTCCTATCATCACCTTTAAAAAAAAATTATTACAGGCTGAATAAAATGAGCATTCCAATATGAAAAGTTTCTTGAAAACAAGAAGGGGCCATCTATGAGAATATTTATTACATCCAGTGTGAGTTTCTTTTTAAGCACACATTCAAATAATGTCAAAGGGACTAGAAGACACAGCCTTAGGGCAGACAGTAAAGTCAGGAGGACTTAAGAACACAGTAAAAAGAACACAGCAAAAGAACAGATTCTAAGGCCTGTTGATTCTCTGTCTCACAAGAAGGCTTATAACTGGTGACACCCAGCTCTTCCAAGTAGTACGAACAATTATACTGCTATTCCGACCTACCTGCCCCATGAGGTGAGAGTGATCTAAAATAGCAGAAAGATGGACCAGTAAACAAGAGAGAAGCTCCACCCCATCTCTTCTTTGCTGAAGTCTCAGAGTCAAGGGTGCTTAAGGGAGGGATAAAGGAAAGTCAAGGGAAAAGGTTTCCATCTCCCAAAGACAGAGATAGGGTACAGACATCTGGGATTCCTTGAGGGATGGGCAAAGGAAAGAATGCCCTACTGTCAGTTCTTCATGACTGGATGGGGTCTGATGAAAATTTGATGACATATGTGTATGTGTAATTTATTTATGATGACAAAAATATATGATGACTTGTTTATTCATGAGGTTTCTGTGTTGTTGCATAATTAATAAATAGTAGGGCTGGGATTTACCTGCGATATTCTGACTAAAAGTCTAGTACTTTCCCCATTATGTGATAAGCAGCCTTATGTGAGTAAAATAGACCAAGTTGAGCAATAGGCATTTATTATCTAAGATTAATTTAGTGATCAAAGTAATTAATTACTAAAGGCCCTTCTTGGCCTCTATTTGATCACATGAAAATGAGAGGGTTGAACTGAATGTCCTCTAATACATATAAATATATAAATAATATGTATTTATATATTTGTAATAATATATTATATATAATATATATTTTTATCATTCTAATCCTTTGCTCTCTTTTGTTTCTTAATCATGAACCATATTTTTCAACATCTTCTCTTATGCTGATTTTTACATCTGTCACAGATTTTTAAAGTATATAATTTATGATTCAATCAGAGGGTCTTTAAAAAAATTCTTTGTAAAATTTCTGTATTTCCTCAATAATATAAACTCCAACTATCTTCATGGTCTTCATGCTTTTGCTTATGAACAGCACTGTAAGGCAAGATAAACAAATGTTTCCCTAAATTAAGTTTCTTGTTTTCTTTGGAGATAACAATGAAATCAACTCCGCTAATGAGCAACTCCTTTATTTGCCTATCTCCATAGAAACTATGTGAGTAAGCATTATATTTTCTGGTTTCTTTTACAATGAGAATGCAAATACTGATATAACTCAAGTTCTCCAGTAGTATATGGAACCCTAAGTTGGTGTACAATGATCTTTCAAATAAGATGTCAATTAAGTAGCTTTTAACATAAATTGTGTAGTTCTTAGCACTATCTGCCCCCCTTTCTGCCACAGTGCCACAATGTCCACAAAAGAAGATAAGAGAGTCTATGGAACTCAATACAATTCGTGTTTTTCTTTATTTCATGGTTACTATGGTCAAAAAATTCATCACCTAATGGTCAGCTTACTGACAATGATATTCTTTGTACTTAGGTAGACTAGTCATTGGAAAGTAGCAAGCGTGTTACAATGAATATACTCTATGCTTTTCCCTGCATGGTACAGCATAGCTAGGTGATGGACAAGTACTGGGCCTAGAATCAGTCAGTCTCTGAAACTTACTAGCTACTGTGATCTTGGGTAAAAGTTACTTACTTCACCTCTATTTGTATTGTATTGTATTGTAGTGTTTCCTTATCTATAAAGTGGGGATAATAATAGCATCTACTTCCCAGGGTTGTTGCACCCATTGAATGAGATAATAACTGTAAAGTACTTAATACAACACCAGGTACATAGTAGGTACTATGTAAATATTATCTATTATTAGCTATAGTTCAAATTGGAACTTAAATACTACTTGTATAGCTTTTGACAACCCAGTTTCCTCCATGTCATAATGAGGTATCAGTGTATGATTTGATGGTGAAATAATGATACATAAATACACGTTACTGAAACAAAATACTTACACAGTTAATTGTTCATCCCACTTTGGATTAGAAGAACTACTAGATTTTGCTGTTTTCTTAATTTCTCCATCTACAGATAATTCTGCATAGATAGCTGTTCCAAACCAGTTCTTTTTTCTTTTCAGTTTGGCACTAGAAACTGATAAAAACATGACAATTACTAAAGCATGTATCTTACAAAAAAAAATGTATATTCTATATGTTCTAAGCAGCTAGTGTCCTATGTGTTTCAGAATCTGATAGAAGCACAAGTATGCTGGTTAATGCTCTTCTCAAGAACTTTCAGCAAATATTATCATGCTATAAGAAATAATGAATATGAAGAATTAAGCAAAATCTGAGAGAAATCTGTATGAATTGACATAGGATGCAATAAAGAGAACCAAAAGAATTTACACAATGATTGTAAGGTAAATGAAAGGATCACTAAAAGCAAGCCAAATGCAGAGCAATTGAAAAACCAGTAAAGGTCCCAAACAATATTAAAAAAACAAATAAACAAAACAAAACAAACACCCCATCTTTCCTCTTCATAGATAAGAGGCAGGGGACTACTAGAATAGAATATTATACATATTTTCTGAGATAGTCACTATATCAGATGTTTTTGTTAAATTATTTATTTTTGTCACAAACTGTTCAGTCTTTCTTCACAAAAATATTAAAAGCAACTCTTTTCTCAAAGTTCTTAGTTTCCCTGAAAACTAAAGGAGTATCCATTTGTGGAGAAAGGCTGAACAAATTATGTTATGTGAACATGACGAATATGATCTAAGAAATGATTGGGGAGGGGGGCGGTTTCAGAGAAACCTAGGAAAGCTCATAGGAAGTGATATAGAATGAAGTGAGCAGAACCAGGAAGACAATTTATATAATTACAACAATACTGTAAAGACAAATAAATCCTTTTTTTTTTTGCTTTTTTTGGAGGGCAATTGGGGTTAAGTGACTTGCCCAAGGTCACACGGCTAGTTTTAATTTTTAGTGTTAAGTGTCTGAGGTCGGATTTGAACTTAGGTCCTCCTGACTCCAGGGCCTGTGCTCTATTCACTATGCCACTTAGCCGCCCCAAGACAAATAAATCTGAAAGACTTAAGAACTCTGAATGAAACATGCTACCCACCTCCTAAAAAAAAAAAAAAAAAGATAACATAATCAGGGTGCATGCTGAAAACTACTGTTTTGGGACTTGGGTAACTAGAAAATTTGTTTTGTTTCACTATGCATATTTATTACAAAGGTTTTGTTTTTCTTTCTTTTTTTAATGGGAGAGGGGAGGTGGGTTGCAAAGTGAGAGAGGTACGTTCAAGAAACATAGCCTGCTTTTAAATTTGCTGAGTACTTCTTAAATTATCTTATTTGCTCATACCAACCCCTTGAAGTGACTGTTTTTCATCTCCCCATTTCACAGATGAGAAAACTGAGGATGAGAGATTAAATGACTTGCAAAGAGTTATAATCTGTAAAGTGTCTAAGGCAGGGTTCAAATTCAGATCTTTCTTGACTTAAGTCCAACAGTCTATCCACTATACAACCCATCTATCTAAGAGTTAAGCAACTGTACACTCCTTGGGGGAAGGAACATTTTTTTTTCCCCATTTTCTCTTCATATCTCAGGGTATAGCGCAGTTCCTTTCAAGTAATAGATTTTTAATAAATGTCTGTAGAATTGGATTGACTACCATGACTTCTTTCAGGGAAGATAAAAACTCGTCTCTTTTCCCACCCCCAAATTCCCCCTATCCAGATTAAGCATTATAAATGTACATTTACATTTAGAAAAATGATTTTTCGGGGTGGCTAGGTGGCACAGTGACTAGAGCACCGGCCCTGGAGTCAGGAGTACCTGAGTTCAAATCCGGCCTCAGACACTTAACACAAAAAACTAACCATGTGACCTTGGGCAAGTCGCTTAACCCCAACTGCCCTCCAAAAAGCAAAAAAAAAAAAAAAAAAAAAAGATTTTTCCTTTTCTCTCTTTTTATTCTTTGTTATGGGAGAAGTTTTCTGGGAGGGGAGGGGTGAAGGAATTTTTAGGAAATATAAGTGATATAAAAACAGAAGGCATCAATAACATTTTATTTTTATTTTAAAAAATCAGGTACATTTCACAGCTATGGGTTGCAGAAAAAATTATTACTCAAATGAGATTAAGGTGATCACAAAAAGTAAAAAAAGACAATTCTAATTGTATCAAATTTTAAAAATTTTATATAAAATCAAAATAGGTAGAAGAAAGTCATCAAATGGGAAAAAATCTTTGCCTTAAATATCTCTGACAAGCATCTCATATCCCAAACACAGAGAAGTAACACAAATATTTAAGATCAAAAGCTATTCTCCAATGAAGAAGAGGTCAAAGGCTATGGATAAATATTTCTCAAAAGAAGACTAGCAAACTATTAACAACCATATGAAAGACTGCTCCAAATCATTAATAATCAGAAAAAATGAATATCAAAACAAGTGTAAGGTTTCACCTCATATCCAGAAAATGTGTAAAAATGACAAAAAAGGGAAATTTATCAATGTCAGAAGGCTGAAGGAAGACAGGCAGCCCAATGCATTGTTTGAAAGATACATTCTTAACCACACTTTTCCAATAATTACTTAGTAAATTAAAATTAACTATAGATAGGAAACCATCCAACTAGCTCAATAAGAAAAGCACTGCTTGGGGGGCGGAGCCAAGATGGCGGCGTAGAAGCAGCAAAGCACCGCAGCTCCCACACAAACACGCTAAAAAACTCATAAAATGGGACGCTAAACAGATTTTCAAGCTCCAAAACTCTCCAC
>CM053594.1:126113416-126148628 GCA_028646575.1 Pseudocheirus occidentalis | reverse complement strand
GCAAGAGAGCTGGGATTAAAACCAAGAGTCACCTACCCAGCAAAACTGAGTATAATGTTCCAGGGGAAAATATGGTCATTCAGGAAGGTAGAGGACTTTCAAGCATTCTTGATGAAAAAACCAGAACTGAACAGAAAATTTGTCTTTGAACAGACTTCACCTTTGCCGGTATGGACATTTTAATTCAAGGCAAATATTTCAAAAGAGCCTATATCCAGAAACCTTTGCTATTACATATGCTCTTGGACTTCCACCTGCTACCTGCTCATTAACCTGCTTAAATACTACAGGGATAAACCTGATAGAAAATGGATAGATGAAAGATGGAATGGTTAAGATGGGAAAGGGATGGCCAGTGATTTTTAGCTAGTAAATCAGAAGTTGGATCTTATAATACTAATAAGCTTGTGTGGGGTTTTGTTTGTTTGTTTAGAAATCTCATTTTTATTTAAAAATGTCATTTCTGGTCAAAAGCTTCTGAATTTGAATGTTTCTTCTTTTGTAGTGGAAAGAGTGAAAGAACAATTAAAACTCTCCCTGGAAAACAAGAGTGGAATAGTACAAACTGGTGAACTGACAGTGGTGCTAGATGGATTGGTGATTGAGCAAGAAACAGTAACAAATTGCCCTTCAGCAGCAGCCAGTAAGCAGATTTATATGCCTTTTAAATAAACAAACAATGTATGCGATTTCATTGAGGGGAAAAAAAAGCCCTATTTTTATTTGTTTCTTATTATTTAGTAGAAGTACAGCAAAATGGTGATGCCATGTATGAAAACAGAGAAACTTCAGCAAGGACTACAACCAGGTTAGAAATATTTAATTTTAATATTTGTGCCAGTAAGAAGTAGTACATTTCTAATATTTGGAACTTTTAAAATTAAATATTTATGCTTATACAATTGAAGGTTTCTTATCCAACTTAATTTAAAATTTCCCAAGGAAATAGTAACATTTTTTTCTTATGAAAATATTCCTTAGACACTTTAGGTGTATGTTAGATTTGTAACACATACAATTTAGTTTTGAATATTAGAAAGAGAAAACATGGATCTTTGTGTAAAATATTTTGGTCCCATGCTGTGGAAAATATTAAAATATTAAATATTGAATATATTTATATATATGTATATATAAAATATTAAAATAAATAGTTCTACAGAAAAGATTATCCTTCTTGCGAGGATTCTTACCCTTTTTTGTGTCATGGACACTTTCTCAGAATAATGTTTTTAATTACATAAAAGAGCAAAAATAGTATTACAAATAAAACCCATTATATTGAAATGCCATTATCAAAATATTTTTTAAAATAAGTTCTTGGACCCCCAGGTTAAGACCTTCTGGTCTAGTATAATTTTACCTGTATGAAAGGTTCTAAAAGACATAATTTAGTGGAACTAAAGCCTAGAAATATAAGAATTAATAGATTTTGAATTGACTTGTTTATTTTTTAAAGTAGCCCATGAAGGAATTCTGACATTTGTTGAGCGACAGTTATTAATGGTTCTAGTATCCCTGTATAAAAATGTGAAAAGTTAGTGTTAGAGAAATGAGATATTATTTAATTAAAACATTTGCTTTAGTTATGATGATACTCAGTGTTGAGAAAATCAAGGCAAGACTACAAAATGAGATGGAATGGAAAAAAGTTATTCACCATAGGGAAAAGTTTATTCTGGTGGTACTGTGAATTCTTTAAATTGTTTATAATAAACAGAGAGGCCTTAAGTGTCATTTTGCTGACATTCATTATGTTTAGTAGATTTGGTATAAGATAGTTTAGGAACTGAGGATTTTCCTTGTTGAAATATAAAAAATACCTCATAAAGAGGTTATTTCCCTTATTAGACATAGTGCTTGCTCAGTAAATATTTGTTAATTTTATTTCTAGTGTTTTCTTACTAGAATATTTTAAAAGAATTCAATATTGATGTTGTTTTTAATAAAGATATAGACACTGGGAAAAGTTTTTATGTTTATGTCCTTCTCTACAACTTATTAAGTTGATGTGCTTTTGTGAGTTTTATGAGAAATACATACTCTATGTATTATTTTGCATTGTGATATCTGAATGTTAGAATTGCTAATACTTTAATTCTTGCTACTTTTCTTCTGGTTTAAAAGTTGAATTTGTAATATAATGAGATACACGTTTCTGTTATTTTATGTATGTGTTTTAAGACAAAAAAAGTTTTGAATCTAAGTATCCTTTTAAGATATCTTATGCTTTATGGTTTTTACATCAGGTTCTTTTATTTGTGTAATGCAATTTTTTTTTTTTTAAGATCTGCCATTGAAGTTGCTAATGGAGTAGATAACCATACACCTACAGAATCAGTAGTGCAAAATTCATTTTGCATACATGTACTTAATGGAGACAGCACACCCTCATCTCCTTCTCATGTTGCAACCAGACCTAAAAATACACCAGCTTCAAAACCACTTACATCTCAGTTTGCCAATAACACTGGTAAGAAAGAAAAAACGTTGAAAGCTGGTCTTAATGAAAATCTGTAAAGTCTGATAGATGATTCAATTTTTATTTTATCTACTGGTTTCTTGACTTTATTTGCTGAGTACCGTTTATATAAGAGTTTGAAGTTTAAAAATACTGAAAGAAAATTGAGTTGAGTTTTCTCATGTTACTTAAGTGTTTTGCCCTCTTTATAATTCTCTTAGAGAGGCTTTGTGTTGTAGTGGATAAAAAGCTGCATTTGAGTAAAGTATTCTGCTTTTTAAATTCTATTTCTGATATATAGCAACTGTGTGACTCTGGACCAGTCGCTTAGTTCTCCCAGACAGCTCTCTAAAATTTTAAGTTGCAGAACAGCTGCTGATCTGCACTGATAGAGGGAGTTTTCTCACCAGAAGATTTTTACAGTGGTGAAATCATAGATTCATACCAGTAAACATTGAAAGAAGATTCTTTTTATTTGAGATTTTTCTTGATTATAAGAATATTTAAGTCTTTTGCTTGTGAGTTTCAAATTCTCATATGAAAAAAATGTTTTAAATTGTGATTAACTTTCTGAGACATCTTGCAAAAGCTAATTAATCTAAAATGTATTTTTGATACTATTATACACTAAAGTAAAGACCAAGACTGTGTGATGTCAGTAGCCAGGCCAGAAAAAAAACTTTTTAATAAAAATTTTAAAAATATATATTTCTTGAATGTGAATTAGGAAAGATATTTTGAATGGGCGTCAAAGTGGTAGAACTTTTCTGAAAATTCTGAATGGAATTCTTAAGTGCTACCAAGTGGTTTAGAAGTTGATACTCATCGTAAAAATGAAAACTTCCTTGCAGTAGCTGTATAGTTAGTTAACTTTTTGTCAAGATATATTTTCATAGTCACTCATACACACATATAGAGAGAATCCTGCAGGGAGGCAGGCAGGCATGTAGAGACAACATGACATAATAGATAGGGTGCTAGAGTTGAAATAGGGAAGACTTGATTTTAAATCCTGATTCTGACACAAGCTATGACTGGCAAAATTGTTAACCTCTTTGTGCCTTAGGCAAGTCCCTAGGACTTATCTACTTGGTCATAGATGGATTGTAGTCTGTATTACTAGAGGGATTTCCCAGTACTGACAAAATCAGTTTGATATCTCATTCTGTGGTAGTAAACATCATTTTAACACCTGTGGTTATTTGGAATAACTCTGAAAGATGTTACTAATGTTTGAGAAGTGAGCTGTCATGTTTGAGAACATCAAATTTTACTTGTCCAGCAATGCTGTGGCCCTTCAGTCTTCTTATAATTTTGAAGTGTTTGTTTAATTGAGAATCTTTGTATGAGTATAATCTTCTCTTCCCACTTCCTTTTATGTTTCTCATCATAATATATACTTTTCTTGTCCTGGGGTGGGGGGAAGTAGAATGAGGCAAAATAAAAACACATAATCTTTAGGTCTCTCTCAGTGCCGTCTATAGCACTTTTCCCTTTTCTGCTTTCAAATATGAGAGGTGCCAACTACACACAGCTGTGACCTTTCATGCCTCTAGAGGAGGAAAATGCATCAGGGAAACTGGGGCCAATCAGGTTTTATGGAGATAGGAAACTCTTGGGGACTTCAGAGAAGCTTTTTCAGGAAACTACTGGTCCTATCATATACTATCCCTTAACAGCAAAGTCCTAATGATCTTTTAAATCAGCACTTCCTAAACTGTTTGGCTAAACTTGGCAACAGTAAAAAGTTCCTGAACACGCAATGATTAGCTAATTAAAAATGAAACTCATGATGAATCCGAGGCATTTCTGGCTTTGCTTGCCCTTCATAGGGCAATTTCACTGTAGCCTTGGTTCTGAATACAAAGCATGCACACTTTGCACTCTGTGTGCCCTCAGGCTATACAGTGTTCCAAAGGACAGTACACCATTTAAATGAGTAGACAACCCTCCTGTCACAAGGGAAAGAACAAAAAAAGTGCAGAGTCTAGGTCTTTCCTCCTCCTCACTGGAAAGACTCAAGACTCGGTTATTATAGTTTAGTCCATGTGATCAGTTCTGCCATTTTGAAGTTCACAGAGGATGTCCTAATGCAGAGTGATGAAGACGAACTAGAGCAGCTCCAAGAACATCAGAGCCACAGTACAGATGATTACACTTCAGGGTAGCCACAGATTTCTTCTCCTAATGTGAGTTGGTAACAGAGAGTAGGAGCAGCTTGAGAATACAAGGGCTTCTGCATGGAGGCTTCAGACACAGTTGACAGTTGTTTCCTTGCACTGTATTGGAATCATCTGTAGTAAAATGGCTACAAAGTTATAAACTTCTTCTAAGTTGATACCAAAGCCCTCCCTTTTCTGCCACCCACTAAACCTTTCCCTCCCTAAGAGCTTCATTACGAGAATGACAAAATCTTTGCTCTCTTAGAGGTC
This sequence comes from Pseudocheirus occidentalis, assembly GCA_028646575.1. NCBI lineage: Eukaryota > Metazoa > Chordata > Mammalia > Diprotodontia > Pseudocheiridae > Pseudocheirus > Pseudocheirus occidentalis. The sequence goes on along the minus strand of CM053594.1, from coordinate 126,143,735 downwards.
TCTATGGAAGGCTACCCTATTCTACAGTGGCTAAATAAAAACTTTCCCCTACTCTCATACAGTAACTCAGAATTACCGCCAGGTCAACTTAGGGTTCTCCTTTGTTCCTAGTAAAAACATTTACTATAATTATACAGCAAATTTCACCTCTTGCTAAGAAAACTAGATACCTTCCCATTGGTCCCCTAAGCCTTTTCTGGGAAGAGTTCCCTGAATCATCCAGAAGGAAAGAAAGTCTACCAATTTAGGAGAACCTAACCTACTTCTCCAAGGTATATGAAACCCAGAGGGGATTAGCTAGAGCTATGTTCAAAAACAGTTACTTCTTATGTACCAGGTGCCCAGTGCTTAATTTTCTGGTTCAGTTTTAAAAGTATATTTATGGCTATTGGTCAGTCATTTTTCAGTTATGTTTGATTCTTTGTGACCCCATTTGGGGTTTTCTGGGCAAATATATTGGAGTGGTTTGCCATTAAGTACTTTATTATAAACTTTTTAGGAGACACATTCAAATCTCATTCCTGGGAATATCAACCTGCTTTCTCTGCTTAGCAAGGTGGGCTGGGACTCTATAATTTCTCTCATTCCCAGAGTGTATTTACAATGAAAGCAGTATTTGCCTTAGCCCCAACTGTCCCAGCATCCTTATTAAGTTCCAACAATTGATCAGCTTGCACATGTACGATTGTGTGGTGGGGGAGGCCCATAGCTAAGGTTTGAAGTCAGTCTGGTGGGGCTTCGCCCAGAAGGGAGCCTCTAATTTTGCTCCTCAGGTATGCATGAGATATGATAGGCCTTGGCTAGGGGAATGATAGACAAAAGAGGAATAAATCGAACCTATCAAACCCATTTCTTTTAGGAATTCCACCGCTTCTTTTGTAAATCTCTATCTTTGAGCTGACTGCAAGGGGAATTCTTTATAAAGTCAGGTTCAGATAACTCCCCATCTCAGCCACTAAAAGCATATCCCTTCTGGATACTCAATTTACTCAACAAATTTAATTGGCTCTGTAAAAGGAAGTCTTAGAAGAGAACCTCCAGGCCTCCAGTATAAGACTGAGAACTCTTGCATTAAACCACACCCTTAGGAGCCATTGCTCCAGGGACTCCATAGGTTTCTGTTTGTACTTCTCAGTTCTGCCTATCCAGTCTTAACTTCTATGCTTACCTCTCAAATTTTCAAGTACCTTTCAAACATTTCTAACTTCAGTATACATCTTAAACTGAACATGTCTAAAACTGAAGCCGTCTTTCCCTCTAACTTACTACCCTAACGTCCCTCTAACCTATTCTCCCCCACCCTCCAATCACCACATATACACCAGTTTCCCTATTACTGTCTAGACCAAGGCTTCTTAAACTTTTTCCACTCTTGACGCCTTCAGACCCCGTATGGGGTCTCAACCCACAGGTTAAGAAGCTCTGGTCTAGGCTATTACCGTCCTCCCAGCCCTTCAGGCTTATAGCCTAGATGTCATTCTTAACTCCTTACTATCTTTCAACCACCACTCCCCAACCCCATATCCAGTCCAAGAAAACCCTTTGCCTCTCACTAAGATTTCACCTTGAGAACATCTTTTAAATATGCCCCTTCTCTCCTTTGTTACTGCCCCCATGCTGGTGCTGGCCCCCCTCATTGCATGCAGTAACCAGCTGGTCGGTCTGCCTTCCATAAGTCTCTCCACATTCCACGTAATCTTCCATTTAGCCACCAAAATGATTTCCTAAAAAACAAGCCTGACCATGTAACCGGTCTACTCGATAAATTTCAGTGACTTTCTATTGCCTCCAGGATTAAATCATCTGTTAAGCATTCAAAACCCTTTTTCAGCCTGAAATAAAGACTACCAAAGTATCAAAAACTAAGGTCTTTAATGGAGGCAAGGGAATTGCCATTCAGGGTCACCACACAGCTCTACGGCATGGAGTACCCAAGAGAAGCATAGGGGGTCAGGGTTAAATACATTTCAGTAAGGAGGTACAGCTTAGATAAGCTGTTAACATCAGTTGTTTGGCATAACAACTGAAAGTCTATAAGGCCTGGGGAGGCTGGGCGTGGATGGGGTGATATCTGGTAGGAACAGCAGACTTGGGTTTCTAATATAGCTGGGGAAACCAGTTTAGATTTGCTCCAGTGCTGGGTTAGTTGGCATCCAAGTCTGGTAGTCCCTTCTGATGTCTGCCTTCTACAGTCTGTTTTTAAACTAGTTTCCATCTCCCTCTGGCACTTTACAGCTCTGAGGTCAATTGCATTCATCCCATAAACTTTTCCTTTTGCTTCTTCCCCCACCCCTATTCCTTCTTACTCCCCCGCACACTCTTCAGTCCAGTGACACTGTTTCCCGGGCTGTTTCACAGACAATCAATTCTCTGTCTCTCGGTTCTGAACATTTTCACTTGTTGTGCTCAGATGCTTTTCTTCCTCATATCTGGCGACCAGATTTTCTGGCTTCCTTCAAGTCTTAAATAAAATCCCAGTTTCTACAAGAAGGCTTTCCCATCCTTAGTTCTGGTGCCTTCTGCTCTTTTAATTATTTCCTGTTTGTTATGTATACAGCTTGTATAGTGTTTTCTTGTAGTCTCTTCCATTAGATTGGGAGGTCCTTGGGGGCAGGAACTACCTTTTGTTAGTATAATACCTGGCAGGGAACAGATGCTTAATAAATGCTAATTGACTTAATGACTGATCTTGAGTACTTTAGAATTGTGCCTGGACTTGTGTTTCCCTCAATTAGCCTATAAATAATTAATCCTTACTGAGGCTCTTCAGATAGCTGTACTTTAGTATGTTTTTCTTTACTCTTGCATTTCAAAGTGTCTGCTCAGTTCTGGTCTTTTCGTAATAATGCTTGGAAATATTCTAATGTTATTAAAAGTTTCCTTACCTGTGGTAATTACTATACCCAGTTTTGTCAGATTATTCTTGGTCGTATCTTTTTTTTTTTTTTTTTTTTAAAGAATATTTTCAAAGCTCTCCTCTTAGGGTGGCTAGGTGGCACAGTATATAGAGCACTGGCCCTGAAGTCAGGTGGATCTGAGTTCAAATCCAACCTCAGACATTTGACAGACTTACTAGCCCTGTGACTTTGGGCTAGTTACTTCACCCCAGTTGCCCTCCAAAAAAAAAGAGAAAAACAAAGCTTTCTTCTCTTTCATAATTACAGCTTCCAAATCTTGTGTGATTTCTGATTCTGACTGCTTAGTACTTCATCACTTCCTTTTTGGCGATTTACAATATTTTTGCTTTACCTTGGAAACTCTGGAACTTGGCTATGATGTTACTGGGAGCTTATAGGGTTTCTTTCAATAGGTGACTGATGGATTCTTTTTTCTTTTTTTCTTTTTTCTTTATTTTTTTTACTTTGCCCTTTGGGTCTAACAGATTGGGAAATTTTTAATCCTGATCCTTGGAAATACAGTATCCAGTTGTTTGGGGGGTAACTTTGATTATGATTTTCAGGTAGTCCAGTGTCTCTTAGGTTTTCTTTCCACTTGTTTTCCATGTTATTTTTTTAAAAAATATTTTCTATCTTCTAATCTTTTGATTTTGTTTTAATATTTTGGTTGTCTCATGGAATAATTTTCTGTTTGACTCATCCTAATTTTCAGAGATCAGTTCCTGGGTAAAGGTTTCCCACTTTCTGTTCTATTGTATTAATTCTTTTTGCCAGTTAAAAAAAAATTTCCTTATTTCTTCATTCATTAATTAATATATTTATTTTGCTTTTTGGAGGGTATTTGGGGTTAAGTGACTTGGCCCAAGGTCACACAGCTACTAAGTGTGTCAAGTGTCTGAGGCTGGATCTGAACTCAGGTCCTCCTGACTCCAGGCCCGGTGTCTATTCACTGTACCATCTAGCCACCCCCTTTTTGCCATTCTTTCATCCCTTACTATTCCACTTTGTGTCTATTTCATTTCTTCCCAATACACTTGTATCCAGGACATTCCTTTTTTCTGTTTAACCATTTGAACTTGTTCTCCACTTCCTTTCTTCTGGGTTTACTAGTTGGGTTTTTCTTATTCCAAGGTATTTCTTCACTATACTTGGTGTTTTCTTCTTTTTACTTGTTTCTCTAGCTGGGAGTTTCTAGATTGTGGACTTTGTTTGCATTATACTTTGCTCTCATGTACCTGAGCTCAGTGGCTAAGACTAGATGGCACCTTTTACAAGAGTTCTGTGGCCTTGTCTCATTCTGTTGTCCAGGTCCAGACTCACTGAACTCTAGATTGGCCTGTATCTGCTTGGGTTCTGATCTGTCATTGTTTCCTGCTGCTGCTGAAGCCATTAGGTCACCCCTGCTAATTGCTGCTCTCTTCCTTTCTCCCTGCCTGAGAGGGGGTGGAGACTTGCCCTAACACAAATTTCTAATCCATAAATAATAATAGCTAGTATTTATGTAGTGCTTTATGGTTTATGAAATTCTTTACAAATATTATCCCATCCTCACAACAACACTGGAAGGTATGTGTTATTGTCATCTACATTTTACATGAGGAAACTTAGGCAAACAGATTAAATGACTTTCCCGGAATCACAGAGCCAGTAAATATCTAAGACCAGATTTGAAATCAGTTCTAGCACTCTTTCTGTTGTACCACCTTGGAAATAAGAACAGGTTTAAGAAAATGTTAAATATAATGAAGAAATTCTGTGAATTTGAAGACCAAGAAAGAAATCCAGAAGAAAGAACATAACTTACAGAGCTTCAGAGAAAAGAGTGACTTGACCAAAAAGACCCTTGAGAATTGCTAAAAGGAATGAAACAAGTGTTGTTATAGTTCTTGTTTTTAGTGAAATTGGAGCTCTTTGAGGGAAAAAAAAATGGAAGGAAAATAAATAGCTTATAACATAAAGTAGGGGACTGGCTACAAAAAGACTCAGGTTCATGACAAGAAACTTTATATGCAAGAAGGCCAGTTATGCTCAATTGTAAGAGGAGATTAAAGGTCAAGGAGCCTAGAAAGCTAATACACATATGCTCTAGATTTAGGTTGCTTCCCTAGAGGTTATATCAAGGATTCCGCTGGATAATGCTACCATGCATACTTCCTCTGACACTACACTGGGAAGGCATGGTGATATCATTCCTTTGATGTTTGCTGTCAGATATTAGAGGGGTGGGAGGAGATAGGTTATAATGAAGATGTTTGGTCCCTCCCCAGGTGAAAAACCTTCATGTTACTATTTTTGTAAATTGATGCCAAACTTCTTAAGTTTTTTAAGTTTAAAATTCTGCTTTCTCAATTTCTAGACAGTTACATGTTGCTTAAATATTCTGATAGTCATTATTTTTCATCAAGATGTACATCTTTGAAGAGATGATCATTGTTTTATATGTACATGCATTCTTCCTTGTTACTTAGTGCAATATTTAGCATAAATGGAGTATTTGATAAGAGGTAGTATTTGACTTAAATGTATTTTTGCATTATCATTTTTATTAGTTTTATTAATTTTTGTTTTTCAGTCAATGGAGAATCATCTTCATCTGCAGCAGTTGATAACATACCTGCTCTTCAGACAGTAATAGGATCTGAAGAAACTGTCATATCTACTGATTGCACTAATACTACTACTACAGATCCTGTAACTCAAGAAATTCCTGAGTGCTCTGAAAATAGTGCATACTTTGCTTCAGCCAGTGCAGAAATGGTACATGATGCTTTAAATACGGTAGACTCTGCCTCTAATTTTAAAAATAGTTCTACTATTGAAGCCGCCAAACCAAGACAATCTTCTAATGTACCTGAAGAACCTATAAGGCAACAGCCTGGAAATTCTGTCACAGAACCTTTGCCACCAGGGTATGTTGGATATTTTAGATAATAATGTATGTGATGTTGTTTGATGTAAGTATCAAGTGTTTATACTACTTTACATATTTAAAGCATGGATGCTAAATAATTTTATCCAGACTTTGTTATTTGATTGAATAATTACTTTTAGAACTAAGAATAGTTAGTTGTTAACTCAGTTGTACAGTTGAAATATATGGTAGTTAAACAGACCACAATCAGATTTATTTGATAGACCTTTTCTTAAAGATAAAGTAATTTTGAGGGGTAATATTTTGGCAAAATGGAATCTTGAGAATAAGGGTACCAAAAAGACTATAATTTTATAACTCTCAAGAACTTTTTTGGGTCAGATGATAAAAAATGATGGCTAGAAGCAATTTATCCTAGATGTGCTATTGCCTTGAATATAATACTATAGTACTAGAAATTATGAGCTTTTAGCATTTATAAATCCTCTATTTTATGTTAGTGTAACCTAGTCTATTTAATACCAAAATATAGTTAGCCAGTTTATAAGAAAAGTAGTGAAATAGCAGTTTGGAATTTTAGAAGTTAAATCACAACAAAAATAACAGTTACTAACAATTCATTTGAAATGAAAAATGAAAAACCACCAGGAATATTCCTGAGGGTCAATATACTGTCATCCAGTTCTTCTACAACTTTTATATCTTCATTCCTTTTTAGTGAAAATTTATATTCCAAATGAACTGGAACCATGGCAAAATTCTCAATTGGCAAATAAAGATTCATTCATATTTATTATACTCTACCAAATATAGTGGGGAAAATACTTTTTAGGAACATATTGTTTTCATCAGAAATTAAAATTTTATATGTACGTGCATTCTTCCTTGTTACTTAGTACAATATTTAGCATAAAGGGAGTATTTGATAAGAGGTAGGTCTAAAACTAAACTAACCAAAACATAACTATTGTTGTTGTAAATTTTACCAAATAGATCAATCAAATCTCTTGCTTTATAGATGGTGGTACAGAATATGTCCCCAAAGTTGTCCCCAAAGTAAATTTTGCTTCCCCATTTATTTCCTTTAAAAATTAATTGTCCAAAAATTCAGTGTTGTCCTTTTGAGCCATTATATTAGGTGACTATAGTAGCAATATTTCCAACATTTCCAAAAATAATAGTTTTTTCAAGCCTTTATCTTTTGGAAATATTGCTTTCTTCTTCATTTTAAATATATTCTTTATCTAATATAAGTAGGCAGGCACTATCTTTTTTTATTATAGGTTCTAACTTCTTTTTTTTTTTTTGCTTTTTGGAGGGCGGTTGGGGCTAAGTGATTTGCCCAAGGTCACACGGCTATTTTTGTGTGTGTGTGTTAAGTGTCTGAGGCCGGATTTGAACTCGGGTATTCCTGACTCCAGGGCTAGTGCTCTATTCACTGCGCCACCTAGCCACCCCGGTTCTAACTTCTTATAAAAGCTTCTTATAGAATATTAGAGTTACAGTAGATTGATTTATTTGAGGAGACATTTTAAAAGTTGCACAAAGGGTGTAGCTTAGGTTAATAGATACAATTTATAAAGGAAGCACATTTCAATTGAACAAAGTGAAGAAGTTCCAAACAATTAGAAATCAGAAAATGGAATCGAATGTTTTAGAAGCTAGTGAGTTTTTTTTACATTGGAGGTTTGCAAGGGGAGGATTGATGACAAGAGTGTTATAGATAAGATTCATATTATGTGTAAAGATGGGTATAGAAGTCCTCTGATGTCCCTACTTACTCTAAAGTTCTAGGATTCTAGTCCAAAGACTTCATTTATAGATGAGACTCAAAGAGGTGGCTTTTACCTAAAGCCACAACTCTTATTAGTTCAAAGTTATAATGCAAGTCCCCTAACTTTTGGTGTCAGATGGTCTGGTTTTTTTCACTATATCACAGAATCCTAAAGTTTGAGAGTTTAAAGGGACCTCAGTGATCATTTAGTACAACCCACCACCAGAAGAAATCCTCACTTTAATACACTGCCAAATTGATCATCTTGTCACCTAAGTAATAGACATTCTACTTCTTGACTAATAGGTAATATCTTCTGTTATAAGAATTACTTTACTTATGAGTTTCAGGTTATAAAGAATGGATTAGTTTTGTAATATTAATTTACAACTTAAAAGTCTATAAATTATTGGATGGTATATATGTAGACACTAGGTATTGTTTTTTCTTCTTCATTTTCTACCAAGATTTTTTTACATAATGAATTTCATTGCATTCCAGATGAAAAATAGCATACCCTGCATAATGTTTTCACAGTTGTTTTGCAGTAACACCATTCATAGACCATTAATAAAGTTCATCTTAGTGTCTTATAACCCTGGCCAATTAGCTAAAACCACTCTAACCTCATACTATTATAACTAGTTCCTCCTGTTTATAACTTTCTCTTTCTCCCAATTACCTCAGCTTGTCAGAACCCAAATACTTATCCCACTCTCTCCTCACTTTCCCCCCTCCCTTTTTCTCATGGCAACCTAAGAGTGTATATCTCTATGGAAATATCTTCCCCTTAAAATGATGTTTATCTCGATCAGTAATGAGGCAGAATATCTAGTAATGTCGTCCCACGGACTGTCTTTCTGAGTGAAGCATGAATCCTGTATACGTCTAGGATAATGAAATCATGAGCATAAACAAAATAGGATTAAAAAGAACTCAGATTTTAAAAAATAAACTTGAGCAAAGTCCTACTTCAGTGCCTCATCACAACATGGAGGTAAACTTTAATTTAAAAGTCTTTGTCAGAAGAGTGCAACTAATTTGGTGAGAATTTAGGAGAAAGCTATATTACTGGTTAGAAGAAGAGAGGGCTTAATTTTCTGGAGAAAATTTAAAAAGGAAATCAGGTATTACTCATTTAATGAGTCATTCACATATATTGTTGCATTGAAAATGCAACCAAAGCAAAATATTTAACTAAAGAAATAGAAAAACAAATTGAAAGTGAAGTATGAATAAAAATTCAAGGTTAAACCAGAGGTAGCTATGTGGCACAGTGGCTGAAGTGCCAGGCCAGGAGTTGGGAAGAGCTCAGTTCAGAGGTGGTCTCAGGCACTAGCTGTGTGATCCTGGGCAGGTCATTTAACCCTGTTTGTCTCAGTTTCTTTATCTGTAAAATGAGCTAGAGAAGGAAATTGCAAAGCACTTCAGCATCTTCACTGAGAACTGCAAATGGTAACACAAAAAGTTGGACACAACTGAGACAACTCAGCAGCAACTGAAAAGGCTAAACCACAGTCTGTTGAAAATGTTAATCCTGGGATATTGTGAACTTGACTGGACAAAATTTTAGGTGTTTTACTGTTTTTGTTAGACATGTGGAATTAGAATTTTAGAGTAGAAATTTTTTAAATATAACTAATTGTAACTTTTTTGTCTGGCCTCTTGACAAATGGAATGCTTGCCTTCCTGAGGAAAAAAATGGCTGTAAAGTGAAACATCTTTTAAACTTTTTTCTATTTATTTATCTTTTAAAAATAAATTGATTGATATTTGATTGATTGATAAATATATGGAAATGACTTTTAAGTAATTAATTTTCCTTTCTTTGATTACCATTTTCTATTGTTCCTGATATAGTCATTGTTTGGCCTGCACTGACTGAAGTTAATGAACTCACTTAGGCATGAGAGAGAATTTGGTCCCTCTGTTGCCTTGACTGTCTATTATTGTCATCTGCTTATCTCCTACTAAGTCATTCTTTAGTTTTCTCCTTTGGGCTTCTTTCTCTTTTCCAATTTATAAAATCTAAATGTTCAGAGAACAGTTTATGTACCATGTGGTAAGGAGATAATAATGGGAAAGGACACTTTGTAGTGTGATTTTCTTAAAGTAGAAATCCAGTTATGTCAGTTTCCCCCCACCCCCAATTCCCCTAAACTAGCATTCCCTTCAGAACTCCATTGGCTTTCTGTTGACTCTACAATCAAATGTAAAATGTTTTGTTTGGCATTCAAAGTCCATCATAACCTAGCCCTCTCCTACTATATTTCCAGTCTTCTTATACCTTACTCTCTGACATGTACTGTATTCCAATGACATTGACCTCCTGGTTGTTACATGAATAAGACATTTCATCTCTTGACTCTAGGCAATCTCCCTGGCATTCTTTAAGCCTATCTCTAACACCTCATCTTTATTGGAAGTCTTCCTCAACCTCTCTTAATTCCAATGCCTTTCCTCTGTTAATTATTTCTTTTTTATCTTGTATATCACTTACTTGGTATGTTTGTATGTTGCCTCCACCAATTTTAGTCTCCTTTAAAGCAGAGACTGTCTTTTTTCCTGTTTTTTGGATCTCCAGTACTTAACACAATGCCTGGCACACGGTAGGCATTTAATAAATGTTTAGTTACTAATTGTTACCAACATGAAAAAAATTATGTGAGTCATTGTAATAAAGCAGAAGACTAGACCAGTGGTTCTCAACCTGTGGGTCACAACCTCTTTGGGGGTCAGACGACCTTTTCAAAGTAGTCACAGGGGTTGCCTAAGACCATAGGAAAACACATATTTCCTATGGTCTGAGGAACCGAGACACCACTCCTCTATCCGTCTCTAGGTGGGTCCTCCCACATGCAAATACACCCACATATTAAAGGGTCATGCCTTAGGAAGTGACTTGAGAATCACTGTGCTAGACTTAAGAGTTTTAAGAACCAGATTTAAGTCCTGAATCTGGTGATTCAAGTCCAAGATCTGGTGATCTTGATAAAGCCTCACCTCTCTGGGCCAATTTGGCATGAAAATGATTTCTGAGTCTGTGATACAATGGGAAAGGAATGGAAGAAAACTCAGCATGCAAGTTCAGGCACTTACAAAAAGGTGAAGAGAACATAGACTGAGAAAGAGTGACAGTGACAAGCATACTCCTACATATTTAGAGGAATGAATTTTCATGGAGCAGCACCCTCATCTTGTGATGCTTTAGATTATTGCTGCTAGAAGCATTTAAGTCAATGTCAGATTTTTCAGCTCCAGCCTTAAATGACAACATAATCTCTAGGTATTTAGTGGTTGAAAATAAGCCAAATGGGGGCAGCTAGGTGGTGTAGTGTAAGACCACCGACCGTAGATTTAGGAAGACATGAGTTCAAATGTGGCCTCAGACACTTGACACTTAACTAGCTGTGTGACCTCGGGCAAGTCACTCAACCCCAATTGCCCTGCCTTCCCCCCCTCCAAAAAAAAAGGAATTAAGCCAAATGCTAGGTTCAACACAAGGGTTAGAAGCATTTGATCAAATCTCATCATTTCCATATTATTTTGAATTCTCTTAATGTTCAGTATTGCATATACTACTGTTCTCTACCTAGTAAATTTGGGGCACTGAATGTTGAGTCAAAGTTCTGAGTTTCAATACTGACCCCAGTGTGACATTGGGCAAGTCTCTTAATTCCACTGAGCATCTATTTTCCCTGCTGTAAAGTGAGGATAGTGGTACTTACAGTCCCACTAAACAAGTGAGATGATATATAAACTGTATGAAAAGAAAGGTGACATTATTATTGTGAGTTTCCTATTCTTTCAACTTAGGCAACATAAATTAATGGAAAATAAATATTTAAGAATGAGCTATAACTGAGGAATTTAGAAGAAAAAATATAAATGTTTAGGTTTTGTGGCAGATCATATATATTGTTAATTCTTTTAGGTAAATATTTTTTGTGTCAATTATATTATAAGAAGATGATGTTTTCTCTTATTTAAAGGTGGGAACAGAGAAAAGATCCTCATGATAGGACCTATTATGTTGATCATAACACACGAACTACAACATGGGAGAGACCACAGCCTTTACCACCAGGGTAATGTAGATCCTTTACATTTTGTTAATGGTGTTTAATAACATGGATATTCCCATTTTGTACAGTCAAATTTTTTTAAAATTTTTACTCTGTCTATAAGGCTTCATTAATAAACCAATGTATATACGCTCTAGATTGGGTATCTTACCCTACAGGAGAGGAGGGGGGATGATGGAGAGTAGGGCACGTTGGGAGGGAAGGTCGTTAGAAGCACACACTTTTGTAAAGGGACAGAAACAAAGTCAAGAACAGAACAAGTGGAGGGTAGGATAGGATGGAGGGAAATATAGTCAGTCTTTCACAATATGTCCATTGTGGAGATGTTTTGCGTAACTACACATATACTTCCTGTATTTAATTGCTTGTCTTTCCAGTGAGGGTGGGTGATGAGGGAGCAAGGGAAAGAATCTAGAATTTAAAAGTTTTTAAAATCGAATGTTTAAAATAAAAAAATATTTATTTTAATTATATATATATATATATTTTTTTTTAAAAATAAATATGTAGGATGAAGTGGTTTAAGTTTCAATGCAAACTAAATGATTTCTAAAGTTTTTCTGAGATTGAACATTAGAATTTTTTTATAGCATTTTTCAAACATTTTAAAGGAGTACTGTCCTATTTACTTTAAATTGATAATAGCCCTCTATTTAATATTATCTGGATTTAAATACATTCTCAGAGAGAAGCAAATAAGCTAGGTGATTTTACAGCTCACATTTACCAGCACCAAATTGAGTCAAATCGGTGATTAATTTAGTCAGATGTGGGTAAAATTCTTTTAGCACAAATGTAATCGTAAGTTAACTAACAACACAATTCCCATTCTCCTCATTGTCCACAGAATGACATTCAAACTCCTTGACTTGATATTCAAGGCCATCCACTATCCGACCCCTTGCCATTCCACCTTAATTCCTGTTCTAATTTTACTGTACCTTTACTCCCCCCCAGATCTTTGTCTACTCATATTCCTACCTTACCTTGTGCTGTTTTACCAAAATTTTAATGCTGTGCCTTACACATAGAATTCTTTTCAATCCTCAGCTCAAATGCTGTCTGTGTCATGAAAGAGCATAGAATTTAGAGTTAGCAGACTTAAATTCAAATCCTAACTTTGCCACTTAATTCCTCTGTGATATTGAGGAGGTTAGACTTCTCAGAGCCATAGTTTCCTTATTTGTGAAATGAGGAGTTGAAGTCCCTTCCATGTCTAAATTTTGCTAATTATATTTCATTTATTGGTTTCCTTTGTAATCCGATGAATTTCATTTTATGCACTAAAAACAAACTGAGAAAGGTCCCATAAGCTTTGCCAGACTGTCGAAGGTGAGTTCCATGACTGTATTCAAGGTTAAGAACCCCTGCCACAATGAAAGTGCTATCTCCTTTTCCCTAAATCCTGTTATAGGATGCAGGTCCTACCTACATGTTTGCTGTTTGTTGCATTTGTGTTATTTGTAATATAGTCTCCTGTATTTTGTCTAATTGTATGCCTGTCTCTTCCTCACTCAGATGGTGTTCATTTTTGTATCTTTCACGGTGCCTAGCTAAATTTCTTTCTTGTAGGCATTAAAATATTTGTTTAAAAGAATAATTGTATCACCCTGGTAGATGGCCTATAGAAAGAATGCTTTTGCCCATGCTGATTATAGGAAATCTTGCACAATTTTTTTCTAGACTGCATAATGATCATGTTTTAAGGAGGTCATCTGACTGGTTGTTGTTTATAATACTAGTGAAAGAAGAACTGGGTTTTTTTTCCTGTCCTCAATAACACGTTCTTTCAAATCTTTCGTTGTTGAGAACTCTTCTTATCTAATTAACAAAACTGCCTAAGCTTCCAAATAATCACCAATACAAAATATCACATAGACTAGGAGCTCAAAAGAGTTGAGGGATTGGAAAGAGATACGGGTGAACAGTATATGAATGAAACCTCCCCATTTTCTCTATTAGGTTCATTAATTTTTTCCCTTAGAATTAGCCTCTTTAGTGAATATTACTCTGTCCCCTGATGATTGAGATTGTTAGATATTTGATGTAACAAGAAGTCATTGAACAGCAGAGCACTACTAGGTGCTATGGGAACCTAGCACATTGAGAAAGATGGTCTTAGGGGTCATTAATTTAGAGTTGGAAGGCACTTCAGAATCCTTCATCTAGTTCAACCCCCTAATTCTGCTGATGAAGAAATTGGGTTCAGGAGAGGTAAAATGAATTATCCAAGGTCACATAGAGATGGCATCAAGAAAGATTTGAAATGTGAGCATAATAAGTCCCCAGTATGATATTTGTCTCAAAAGGTTACTTTTCTTCTTGGGAATACACTCACAATCTGACATCCATGAATTTTCTTCAGCAGTAGTGTCAAACTCAAAGAGAAGTGCATTCCTGCCTTGCCATATTGACTTAGAATGCCACAGATTAACATTATATATCTTGTATTTTATTTTTATTTATTTTGTTAAACATTTCTGTTACTTTTTAATCTGGTTGGGGTTACCTGGTTTGGGTTACCTGCAAGACTTGTGTACTGAGTTTGACACCTCTGCTCTACAGCATTTTTTAACATATTTGTATATTTGGCCAGTAATTTCATTTTTCTTTCTTCAGTTTGAGGAGAAAAGAATGGGACGTTAAATTGGTAATGTCTTGTTGCTTCTACAGTGTAACATGGATAGGTCTGATTTGTTGTTGAAATAATTCTATTAATCAGTTTTTTATTATAGACACTTTTGTTCTGTCATTTACAGTTCTTTTGTTGATTTTTATGTCCCCTGTACCTGGTTGGAGTAAATCCACTCAAAAGATTATTGAACTAAATTACTTTCTTTTTAGCTTAGAAGTTTTCTTCATGACTGTGGATTTTCAGATATGTGAAATTTACAAAGCATAGTTGAACTAAGTATTGATAGTTAACTTATTAAAAAATGTATCTCTTTAAGTAAGGTAGAACTTTCTACATATAACACAATAGTTGCTTATTATCTGCTTTAATGTGTGAAAATAATGATTAAATCAGAGTGATTCTAGAACTGTGTGCTGTCCTGGAAAATCCTGATATATACTTAGTAAGCAAACCATTATTATAATGGTAGCACAAGATAAGCAAAGTCACACTATAGATATCAATTTAATCTTTACCAATTTTTATGTGGGATAAATAATTTTGGAAATTTTGTGTTTCATTAATTCTTTAAGACTTTAGCTTGAGTTTAAATGCTTTAAGTACAACGAAAGCCACGGAAGTTTTAAGAATAAAGGATTTTGTTTCTCATATTATGGGATTTGGGGGCTTTTTTGTTTTGTTTTGGGGGCAAGTTGGGAAAGAAGAGTTGATGATCGTGGAAGAGTTTATTATGTGGACCATAACACCAGAACAACAACATGGCAGCGACCTACTATGGAATCAGTCCGAAACTTTGAACAGTGGAAGTCTCAGCGTAACCAACTTCAAGGAGCTATGCAACAGTTTAACCAACGATACCTCTATTCGGTAATTAGAATATTATAAAATAATGATTAACCAGTATTTTGTTTCTTCAGTCTGATGTATTGTCTCAGTAAGCTTGCTAGACATTGGTGAACAATAACCAACTGAATAATAATCCTTATTTTAGGTACTTGAATTCTGGTGAGAGAGAGAGAGGGAGAGGGAGAGGGAGTGTACACACATAGATTGCTTATTTAGAAATGTGGGTGGACTTTTTTTTTGTTTTCTAGCCATATTTATTTTGTTTTAACAAATTATGATCACTACAGCATATTTGGAGTATTTGTTGTAAAAAATAAGTTCTTTTATGTTGTATCTGTCCTTTACAATACAAAAATGATTTTGTTTCTTCATAAGAGCATCTTTTTTTTTTTCTAGTAATGGTAATGCATTGTCACAAGTATGTTAACTCTAGGTTTAATAGAATGTCATTTAGAAAATTATTGTTGTTCTGCATTAAAAACAGTGGAGCTTTTTTAATATTTGTGTGAGGATAAATATTCCCTCAATTATTAATGTATATAAGCATCAAGTAAAGAAAAAGGGTCCTGTAGGAAATTACTTTTAATATTGCAGTACTACAATAGTTAATCTAACACATTTTATCAAATAAACATATAAAATAAAGAATGGAATCTTAGATAAGTCCCTAAATAAGCAACCAAAAATTATATTTTCTCTATGATCTTTATGAAGCCACATAAGGTTCTGCTACCTTTGACTTTGTTTACTGTTTAAAAAAAATTTTTTTTCCTTCCATTCATATTGACAACTTAGTTACCTTGATATTCATTCTAGGTACTAATAAACAAAGTCTTTGTTTGATAGGGCCTGCATGGACAGGAAGTGTAGACAGTTTTTCTAGGCTTAGGTCTTGGTTTCATTTTGCTTAGTGGCCCAGGAAAGTATAGAGATCTGGAACCAAGACTATTCAGGGAGTCACAGATAGCATAATTTATGAGTCAGTCTAGTAAAATGGATAAAATACTGAGTTTAGGAAGAGTTGGGTTTGAATTTGACTTTTGATGCTTAATCATCAGCTACTTCTAATTCTTCAAATTCTCAGTTTTTTGGTTATAAAGTGAGCATTAATAATTCCTAATGTACTTCTTAGTCTTTTTGTGAGGCTTATATGTAAAATAATTTATATAAAACTTCTTAAAACTTTTAGAAATGTCAGATATTTTATCACTTGTTTTGTTATGTTAACTTTGGGCAAGACTTTTTACACAGTCCTTTTCTCTTCATTTGCACAGCCAACAACCATGTTCAGTTCTTCTTTATCTCTTGTCTAAACTATTGCAATAGCTTCCTAGTTGGTCTCTTCTATCTCCCCCACTATCCCAGCTACCAAAGTGATTTTTCTGTAGTACATGTTTGATCGTGGTCAGCCCAACACTCAGCAAAGTCTAGCAACTTCCTGTTACCTCCAAGATTAAATATAAACTCCTGTTTGATATCTAAAGTTCTTCATAACCTGAACCCATCTATCTTTCCAGCTTTGTTGCACATTACTCCTTTGTATGAACTTTCACATCTAACCTTCTTGCTGTTCATCATGTACAACATATTCTGTCTCCATGACTTTGTGCTGACTTTCCCCCAACCTGGAAAGCTCTCTTTCCTCACCTCCACTTCTTGGAATCTTTCTATTTATTTGACCGTTCTTGGTCCCCTGAATTGCTAGTACTATCCCCTGAAAGGTTACCTTTTATCTCTTTTGTCTTTGGGGTGTCTGTGGGTACATGTGTACATATATCTGTTAGAATGTAAACTCTTTGAAGGCAGAGACTATTTTACTCTGGATTTTTATACCTGTTGCCTGATAACGTAGCAGGCACTTGATACAACTGTGCTTATATGGTTGATTGGTCTGTAGAAGGAGGGGATTTAACTGGATAATTTTAAGATATCTTTCAGAACTGTGATTCTATGACTTCTGGCAGCCAAACCCCAGGATAACAAAGGAGCAAGATAGCCTGGGTGTGGAAAGTGAGTGGAAAAACTGTAGGACTCAGAATGGGGAAAGCATTGATTGTTAGATCAACTTACAAGATGAGGGAAGAATGAAGAGAGAAGGAAAGAAGCCACTTTGCAGGTTCTAGGCAGTTAGGCCTCCACTTTTGTAGCAGAAAAGATCTAATGACCCTGTGTCATAGCAACTGCCTTTTAACTTGCAGGGAAATTAATGTATTAAGTTATTTCAGTCTTGTCTGACTCTTCATGACCCCAGTTGGGTGTTCTTGGCAAAGATATTAGAGTGGTTTGCCATTTCCTTCTCCAGTTCATTTTTATAGATGAGAAAACTGAGGCAAACAGTCCCTTGGAATCTCAACTCAGAGTCTCAGGAAATACTTGGTTTAATATGGGGACAGGTACTATTCTTCATGAAAGTTATACTCACTTATTAAGAAATAAGCAAGAGCCTCAAGCTCCACATGGGGAGTTTGGTAGAAAAGAAACAGTACTGTGGCCTGTTCTCTTCAGAGGAAAGTCATTAAGTCATCAAGCATTTGTTCAGCTTCTGCAATGTACCAGGCATGGTTGAGTGCTGAGGTTACAAAGAAAGGCCAAAAAACCTTAGTCCTTTCTTTGGAGGTGTTCACAGTCTAATGGGGGAGACAACATACAACAAGCCAAGAGGTAACAAGGGGAAAGTCCTAGTATTGAGGGATATTGGGAAAGGCTTCTTGGAGGAAGGACTGAGTGTTACCAAAAGAAAACTGCTTTTTGCTCCTCTTTGTACTGACTTTTAGAACATAAGTATAGTTGTAGTTAGACTGAAGACAACAGATCAGGAAAAACCACACTGGATCTGAAGTCAGAATTTGAGTCCTGGGTCTGTATGATCATTTATCATCTCTGGAGCTCATTGTCTCACTTGTAAAGTGAGGGAGGGTTGGACCAAATGTCCTCTTCTCAGGTGATTTCTGGTTCTAAATCTATGATCTTGTCTTCCTCTCAGGTTAAACAAAAGATTCCCCTCCACCCATGTATATCACGTAATACATGAAATTTCAATATAGATTCTTTTACTAATCAATCAATTTATTAAGCACTATGTTTATGCTGGGTACTGCACTATCCCCTGGAGATTCCCAGACAAAAGTAAGGTTAAGTAGATCTTTATTTGGAAAGCAAATGTCTGATTAGAGTTATGTCTTTAACACAGTGTTAAAGTTGTGTTACATTCTATAAGGTACATATACTATCTAACATGTGCATTTATAAATGTATGTGGAATACATACAAAATAATAGGTTAGTATTTAATGCTTTGAGATTTGTCAAACACATATATAGTCTCTTATTTGATCCTCACAACACCACTGTGAGGTTGCTGATGTTATCTCCATTTTAAAGATGAATAAACTAATGCCAACAGAGGTTAAGTGACTTGTCCAAGATCATATAGCTAGTAAATGTCTGAGGTGGGATTTTTAACCTAGGTCTTCCTGATTCCATACCTAGCATGCTTACCCTCTGGGCTCCCTATATATAATAGGGTATAGTTACCATCCAGGTATTTAAAGTGGAGAGACAGTAGCATCTGGGGTGCATCAGAATGGATCTCATGTAGAAGGTTGCATTTGAACCAAGTATTGAAGGAAACAAAAGATTCTTCTCAAAGGCAGAGTTAAGGAGGAGTTGCATTCTAAGCGTGGGGGAAGATGACCCCATAATTCCCTAAAAATAATAAGAAAAAAAGCATATATTCACATCTTGGTTTGAATTAGGGCAACTCTTTCTGATTTCTTCCTGTTACCTGGATGAGATATGCTTTATTAGGATATTAGGAGTCTTGACTGGGTACTAAGTTAGTAAACATTTATTAAAAGCTTGCCAAGTGCCGGGGCTACAAAGAATGGCAAAAACAGTCCCTCCTCTCAAAGAGCTCACAATCTCAGTTCCTTTTAATAGAAAGACAGTATATAAAAAGGAGCTTAAATTTGAGGGCGTAAGCTTGTGGAGAGTAGGGAAGAATGAAGGTCAAGAAGGTACCCAAAGACTGGGTTCATCCTGGTGGAATATGAAAGCAAAGGCTGCCTCCTACTGCCTTCTCCTTAAATGCAGGGTCTGGGAGGAACTCTGCTTTTTCTCCTCTCCAAACAGAGGGAAGAAGGTGTTCCAGTGAAAGGGAGTACTGAGGCGGTGTGAGTTTCAAGATTGGTGATGGAGGGCTGAATTCAGTGCTTTTGGGCAACACAAAAACACTGATAATCTGAAAGTTATGGGGAGAGGGTATCCACAGACGGCAAAAGACAATAGATGATTGGGTGGAACAATCTTTTTACTCTTAACCAGTTTTCTTCCAATTCTACAGAAGAGAAAAAGACATCTACTCTCAGTCCCCATGTCTCACCCAGCTGGTGATTTGAATAGAAACGTACCTAAGATTGGCAGTGTACATGCAAAATTTTTGTTGTTTTGAGTCATTGCTATTAATGACATTAATAACAACTCACATTTAAATCTTCTCTAACTTTTGCCATATCCTTTTCTTGCAATAATCCTGTGAGGTAGGTGGTTCAGGCAGAATTCTCCCTGTTTTTCAGGAGAATAAAATGAGGCCTGGAATGGCTTAGCACCTTGAATGTTATCATATAACTTAATCACATATTGCAGTAGTGTTCAAATCAAGTTTCCTGACTTCATGTCCAATATTCTTTGCCCCATGCCACATTTATGAACCAAACTTATGCCAGTGTTACAGGTTTGTGTGTGTATACACATGGCTTTTATATATGACTTTTATTTACAGAACCACTTAGTAAAGTCTAGAAAGAATGAATAAAAAGCCTGAATTATATAATATTTTGAAAGAAATGTAAGTTAACATTTAAGCCTCACTATTCTCATCTGAAAATGAGGAAAATTGTCAGTGGTTTTTAAGATCCCTCCCACTTTAACATTGTGTTAAAGATAAAAATCTAAATAGAGAATTGCTTTCCAAATAGAAGTCTGCTTGACCTTATTGAATGACTAGATAACTCAAATGTAATTAGCATCCATTTATGTATAGTCTGTGCCTATAGTCCTCAGAATAGCTTGCTTTTCTTCTTTGAGCTAAATGTCTCCTAAAACTTTATTTAGGCTACTTTGAACAGTTTTTTTTTTCATAAATAACTGCTTAAACTAAAGGCTGTGCCAGATTGCATTATCACAGAGTCTGAATTAATAATATTTTTACAATACCTGCATTTGAAAGAAAAATATTTGAGCCATGGAATATATATTTGGAGTTCTGTAATGCTCTGTCTAGCAAGATATAAAACTAAAATTATCTCTGACAGTGCTTTACCTACTCCTAGGCAATAATGTTTCACCGTGGAAAAGTGAAAATTTGGTCAAATGTTCATTTTCACCACTTGCTAGTTTTATATAGAACCATACATATGTTGGAGTTATTTAATACTTGTTTTTTTAATTGAATTAAATTACTTCTAAGTGTATAGTTCCATGTGACCAAAAATGTTTTATATATAGGGCAGTTACTAAATCTTTGAATGAATCAATGCAATCAATATAATTATTATTATAATATAATAATAATATAGATAATAAATAATAGATGATATAGGAAGTAAACATTAACCAGAAGCAACTGTCACTAAGGGTATTAAATCACAAATATTTAAAGAGAATAATTTACAGGAAAAAAATTAGTACAGGAACAAAGAAGAGAACATTGGTGAGTTTTCATAAGTCTGACTTTTTTTATTAAAATATTTGCTTACTTCTTTTACGTAAATTCCTATATTCTTACTAATTAAGTTAGCTTTTTTCTTGTTGTATTGTGTTACTGCAATCCTTTAAAGGATTAGATTTTCCTTTGGTATGGCTATTCCCTCCTTTGATAAAAATCTAAACACCTACATTCTTTAGCTGCTAGTGAGTTGTTGTGGCCAAAATAATTTTACTCTAGATGAATGCCCTGATGATGATGGGCCTCCCCACTTAGCCAGGCCAATCACTGCCTGTTACTGATAGTCTTTTGATATGGAAATTTTTGGATCATACTTGCTTCTCTATAAATAGTATGCCTTATAGACAGTTTTACCACGATTTCAAAAATTTGTTTAGTTTTTAGTTTAAAGTGAGTGATTAAAATTAAATTATTCAGATGTAAGGGAGGTAGATCTTATAATTATTAAATATTTATTTTCACTTTTCTTTAGTTGTATTCCATTTCTTTAATAGTTGTCTCTATAACAAATAGTAATAAGTCTGTTTAAAAGCATATCTTCCCTGTAACTTGTGAATTTGAACAGGTGTGCCTGGAATTTAATAGCAAAACAATGATAATTTGTTGCCAAATTTGCAATTCAGGAATGCATTATTGTTCACTTCATGTGTACTTCAGAGCTTCGAGGTTGGGGAGGTGTTGTGGTAGACTAGGAAAAACACAGTTTAAAATTAGAAACCTTAGGTTCAAACCCTAGCTTTAATAAATATTTCGCTTAATCTTTGGATTTCAGTTTCCTGATCCTGCAGAATGACATGATTGGACCAGATGATCTCTAAGGTGCTTTCTGGCTCCAAATTTGTGATACTGTGCCTCTCAGAAGAAAAAAAGAGGTTCCTTTTGTTGAAGCATAGATAATAAGCTAATCCCAGTTTTTGCAGTTGCTTTGAAAAATGGTGATTTGAAGAAAAAATTTATATGAATAAGCTGAGGAAGGAGTTTTTCAAGATGTTCTCAAAGGTTAGCTGAAGATAATATTGTGGGACTAACAATATGTTAACTTATCCTATGTATTTTTGATTACCATTAGTAGAAGTACTACTTCTATAATTAATCCTATAATTTCTCTCTGCTTTGCAATGGTTACTGATCTTTCAATGAGATGTCGTACAGAAAGGCTTCCAGGAAATCTGAGGGAAGATTCTGAACACAGAGGTAGTTGCTATCTCATCAGCCCCTCTCAGAAACATCTGGAAACTTTAGTTGTCCTTCAGATGAGATAAATCCACTTAACTCTGCAGATTTTCTAAGTCAGAACTTTGGACATCTCCAAAGTAATATATTAAGGTAGTGAGGCAGTGTAAGGGATAGAATGCTGGACCTAGAGTCAGAAAGGTCTGAGTTCAAATTATACTTCATGCATTAGCTATGTATGTGACTTGGCAGATCACTTAACCTCTTCCTGCTTCAATTTCCACATCTATAAAAAGGAGGTAAAAATAGTACCTACCTACCTCTCAGGGTTGTGAGATTCAAATGAGATTAATATTTGTAAACCACTTTACAAACCTTACAATGCTATATAAATAATGTTCTTGTTATTATTACAGGGAGAATTTCAATCCTATTAGGTTATTGTTTGCAACATGATCAGTTTTCTTTGTTTATTAATATTAGAAATAGATTACTAAAGGTGTTTTGTGTTTTTTTCCTCTGATTTTGACTTAAATACAGAGTCAATTCTTAATGAGTGTTTCTATAAAATGGACTTTTAAAAAGCAAGATTTCTCAATTTGGCCACTTAGAATATAGTGCTTTATATAACAATTCAAGTTTAAGGCTCAATAGTCTTCATAAATCTCAATGATTTCTATGTTAACCTTGATTTACACTAAACATATATACACACATATACAATTCAATTCAGTAAATATTTATTAAATGCCTAGTACGAGCCAGACACAGCTCAGGTTCAGGAATTCTCAAAAGGGCAAAAAAAGGTCCTTGTCCTGAAGGAGCTTACAGTCTAATAAAGGAAACAACACACTAACAGATCTATACCAAAGCAAGCTTTATACAGAATAAATAAGAAGTAATTAAGAGAGAGAAAGCAATTGAATTAAGAAGTGTTAGGTACATATCTATGTGACTACATGTGCATACACATTTATGGAATTTTTAGAAAAGTAATTTAAAATCTACTATGGAAACTTAACATTTTAAGGAATTTCCTGTAAAATAAGAACACATTTCACAAAAATGAATACTACTCATCTACATATCTCCCTGTTTGCTCATTTAAAGATAGCTAGATGACACAGTGGATAATTTGCCTGGCACATGATAGGCACTTGGATGCTCATTCCCCTCTCTTCACTCTTCCCCTAGTTTTTTTTTTCTCCTGAATATATCATGTTTACTTAAAGCAGGGAGAAAAAAAAACTTCTTTTAATCACTTGTATTTTTATGTTTAGGGTTCTACCTCAATAAAAATTTACTTTTTTCCCAAGCCAGTTATTTTTGAAGGCTGGAAGTTATCCTGAAAGTCATTGTATAGTAAAGTCCTGCTTATCTGGCATTTAGAATTAGAATAGCTTCAGCCTTATGATTTGCAGCCTCAAAAGTAAGAGAAATTATTCTGATTAGAAAAAAAGAATAACTCCTAAAGTCCATGTACATAAAAACCTGTTGACTTAAGTATTGTGAATACAATTAAGATTACTCATTTAATAATCTTAGTTATCTGATTTCCTCTAAGATTTTTTCAGTTTTTTCTAGGTTACAACAGGAAGCTTGGGGAGGAAATTCTAACATCAGACTGCAGTAAGAAACTAACAACTGATATCAAATAGTAAAGACAAAAGAAATAATAAAAGCCTAGGAATTTGGGACCATTTAGTATAAGGGCAGACAGTTCTACACATCTTAAAAGTCCATGAGTATATCACTGAATTACAGCACAATGTAATAGTTAATATTCATAATCCACATAATAGTATAAACCTGAGTCATCAAGAAAAGGTTGGAATTACGTTCCAAATTATCTGTTTAAAATGGCAAAATGTATATTAATATGCATTAGAAAATTCTGCATCAAAATATTTTAACTTTTTAAAATTTCATTACTTGAAGGGGCATACTTTCAAACCCCAGGGAAAATTCATCCAGGAAGTTCAATTCACTCCAAATATTGGTTAAAGGAAACACTCCTATTATGAGGTGACAGATAAATAAATTCATTATTTTTCATGACATAATAATATTCTTTCATGTTCTTATACCATAATTTGTTCAGCTACACTTTACCATCAGAAAATAAATCCAGGTGAAAATTTCTTAAAAAGAGTCTTTAGAATCAGTTCTAGTGAATTATTTAGATGTCAGTTAAGTAATTCCACTTTTTTTTATTAAACTACTTCTAACTTTAGTGCCTTTATGATTTAAAAGTTGTAGAAACTTTTGAATATAATTGGGCTAGTGTAATAACTGCCTTTTTTTGGATTACAAATTAATAAACAATATAACAAAATTTTAAATTCTTTTAGTCATATGTAAAAATAAATTGTCTATATTTTCCATTTCCAATACCAAACATTTCCCTTTTTGTGTAAAACTTTAATAAAATTGATACAGCATAATTTGAAAGACAGCCCATTTCTGGTTCTACTTAGATATTTGGAATTCAGCAGATATTCATCTTGAGAGTCAGTAGAATTTGTTATCTTTCTCCAAGCAACTGAACTTAAAAAATTTTGTATCATAGAAGTTAGCACATTTATGAAACTTTGAAGGACAGACATGAAAGAAATGTTTATAAGTCAGTTATGTCTTAATGACTTCCAGGATTAAGACATTTTGGTTAAATTCTTTTTTTTTTTTTTTAACATTTAACATTCAACTTGCAGTGTTTTCCAGATTTGTTATCTAGTACAAGATATTTTTCCACAAAGTTCTTATTAGCAACTTGATTTTTTTTTAAACTCATTTTTCTAAATGTTTAAGAATGTTTAGCCTTTTGGTTCCATAATACTCATTGGATTGCTTATTTTAAATTATTCTAATCGCATCCTTTGAATAAAAGATTTAGTACTAATACACTAACTTGTGTGTGTTCCTGAATAATTTTCATGTAAATACATGTAATATTCTGAGATGGTAGTAGGGAAAGTATTATAACAAATTCTGAGCTTTACAAAGGAAACAGTAGTTGCATCAGAGAGCATTGTGTTAATAAGTATAATATATGCAGTAAGCTTGAAAGAGAAAAAATTTCTGAAGTATTTAGCAAGTTTCAAAAGAATCATTAACCAGCAATGCTAGAAATAACAAATTCCTACATTGGGTGTGTAAAAAAAAAATCTCAATTTGCACTTTTGATTCCATCTATTCTGTATCAGAAATTAGCATAATTCATCATGGTCCTCTGAAATAGTGGTTGGTCATTTCATTGATGGTTATTCCTAAGTTCTTTGTCTATACAGTATTGTTATTGTTAATCAAATGGGATGATATTTATAAGGCACTTAGCATAATGTCGGCCACCCTTTTCCCCTTATTTAAATTGTTCTCCCACTTCTGATCATTTCACTCTGCCCCAATTCATACAGGTTTTCCCAGATTTCTCTGGACCAACCTCTTTCATTATTTCTCATAGCACAATAGTATTCTTTCATGTTCTTATACCATAATTTGTTCATCTACACTTTACCATCACAAAAAAATAATAGCTGCTATTGATGTTTTTATACATATAGATCCTTTTCCTCTTTGTTCTCTTTGGAATATAGTATCACTAGGTCAGAGAGTAGGCACAATTGAATAGTTTTTTGGGCAGAATTCCAGATTGCTTTCCAGAGTGTATGAACCAGCTAACTGCTTCATCAGCAGTGCATTAATGTACCTGTTTATCCACAGTCCCTTCAGCATTTGCCATTTCCATTTTTAAAATTTTTTTTAAAACAACTTTGTCAATCTGATGGATATGACATGCAACCTCAATGTTGTTTTGATTGGAATTTCTCCATTAGTGACTTAGAACATTTTGTGACTCTTTACCGTTTGGACTTCTTACTCTGAAAAAGACCATTTATCAATTTAAAAATCTAATCCCATATTTGTAGTTGAATAGAATTATTTGTAGGTCAGAAGAATTTTGTAAACTATTCACAAGGCTTTATTTTTATCAGGAGTCTCTCTCGAGCCCTAAAAAAGCAGTGCTGGTCCTAATGGAAATCTTTTTCTTCATAACCTCTAATGAAGGGAAACATAAAATTATCTAATCCATATCATATCTTTTCCACAAGAAAAATAAGTGAAGCTTCATCAAATGTTTTGCTAAAATTTGGGTTAGTTATTTAGATTTCTCCTGGTCTACCTGGTAATAACCCTATCAAAAAAGGACATAAGTCTCATCTGGCATAGCTTTAAAAAAAAAATTTAGTATTTTATTTTTCTCCAGTTACATATAAAAGCAATTTTTAACATTTTTTTAAAAAACGTTGAGTTCCAATTTCTCTCCACCTCTGCCACCCCGTTTAGAAGGCAAGCAATTCAGTAGAGGTTATACATGTGAAGTCGTACAAAACATACCCATAAGAGTCACGTTGTAAAAGAAAACATAGACAAAAAAACTTAGGGGAAAAAAAAAAGCATGCTTCAGTCTATATTCTGTCACCATCAATTCTTTGTGGATGGATAGCGTTTTTCATCCTAAGTCTCTTGAGATTGTTTTGGATCATTGTATTGCTGAGAATAGCTAAGTCATTCATATCTTAAAATATTGCTGTTATTTTGTATATATTTCATTTTGCACCAGCCCCTGGCAAGTCTTTGCAGGTTTTTCTGAGAGTACCCTGCTCATCATTTCTTAGAGTACAATAGTATTCCATCTTAATCACATCCCATAGCTTGTTTAGCCTTTCCCCAATTGATGGGTATCCATTCGGTTGTTAATTTTTTGCCCATGGAAAAGAGCTGCTATAAATATTTTTGTGCATATATGTCCTTTTCCTGTTTTGTTTTGTTTTTTATCTCTTTTGGGATATAGACCTAGTAGTGATATTGCTAGCTCAAAAGATATGGATGGTTTCTATAACCTTTGGGCATAGTCCCAATTTGCTCTACAGAATGGTTGAATCAGTTTACAACTCCAGCAGCAGTGCATTAATGTCTCATTTTTCCCACATCCCCTCCAACATTTGTCATTTACCTTTTCTGTTCCATTAGCCAATCTAATAGTTATGAGGTAATCCCTCAAAATTGTTTTAATTTGCATTTCTCCAGTCAGTAGGGAGAGTACTTTTTCATAGACAGCTTTAATTACTTCATCTGAAAACTGACTATACCTTTTGATAATTTATCGGTTGGGGAATGGCTCTTTTTTTATAAATTTGACTCAGTTCTGTATATGTTTGAGAAATGTGGCCTTTATCAGAGAAACTTGCTTCAAAAATTTTTTTCGTAGTTATTATTGCTACCTATATTTCCTTCTCTTATTTATTTACCACCACCCTATTTATTCTATTCTCTTTCCTTGCACCCTGTCCTTCCTGAAAAGTGTTTTGCTTCTGCCTTCCCCTTTGATTTTAACACACACACACACAAACACACACGCGCGCACGCGCGCTATCGTTCTCTTACCTCTCCTGCTTTGCTGTAGGATAAGATAGATTACTTTGCCCAGTTGGCATGTATATATTATTTCTTCTTTGAGCCAGTTCTGATGAGAGCAAGGTTCACTCACTTCCCCTCATTCTCTTCATTGGCTTTTTGGACCTCTTTTATCATTTGGTCTAGCCTGTTCTTTAAGGTGTTGTTTTCTTCAGTATTTTTTTGTGTCTTCTTTACCATAATGTTCACTCTTTTTCATGATTTCCTTGCATCACTCTCATTTCTCTTCCCAGTTTTTCCTCTGCCTCCTTTACTTGATTTTCAAAGTTCTTTTTGAGCTCTTTCATAGCTTGAAACCAATTCAGATTTTTCTTGGAGACTTTGAATGTAGGAACTTTGCCTTTGTTATCTTCTGAGTGTGTGTTTTGATCTCCCTTGTCACCATAAGAACTTTCTCTAGTCAGAGGTGCGTTTTTCCTGCATTGTTTGTTCATTTTCCCAGCTTATTACTGGACTCTTAACTGTTGTTTGTTAAAGTCAGGCCCTGTTTCTAGGGTGGAGGATACACTGTCCCAAGCTTCAGGGGTTTTGTGCAGCTGTTTTCAGAGATACTTCTAAGAACCTGTAAGTTTTCAGTTCTTCCAAAAGTTATGATCTAAGGAGAGGTGTTTACAGCTCTCCTGGCCTGTGCTGTGGTCTGTGAGTAACCACAAGTAGTCTTTTCTGCTACAAATGTGAGGAAGATCCTATTTTCCTCCACTCTGATCACAAGTTCTGCTGTGCTAATATTTCTCTTTGCCCTGGGACTGCCACCCAGGACTGTGACCTGGATCTGAGTATGACCAAAACAACACAGTCCTGCCTCAGTGATAGAAAAAAGACCCCTGTAATCTCCTTCTGACCGATTGTTTGACCCCTTTACCATCTATGGACTGAGAGCTCCAGAAGCAGCCACTGACACTGCTGATTGAGTCACTTCTAAGGCCTGTTCTGTTGGGGCTTGTTTGGCTTGTTTAATTAAACAACAGGGCTGTGCTGGCATAGCCTGCCCTGGACTGTACTCCACTCTGATTCAGTTGTGACAGGCATATCCGCAAGAGTCTGATTCTCACATCACCAATCTGAATTGATTGATATGCAGAAAGAAATTTTCTTCTATGTAAATTGAGATTCTGTGTCTAGATTTACCAGTCTAAAAATTTACTTTAGAACCCCATCTCAAATTATTCTAGTTAGCTAAGAGGTAGTCTTCAAGGTCATAATTTTCTTTTTCCCTGAGTATGATTGAGAAGTCACTTGTGAGGAACAGAAAAGCTACATTGTAACAATAATCTTAATTTTCCAATTGACAGGCAGGTAATTTCAATAGTGCAGGTTGGTTTCTATCTTACCTGCTCCACATATACATATAAAAAAAGTACCCTTGTGAATAAATAAGCATGGATGCCATCCAAACAGAAATTATTATAAGGTTTTCCCCCTAAGAATTGATTATTAAATTTCAATTTAGAGATGTTCCTTTTTTTGAATAGTAAATTCATTTTGACAAAACTATGATATAAGTGAGATCTACACCTAAATCAGAGCATTAATGTTTTAATATTGCTGGTTTAACATTGTGATAGTTAATGAATGCTGTTAATATGATGTTGGATGATTAGGGGCCTTTAGTGCTTTTAATAGTATATATGGATATAAGTAAATATAATATGTAAATATAATATGACAATAATACATAGACAGCTTTTTACACATTGAAGGACATAACTGAGAAATTTCTCATTGATTAGAATCATGCTATAAAGATATTTTAGTATTTTTTTATTTTAAATTATTCTCAATATTCTGTGGGTACCAGAAAAGGACAAAAACTAAAAGCATTATGCATCTTGATTCTTTGATTTTGTGAGCTTTTCAAGGACAAATGGAAATTTTCTAATTTATATTAAGTCTATTATAAAATACTATTTGTAGTAAATTGTTTAAAATTTTCTTTTAATAGGAAGTTAAATACCAAAATGTTTAACTATAAAATATCCTATAATCAGGAAATGAGTTTTCAAATAACAATAGCTGTGAATAGAACACTGACCTGGGAGTTAGGAGGACCTGAGTTCAAATGTGGCCTCAGACACTTACTACTTACTAGCTGTGTGAGCTTGGGCAAGTCACTTAACCCCAATTGCCATGCCCTTCCCCCTGCAAAAAAAAAAAAATAAATGCAATATTTTGGTCCTTTTGCATTAATTCTCTTCAAGCCCATACTTTGTCACTGACTTTGTTGCCTATTCCACCCCCCCATATTATGTTAATTTTCGATTTAAGATATTGAAGAAAAACAGTATGAATTTACTAAGTTCAAATAATCTTATATTTTTAATGATCACTAAGGTAATTATTTTAAATTGTTATTTTTTAATAAGTGTTTTAAAGAATTTACTTTTATCTATTTTAAAAATGATTTTCTTTTAAACATTACAGTGTTTTCTCAAGTGTCTACCTTTCCCACTTTCTCCCTTTTCTATTTGGTTTTTGCAGAAGGATCTTTTGGTAGTTTTTGTTGTCAACATATTATGTCTTATATTAGGGAATTGAAAATTGTGAAAGCAAGTCTCTACAACTGGTCAGCCATTATTAATTAAAATAAATTAAAATTTAATTTATAATATGTTACCACAGATAACATATTATTTTGCTTTCAAATTCATTGCTCTGCGGGGTGGGGGGAGGGTTGCGGGAAGCGCACATCTCAGTAAAGGGACAGGGACAGGGTAGAGAATAAAACAAGGGGGGGGTGCAGGATAGGAAGGAGGGACATACAATCAGCCTCTCACAGTTTGCCTACCATGGAGATGTCCTGTGTAATTACACATGTATAGCCTGTATTGAATTGCTGCT
>CM053594.1:126050796-126112916 GCA_028646575.1 Pseudocheirus occidentalis | reverse complement strand
TCAATGTTCTGGGCTGGGGGGTAGGGGCAAAAAGGGGAGAAAAATTTGTAACTCAAAACCTTGTGGAAATGAATGATGTAACCAAGAAAATAAATTAAAATTTAAAAATAAATAAAAATAAATTTAAACATTCACCCACCCACCCCCCCAAATTTCATTGCTCTGTCAAAATGCATAGTTGGATTGAAAAGATCTTAGTCACTATGAAATTAAATAGTATTTCTAGATTTCAAGGTTTTTTTAGTTCTTTTTTAATTAAAGAACACCTTCAAATACTTGGTCTTTTTTTTTTTTCTGTTCTAAATCAGGCTTCAATGCTATCTGCAGAAAATGATCCTCTTGGTCCTTTACCACCAGGTTGGGGTAAGTTTACAAATTATTTCTAAAGGTAAATAAAGATACCAAATGACATAAGACTCATAAATTAAATACTTATTATTCTATTATTCTCCCTTTTTTTCTTTTTTTTAAGAAAAAAGAGTAGATTCAAATGACAGAGTTTATTTTGTCAATCATAACACAAAAACAACACAGTGGGAAGACCCAAGAACTCAAGGGTAAGAAGAGTATACAGTGTGTTCAGTTTGTACTACATTCAGCTTACCTATATTCATTGCAAATATACTAAAATAGTAGATATTTTCCATGTTTAATTTCTTTTAATAAATTTATCTTGCAGTTTATTGCCTGAAAGTCCCCTTCCAGAAGGCTGGGAAATCAGATATACTAGAGAAGGTCTTAAGTATTTTGTTGATCATAACACGAAGACAACAACATTTAAGGATCCTCGGACTGGGAAATCCTCTGTGTAAGTGATAAAGTAGATTTCTTTTAAAATATTACTTTTTGTTTTGGGCAAAGCATCTAATTTAGTACCTGGCAGTGTTTAAAGTAGGTTTTAGTTATGTTTGTGATATAAAATCTATAGCATTATAAATATATAGCTTTATACAAATCTACATTAATATATATTATAAATCTTTAGTTTTATAAACTCATTATTGATAAAGGAATAATATACAGATTTTTCCAGGTACCTAAAACTAAATTCATCAATAAATATTTAACTATCCGCATACAAAGTAGTTTATCAAGTGGTATAAAGATTAAATAGAAAAATGAGGGGCGGCTAGGTGGGGCAGTGAATAGAGCATTGGCCCTGGAGCCAGGAGGACCCGAGTTCAAATATGACCTCAGACACTTAACACAAAAACTAGCCATGTGACCTTGGGTGAGTCACTTAACCTTCCCCCTTCCAAAAATCAAAAAAAAAGCAAAGAAAAATGTGAGAAACAGTACCTGCCTCCAGGGTCTGAAGAAAGAGAAGCATGACTCAAGCTCAAGAATCTTACCCAATTACTTTTTTTATATCAGACTATAGGATAAAATAAACATATGCATTTTTCTTACATAGTCATCCTGCGTCCTCTTTGGTCTGACCTTGTGACTTAACTAAAGGATATATAAGATATAAACATATATATATATGTATGTATCTATCTATATAAGATACAAACATATATATCTATAAGAAAGAACTACCCAACTCTTTTATAACTGCTGGCACCCCATGAATGTTCTCCCTCTAATCTCGGGTTTTATATTCCTTTATAATCCAGAGTAACTAAGCAACTCAGTGACACTTTTAAAATGCTACACTTAAGGGTAAGAAAGCCACATGCATCTGTGAATGTAAAAATCAACAGTAATCCAAATAATAATGTATACCTAGTTTGGTAAGGTTTCTTTGATATCTAGTATTTACAGCTAGGTAAGGGGGCAGCTAGGTGGCACAGTGCACAGACTGCTAGGCCTGGAGTCAGGAAGACTCACTCATCTCCCCGAGTTCAAATCTTACTTCAGACACTTGACCACGGTGTCAAATCACTTGGGCAGATAACTGAACCCTGTTTTCCTTGATTTCCTCATCTATAAAATAAGCTGGAGAAGGAAATGGCCAGCCACTCCAATATCTTTGCCAAGAAAACCTGAAATGGGCTCACGAAGACTTGGCTGCAACTGAAATGACTCAACAACTCCATAACAATAAAATGACAAGTATCTAAACTATTGACATGTCTCTTAATTTAGCTAATTTGGTCAACCTATATCTGAACAAAACTTTTTTCTACAATAACTCCAAGTGGTAAACCAACCTTTGTTTGAAGACTTTGAGTAAGAAAAATCCACATTACCTGTCCAGACATCCTGTTCTTTGAGATAGCTCTATTTTAGGGTTTTTTCATAAAATTAGACTAAACTTCTTTGTACTTCTGTTAGTTGTATGTAGTTGTACCCTGTGGACACTATACAGAATAAGCCTAATCCCTCTTCCATATGACTTTAAATACTTGACAGTAGTTATCATATTCTGATAAATCTTCTGTTATACACATCCCCACTTAAAGGAAGCAGCCAAAGATTTCTTGAGGTTTCAAAAGTGGCTAAGTAGAATGATTACACTTTTTTTTTGCCTTTTTTCTTTTTGGAAGGCAATTGGGGTTAAGCAGCTTGCCCAAGGTCACATGGCTAGGTTTTTGTGTTAAGTGTCTGAGGCAGGATTTGAAATCAGGTCCTCCTGACTCCGGAGCTGGTGCTCTATTCACTGTGCCACCTAGTCACCCCAATGATTACACTTTTGACACTTAATAACCTCTATGTGGGGAATACAGTTTTGAGGAAGAAGATGAGTTCAGTTTGATATACTGATTTGGGGTAGCCAGGTAAAAGTGTACAGCTGACAATTGACACTAAAACTTCTACAATTATATGAAGATATATTTCAAATTCCCAAAACATTGCTTTCACATTAATTTCTTAAACTTAGTATGATGAATTTGATTTAACCTTTCTTTTTAACTAATTACTGTGATTATAGATTTTTCCTTCTCTCTCCCAGATTTATTGTCGTTATTGAGAAAGAAGGTAGTACTGCATAATATCTTATCTTAGAAATAAAGTCAGACTTCTTGCTATTTCTCTATCAGTGTCCTGATGGTTTGACTAATTGAGTCAAACATTCATTTGTTTTCATCTACCAGTAGCATTACATGAGCAAAGCAAAACAATCCTGAGCACACAGAAAATGTAACAGAACTAAAGTTAGGATCGGCATTAGCTGACTGAATATCAGGCTAAGAAATACAGATTTTACAGCACTGGAAATAAACACCAAAAAAAGAAGTTGATGGAGTCTGTTTAGTATGCTTGATTTTGATTGCCATAATAATTCATGATTTTATTATTAAAAAGATGATTTGTAAGCATCAAGAAAGCTAAAGAGTTAACTCCAAGAAACAATACAGCTTCGTCAAAAACAGATCATTTCAGACTAATCTCTTTTTTTTTTATATGTAAGTTACTAAGATGTTAGAGCAGGGAATTGGTGCAGACTTGGTATACTTAAATATTAGCAAAACATTTGTGAAAGTCTCTTAAACTGTTTTGATGGTCAAGATGGAGAGACATGTGCTAGGTGACTTCAGAACTCGTTAAATAATCATACCCAAAGAGTAATCTTTAAAGGATCCATGTCAACATGAAAGGACATCTATGCAGAATACTCCACTGATCTGTTTTTAGCTATGTCATGTTTATCTTTGGGAAAAGAGGCAGTGTGATATAGTAGAAGTATGGCAACCTCGGATTCAGGAATTGCTTAACTATTAAGTACTGACTATGTGCAGGACAGGATGCTAAGTGCTGTGGATACAAACACAAAAATGAAACAATTCCTGTTCTCAAAGAACTTACATCTTAATGGGGGATATAGCATGCGTGTGTGTGTGTGTGTGTGTGTGTGTGTGTGTGTGTGTATGTACATACACAGAGAGAGAGAGAGCGAAACCTTGGAAGTGAGGGCATTCATACCTGTAAGAATCAGAGAATGCCTTTTCTAGAAGGTAAAGATTAAGCTCAGTCTTTAAGGTAGCCAGAGATTCCGAGAGGTAGAGTTGAGGACAAAGAGCATTCTGCACATGGGAAACATTCATTATACATTATAAACACTCAGAAAAGAACCAGACATATCCTATGTGACAGAGAAATAGGCCAATGTGGGTGGTCCATTGAGTACAAGTAAAGTAAAAAAGTAGGTTAGAGCCAGGTTATATGAAGAGCTTTGAATGCCAAGAGGTAACAGACACTCAGACGCTGGAATTTATTAAGTAGGGGAGTGACATGGTCAAATCTGTACTTTCAAAAAATACTTTGGCAGCTCTGTGAAGGATGGGGAAAAACCTCAGGCAAGGAGATCAGTTAGAAGTCTGTTGCAACAGTCTGGGTAGGAAGTTCCCTGGGCCTGAATTTGGGTACTAATAGCGTGAGTGAGGAAAAAGAGACCTGTACAAAAGATGTTATAGATATAGAAATAAGCTTTGACAACCAACTGAATAAGTGGAGTGAGTGAGTGAATAATAGATGATGACATCTTGATTGCAAACCTGGTTAACTGGAAGGATGGGATGGATTTAGTAGAAAAGATAACAAGCTCTGTTTTGGACATGTTAAGTTTATGAAACCTTGGGGATATCCAGTTTGACATATTCATTAGGAAATTATTGATATATACATGGAGCTTAGAAGAGGAGGTAGAAAGAGATATGGATCCTTGGAGTCGTCTGCATGGAGATGATAATTGAACCTATGAGAGTTTATGAGATCAAGTGAGAGTGTTTAGTAAGAAGAGGTTCTAGGATACAACTTTGGGATACATTCATAATTAGTAGCTTTGATCTGAGTGAAGATCTAGTGAAGTTGACTAAGGAGAAGCCATAAAGGAAGGAGGAAAAAGAAGAAAAAACACTTTCCAAGGAAACCTAGAGAAGAAAAAGTATTTAGAAGGTAGTAAATAGTACCAGATGATGCAGAGATGTCAAGGAGATAAGTATTGAGAAAAGGCCCTAATATTTGACAATTAAGAGGTTGTTGGTACCTTTAGTGAGTGTAGTTTGAATAATGAAGTTGGAAGCAGGATTTCAGAGGATTTAGAAGTAAGAGTGAATAATGGAAATGGTGGTACCAAATGTGGAGAACTTTTTCAAAGAGTATGGCTAAGAAGGTGAGGCATGGTATAGAACAGGGCTGTACAGCATAAGGCCTGCAGGCTACTTTCAGCCAGCCAAAGGATTTTGAACAGCTGTCACATGACCCACAGCAACCAACCATCATCATCTGTCTCTAGTCTAATCTATCTGCAGCCTGAAGAAATTTAACTTATTTTAATTTTGACCCCTACCTACGGCCAAGTTGTGCAGATCTGGTATAGAATGATTGTATGAATGATAGGATCTAGTGAGGGTTTTTTAAAGAAGGAAAATCAGTTGATGGAGACTGAATATCAGAGAAAGGAAAGGGAAGACGGAATAGTAGATGTAATCTGTTGGAGAACACATGAAGGGGTGGGATCAAGTATGAAGCCTTATCATCAGACTGGAGAGAAAGTAGGGGGTGATATCAGAGGTATACAAGATGAAGAGAGGCAGCTCATCACAAATGGCCTTTATTTTCTCAGTAAAATAGGAAGTAAGGTCCTGGGGAGCAGGGGACTTCAGGTTCTGTGTGAGATTTAAAGAGAGAAGAGGAGATTTGAAATAGCCGTTGTGGTAAATAGCATAAAAAAATCATTCTAGGAAGAGTAGAAGAATTGTCTTCTTACAGGAAGTTGTGATTGGTTAATATAAACTTATAATTTTAGCAGTGTTGCACAGTGTCTTTTAGCCGTGTTCAGCGTGTGTGTAGGAGAAAAGAACGTAGATGGTGGAAATAACGGAAGGTTGGAATTTCACAAGATCTGTATGACAGTAGAACAAGGGATTTGAGGGAACAAAATTGAACTACTCCACTGAGAAGTTGAAATTGAGAAGGAAAGAGTGTAACCAGAGTAGGAGTAATTTCCTAGGAAAGTACTGAGGTTACAGTGAAGGCAAAAAATAGGTTTAGGAGTAGTAAGGCTTTGGAAGTTATGTAGCAATAGAAATTCAGATAGAAAAAATTCAGAGTTGTTGAAATGAAAGTTGCATTCTTGTGACTGATCCTTGTGACTTTCCCTATGGTGGAATAAAGGAGGTCACACAAATTGAGTAGATTAAAGAATCAGGATATTTGAGGGAACATCCATATATGTGTCAGAGCCCCATATTCTGAAGTCAGGAGTTGGGATGGGAAGGGAAACTGTGTTTCAGGGATGAGAAATAGAAGGATGTATTTGAGGGATAGCAGTGTACTTGGATCATAAAATGCATGGAGAGTAGAGTATAAGCAGATTGGAAATAGAGAAAAGGACAAATTTGTGGGGAGCTTTTAAAATGCCAAAACAGGGGTAGCTTTTTTATCTTGATGGTCATGGGGAGCCTCAGGAGCTTATTGAGCAGGAGGGTGTAATAGTAATCAGTTTATCAGATACTTAGCACTTAGTAACTTAGGCTAAGTATGGAAGGTGGGAACCCTGTCCATTGTTGAGAAGGCATGAACTCCCCCGTTGACATGGAAGAAGCCTCTTGGCTGAGACAGCAGGCCAGTGCTGTATATAAAGAAGAACTCTAGAGACAGAGAGAATTGGAATTGGCTCCTCAGTGAAGGAAGATTCATGGAGACTGAAGCCAGCTGAGAGAGAGAGGGAGAGAAGAGAGGTCCTCTCCCAGTATCTGGAAGCTTACTGAAAACTGAATTGGAGTTTTCCTGAGACCAGAATCTGGTGAAGGCCATCCAGAAGGCCAATATTCCTTCTGGGTCCTAGAGCGAGCTAAACTGCTGGAAGACTGAAGAAACATGAACAGGATAAGACTTTGTTTATTCATGGCCTGGCTGATCCTTGAGTTCCAGGCAAGAGAAGTGGTGAAGGGTTTGAGATGTGCTGAACCCTTTGAACTTCAGTGTGTGCCGGGGATTGCCCTGAGGACTGGACAAGGACCTGGGAGCTGTCTACCTCTGTGGACTGGATGAGAACCTGGCAGCTGTCTGCTTCTGAATCCAGGTGATTGTCTGGCAGATTCAGGAGGGAGCTAGGACCAGGGAAGGGGATCCAGGGAATCAGAGAGACCACCCAGAGTCAAGATGAAGAAAAGCCCTTCCCTTGGATGAGACTGAGGTTTGCTGGAGACCATGGGGTGGAAAGTTTGTGTGGTTTTCTAAGGATTGTATTGGTGACTAATCATATTTAGTAATTGGGAATCTAGATTAGTGACTGACTGCTAGATGAGTGACTAAGTTAATGGTTGCTCCATGAGTGGAAGATTGGTATATTGTGAATTGATTGATTGAATCTTTAAGTGAGAAGGGTTTCCTCCTTAGGGAAACCAGGTGATTCTTGTTTTAGTAATTGATTCATTGAATCTTTTAAGTGAGAAGGGTTTCCCCCTTAGGGAAACCAGGTGATTCTTCTTTTGTTCCTCCTTCTAAATATTGTGGCCACTGTAGTGAAAACTGTGTGGCCATTTTAATGTTAAGCTGTTGTGAACACTATATTGTGACTTTCTGTAATAAGATGTAATATTGAAAATATTATATTGTGAATATTGTACTGAATTTTGATTTGTAATGGAATAAACAGAGTGTTCACTATTACTGTGTAATCCGAATCTTAAAAGCTGTTCACAGTAGCATTCTTTTGGGAATCTGCTAGTGCTTGGCTTTACAGAGGGCTAACATGGTCAAGCCTTCACTTCAGAAAAATTTCCTTGCCAGCTTAAAGAGAATATATTGGAGTGGGGAGAGACTTAAGAATAAGAGACTATTTATATAGAAAACTATTATAATACTTCAGGTGAGAAGCAATAAGAAAGTAAAAGATTTGTTGGATTTATGGGTCCAAAGAAGGGGAATGTATTTGAGAGATATCATAAAGAACAGTAAGATTTAGTAACGTATTCTATATGTGGGGTAAAGATCTTATGATTGAAGTCAGAAGTCAGAACAAAATTAATGGTTCACAGGTTCTTCATGATGGTACACATAAGAGTTAGTGGAATTGGTTTTGTGATGTATCCAAAAGCAGCCAGAAATAAACATTCCATTGAACCTTTGATCATCTTGCATTGTAGTGCTCATGATAAACATGAAAAAAACCCACAAACTTCCCCTCTCCCCAGTTGCTGTACAACAATATGAAAATGATTAGAGCTTATATGCCAGCTTCTATTGTTGAGAAAGAGGATCAGAGGAATTCTACAAGTAAATTAATAGGTTCTCCAAATTAAGTCGAAATACACGTTAATATTCTGTAACTTTAATCAGGAGAAAATAAGAAAAAAATTGGAAAACATGGTTCAGGAATAGGAAGTAATAGAGGCCAAAAACTTGTAGACCATATTAAAATCTCCTTTCTATGTATTTTCAAGGGAAGTGTCAGGTAATGAACATATGAGGCAATGAATAACATCACAAAATGAAATTGATTATATTTTCATAGGTAGGAAACAAAAAATCTCTGGAGTCATTTTGAATCAACTGTGTGTAGGTCTGTCTATTCAGGTTAACCATCGAATTATTGAAGCAAAAATCTACCTCTATGCCAAATCAGTGGAAGGAATAAAAAGAATCAAACTTGACTGATTAAAATAAACTGCTGACACCAAAAAGAACAGATGTTGACACAGGCATTCCGTTTCCTGAGGAGTTTCTGTGTAAATCACTCACCACAGCAAGGCAATTAACAACTTAGAAATTGCCTCTTCCAAGCACTGGCCCGTCAAAAAGTACAGATAGATGGCACCCATGATTAATGCTAGTTTGTAATAAAAACTATATAAATGAAGATAAAAATCATCATCACCCAGTGAAACTGAGACAATAGGTATAAAAATAAGTGTATAGAGAGGTGACAAATAGGAAATTTCTCAGAGGCCCTCTAAAATTAGATCACATCCCTAGAGCTAGTGAAAGCTAGCATTTATATAGTGATTTTAAGGTTTACAAAGCACTTTATGAATATCTTACTTGATTGTCATGATAACTCCTAGAGGTAGGTGTTACTGTCATCCCAATTTTATGGATGTAGAAACTGAGGCAGATAGAGGTTATGTCACTTGCACAGAATCACAGAGCCAGTCCTGTCACTGACTTTGAACTTGGGTCTTTCTGACTCATGGTCCAGTGCTCTCTTAACTGTGCTGTAAGGCAGCAGATATACCCTCCAAAAGAGAAAAAGCATTGACAAGATTTCTATAACAAATTATTTTCCATCACTAATGATGGAGCTACCAAGTATTAGGAATCTTTAATATGTTCCATAAGGAAGTAGAAATGGCACTAAAGAAATCAAAGATTAAATTGTTTTAGATACCAGGGATATCTAGGCTGCTGGCAACCCAGTTTTGAGGGGTTTGAGTTAATTTCCGAGATATAAAGAGGGAAAGATGTCAGGTGATCAGAAATAAACATGGACATTAATGAAAATGAAACATTGAAGAAAATGTCAGTAACAGCCAATAAATACCTATTTTCCCATCTTTGTAAGATTTTTTGAAACTAACATGTACAGGAATTCTTTTTAAGAGGAGTATAAATGTGATTTTGCTAGTGACATTTACCAGCAGTTGTTCAGTCATTTTTCAGTTGTGTCTAACTCTTCATGACCCCATTTGGATTTTTTTTGGCAGAGAAACTGGAATGCTTTTCCATTTCCTTCTCTAGCTCACTTTACAAAAGAGGAACTGAGGCAAACAGGGTTAAGTGACTTGCCAAGGGTCACACAGTTAGTAAGAGGCTGGATTTGAACTCAGGAAGATGAATTTTCCTTATTCCAAGCCCAGTGCTCTATCCATGGCACCGCCTCACTGCCTGCTTAACAGAAGACCACTGCTTTAAAAGTCCTACGGTTGACTCAGAAGTGAAGAGAAGACAAGCTTCCTGTTATTAGTTGCAAAAAAGGATTTCATTTGGCCTTGACATTAATGTGCTCCTAAAGGCTTTTTCTCCAGATATCTCATGTATGTCAAAATTATATAAGATTCCTTGAAAGATATAATGCAGAAATAACTTTGATTCTTTGGAACTATCATGGAGGAAATGCATAGTAAATTACAAACATAAAAGATTTTTCTTCCAGATAGAGTGTGAGGTGCTCCAGATGTTCCTGTTTGTGTTCATCACATCAAGCCCCTGAATATTTCAGAGCCTTTTAAGTAAGACCTAATTAGCCACACAGGAAGAACTAAGTGAATGAAGAATGCTTCTCGTCCATACTGTGATACATAGTTGTGTGACAACCTTTCAGAATTGGGCCATCAGTAAATATATCTTGGACAGATAATGCAAATAGACATTAAAGTAGACCTAGAGTTGAAAAGAAAGAGAAAAGATTGGATTGTGTTTGCACAGTATTTTAAATGACCCTGACCTCTCTGAAACAAAAGCCCATTTTAAAAAACATTAATATTTTTCTAGTGTATGGTTGAATGGAATCACAGAATATTATAGTTTCCACAAAACTAAAGCTAAGGTGTCATTGAAAAAGCAGTGGTGAATAAGTCCTGTGGTGGGCATAAGCCAGCCTAACATAATACTGAGAGATTATATACAAGTAGCATAAAAAATATCAGAGAGATAACTGAAAAAGGAGATGGGCCAATGTAAGGGGGCAGACCATCCTGTCCTGATTTTGCCAGTTCTGCAAGAGAATCCTGAGATAAACAAAGAAAGAGGGGCTTATTCCAGCTTGGTTATTAATGTGGTCAATTTTATTATTTGGGTTGTTTAAGGGGGTTTAGAGGTCAGTCATCCTGGGTAGCAGCAGGACAAAGTAACATCATGGATCCTTCTACCAACCCCAGGCCAGTCAGCCAAGTGTGATAGAAATAAAACAAAGAAAAGGTATAGTGCCAGGATGACCCAGGATCACATACAAGTTTTCCCATGAGATAATTGGAACTTCTTTTTCTGTTTACATTTACTCAAGGAAGTTTGCATTCTTTCTGTGGAGTCAGAGGTCACCTGACCTTCCCATTCTGACCTACTGACCTACAGCTAGATTTAGTGTGAAACTAGAGGACAGCCCACTTTCACCCTTAGCGTCCCCTCAGTGTCTGGAAGCACTGTATAAACTTGAGTAGTCATTGTAAATTAAAACTATTGTACTGTACTTTGATACAGTGATACCTTCAGGATCCCTTGAGATATATAAAGCGATTCCCTAATATATTAAATACCTCTGTGCTTTTAGAGTTTCTTCAGTATCCTCTATTGCCATGTTCTTTTATTGCCGCCACTAGCTCTGCCCTGAATCTTTTACATTTTCTATATAATCATTTAAACAGTGGTCTAGATATCACTCTACTTAGAGAATATAGTTAGTTCATGGACTAATGATCTTACTTTGTTGTTTCTCAAAGTTCTTTTCTTTTTGATGTTTGGAGTTGTCTAGGTTTAAGGAAAGAACTGGCTGCTAAAAAATCTGACCATAGCATTGTTATTGTATTTTGTTAATAGGATTTTTTCCTCCCCTAGTTTAATATTGTTCCTTCATTGTAAATTGCTCACTGCATATTTAACCAGTAATCTGTTCATTACTAAATCCAGTTACCTTTTTCAAGGTTTCATCCTTATCCTTTTGTTGTTATTGGACTCCTTGTCTCTCACCCTTTTCTTCCAGAGTTTTCCTGATGCTACTCTCTTTGGTTCTCTTCCTGTCTAAAGCTCCTTAGCCTCATTTTTAGGTCATTATCCATGTCCCACCTTCCATATGTGTGTCTATACCAGCGCTGTTTGGGGCTATCCTAGGTCAAAAATGCCTTTGACTATTCAGAGCTGAAAGGGATTATGGGGGCCATCTGGTCCATGTCTCATAGATGACAAAATTGAAGCCCACAGAAGTTAATTCACTTTCTTCAAGTTCACATAGGAACCAAGAGACAGAAATGAGATCTTGATACCCAATTTAGAGAACTTGGGGTTTTTCCCAGTTTTTTTCTCTTGCCTTTCCTTTTCTCCCTTCTGTAAACTCTCTCTTGGTCATTTCATCAGTTTCCATGGGTTGAACTCTGAAATTAATATATTCAGTACTTCTATCCAACCTGAGTTACAGTCCTTACAGTTGGCTATCTCTTGGATTTCTCCATCTGAATGTCTCATAGAAATCTTAAACTCAGCATATCTAAAATGGAACTCATTGTCTTTGCCCCCAAGCCCATTCTTCCTCCTAAGGTTCCATATTTTTAAGTCATTCATCCATTCTCAGAGCCATATTTGACTCTGCACTCTTACTCACTCCCTATAGCCCTTGCCAAGTCTTAACAGTTCTACACAAGAAATCTCCCATTCATCTCCTTCTCTATACTTAGTCATAACTTTAGTTCAGGCCTTCATCATGTCTTGCAAGGAAATAGCTTCCTATTATCTTCACCTCCATTGTCTTCTCTTTCCCAATATATTTTCTGTAAAGATACCAAATTGATATTTCTGAAGAGCAGGTTTAATCATATAGCATTTCTGTAGACTCTGATATAAATGTAAACTCCTTTGTTTGACATTTAAAGGCTTTCACAATATGGCTCTAGCCTATCTTTCCAGATAAATTACACATTAGAATTCCCATGTACTCTAAATTCCAACCAAAGTGGTCTACTTGGGAGTTCCTCATTATTAGAGGTCTTCAAGTAGAAGCTAAGTGGGGTTGGACTAGATGAACTTTGAGATTTATTCTAACTCTGAGTATATATGATTCTACTAATTTATTTTCTATTTCATTTAGAACTAAAGGCCCACAAATTGCTTATGAACGCAGCTTTAGGTGGAAACTTGCACACTTCCGTTATTTGTGCCAGGTACTAAAAATATGGCAATTCATAAAGATATTTGTTTTTGTCTGTATATAAAATGTATATATTAAGTGATATTACTTACATTTCTAGTCTAATGCACTACCCAGCCATGTGAAAATCAATGTATCCCGGCAGACATTGTTTGAAGATTCTTTCCAACAGGTAAGACTATATTCAATATCACTAATTTTTACCAAAAAAAAAAATACAAAAAATGGTATTGCCTTATTATATAGTAAATTTTTTAAATATTGAGGTAGTTCCTTTTTTTTTTTTTTTTTTACTTATAAATCATATAGCAAACATTTACTTGAAAACTGTATTTGGCTTAATGTGCAACATTCAATCTATGCCTGTACTAATAGTGATTTAGAGTAGCTATACAATGTATTTTGATTCATCATGCAAACACTTTGAGATGTAGTGCTGGGAACCTGCATGAAAATTTCTCTTTTCCAGATGGAATAAGAAACATATAGGGGGCAGCTAGGTGGCACAGCAAATAAAGCACTGGCCCTGTTGTCAGGAGGATCTGAGTTCAAATGTAGCCTCAGACACTTAAACACTTACTTACAAGTGGCCTTGGGCAAGTCACTTAACCCCAATTTCCCTGCCTTCCCCCACCAAAAAGACCCCCCAAAATGTAATTTATGTTCAAATGTTACTATATTCAAATATTTAATAATAATAAATAATAATTCCCATCACATGTTAAAGGAAAGACTATTAAAGCAGCTTCAAGATTATGATCCTTACCTTTAAATTGGTTGAATTTAGCATAACTACTGTGTTCAATTCTTTCCCTCTGATTGGTTTTGTAAACTCTAGGACTCCAGCCAAGAAAACAAGAAAAAGGAAAATGGTAGAATTTAGCCTAAATATGGTCTCGGTCTCAGCAAATATGTTGCTAATTTTACAGGGAAGAAATTTTTCCCTTTAAATCATAACAAGATATTATCATTCTCAATATAACAACTATACTCCTTACTGGAAATTTTTATCATTTGTGGGATTTGGCCTTTTGTTTTTATAGAGATTTATGTATAGTATATGCATGCATTATTTTTCTTAAACTTTACAATTATAATCCACCTGGGTATGCATTGTAGGGCATTAGTATTAAATGAAAACATATACTCATAACAAAATTTCTTCTTCCCTCCTGTCCACATACATGCTCAGATATCAGCTATGATTAAAAGTTTTTCCCTTGACCTTGATTCCCTCAGCATCTCATCCTATATAACTCTTCCTTTAGAGTGCCAAGCACCTAGACTCTACCTAGACTACCTCCTCATAACTATCTCATCACTTCTTCCTTTGTAGGATTAATTTTTGCTTGGGAAATTAGTTTTAGTTGTTCTCCTGTATCTTTTTTTCCCCTTTTGAATATTTTATTTCATGATTTTTATTTCTTTTTTAGGGGAAGCTACTAAATCTTGCATAATACTCACTATGGTTCCTTGGTATTTAAACTTCCTGCATTCTTGCAGTATTTTTTTTTTTAACACAGGGATTCTAGATTTTGACTATAAACTTCCTGTAACTATTCATTTTGAATTTGCTTTCAGGGTATGATTAGTGTTCTGTTTTTTCTTTTCTTTCTTTCTTTTTCTAATAAATGTGAATAATTTCATTTCTGATTTAATTGTGTCAAGGTTCTTTTGTCATCTGGATTTGCAGTGAGTCTAATGATTCTTAAATGATTTCTCCTTTAACATGAAATCAAGAAGCAAGAAAAATAAAACCAATCACAGTATGTATGGTTATGCAAAACAAATTTCTACTTTAGCTGTGGTTCACCCACCCCCAAAAGAAAAAAGAAAAAATATACTTAAGTTTGTA
Source organism: Pseudocheirus occidentalis (assembly GCA_028646575.1). Lineage (NCBI taxonomy): Eukaryota > Metazoa > Chordata > Mammalia > Diprotodontia > Pseudocheiridae > Pseudocheirus > Pseudocheirus occidentalis. Next base: position 126,098,316 of record CM053594.1, on the reverse strand, counting down.
AATTGTAGTGTTCCATCTCTTCTCTAACTAGAAGTGTTGATAACATCTTCCATCATGAGGCCTTTGGAATTGTGTCTGTCTTTACATTTCTGTTACTGTATAAATTGTTTTCTCACTTCACTTTCCAGTGCATGTAAGTCTTCCCAGGTTTTTATGAAACTACACCCTTCATTATTTTTTTAATTATGCATCTGAACTCATACAAAACATATTTCCATATTAACCATATTTCCCCAGAAAAATAAAGTGAGAAAATTATACTTCAGTTTGCAGTCAGAGTTCATCCGTTCTCTCTGTGGAGGTAGACAGCATTTTTTTTATTATTAATTCTTTGAAATTGACTTGGTTCATTGTATTGATCAGAGTATCCAAGTCTTTCACAGTTGGTCATCATTACAGCATTGCTGTTACTGTGCACAGTGATCTCCAGGTTCTTCTCATTTCTGCAGCAGTTCACATAATTATTGCCATGTTTTTCTGAAGTCATTGGCACAACAGTACTATATCACAATCATATGCTACATCTTGTTCAGCTGTTCCCCACTTGATGAGCATCCACTCAACTTCTAATTCTTTGCCACCCCAAAAAGAAGTGTCATAAATATTTTTGCACTTACAGGTCCTTTTCCTATTTGTTTGATCTCTTTGTGATATAGACATAGTAGTGGTATTGTGATATGTGACTATAATTGGATGCAGTAAGGGCAGGAGTTCTATATATGAATCTTGGATGAAGGCTGAGACCTAAAAAAAAGAATCTCCTTAATCTTTTGCTGGTTGAGAATTTGGGAAAACCAAAGCAGGAACCAGTTCTTTGTGATGAGTATTGTCTATTATGTCCTATAGAAATTCATTTTAAAAAGGTAAAGATCACTGTGGAGTTGAGAGAAATTTAACAAAGTAATTGTAGGTCTTAAATTGTGTCTTAAAGGAAGCCTTAACAAAGAATTTTGATTAGTAGAGCAAATTTGGTATTATACTATGTTGCTAAATGTTTAGTTGTTTCAGTTGTAACTGACTTTTTGTTTTCCTCAATTAGCTTTTGTATCTTCTCTTCTAACTGCCCACTTGTACTCTTCAAGCAATTCTTTGCTTCAGTGGATTTCTGTTTCTCTCTTTCCACTTAGCCAACTCTTTCCTTCAAGAAATGTTCCAAGCTGTTGACTCCTTTTTCATAATTCTCTTGCATTACTCTCATTTCTTTTCTTGTTTCTTTCTTATACCTCTCTTATATTATTTTTAATCCCCTTTGTGAGTTCTTTCTGGGCTTGAGACCACTTCCCATTTTTCTTTAGAGTTTCACATGTAGGTGTTTTGACATTGTTGTCCTTTTCAGAGTTCATATCTTTGTCTTTCATGTCACCCTAATGATTTTCTTTGGTTGAATTCTTTTTTGTTGTTTTTTGCTTTGGGGGGGGATGGGGAGTTCCTTTTTTTCTTTAATTTTAGCTCTGCACGTGGAGTGGAAGAGGCCATGTCTCAGGCTTCTTGTGCCAATATCTGCAGAGCCTGGCTGTTTACCAGGTGTTACACTGATATTGCCCTGAGGTCCCCCCAGGGGACCCTCATGTCTGGAGCTGTGCTTGGGAGTGACTGACACTGCTGGAGGCCATAGGGTTGTCTCTCAGCTTACCTGGTGCTAAACCGAGGTCCTAATGGTGTTGTCTCGTGGGTTATTTTTGTTTTCCTATGGCTACACTGAAACACATGGAGGTCTGGCCACTGGAGGATGCCAGTTTGCTTTGGGCTACAATGAAGCCCATAGAGGTCTGGCGTACTTTCTTGTCCTGCTGGAGGATGCCTGTTTGCTACACTGAAGCACATGGTGGTTCTCAGAGTTGGAGTCTTACTTGTTGCCCTGGCTGTGCTAAGGCATGTGGGAGGGTGTGGTGTTGACATTTGCCTGCTCCACCATACTAGGGTTCAGGATGTCCTGCTGGTTTGCTGAGGTAAGGCTTGGCTACTGGTTTGCTGGGATATTTCCTGTCCTAGAATGTGCTTCTCTTTTATCCAAGTGAGATGAACCTTTCTTGCCAATCTTCCAAGTTTCTTGGGCTAAAAGATTGTTTCCATCTCATCTTTTTTGCTTGCTCTGCTGTTCCAGGATTTGTCTTGGAGTGTAATTTTATGATTGTTTGGAGAAGAATATGGGAGAGTTAGAGCAATTTACTGCTTACTCTGCCTTCTTGGCTCCTGGAAGTCCTGTGTCTTGACTTTTTGTAACCCATTTTGGGGGTTTTCTTGGAAAAAATACAGGAGTGGTGTTTGCTATGTTCTTCCCCATTTCCTTCTACAGATAAGGAAACTTGAGGTAAATATTGTTAAGCAAGTTGTCCAGGGTTACATAGCTAGTAAGCGTCTGAAGTCATATTTGAATTCGAGTCTTCTGACTCTCCAGGCCTAATGCTCCATCCAGTGTGCCATTTAGCTCTCCAAAATGTAATATATACTTTAAAGGAAAAAAAATGCATAATGCAAATTTTGTTTCCTTGTACAATCCTTTTCCTTATTTTTCTTTGTATAGTGAAATGTTTGTGTTTGTATTGCTTTTTAAATTTTTTTCATTATGATTTTAACAAAGATGGGAAATGATCTTCCAAAAGGAGAAATAACATGAACAAAAAACAGGTAGATGGTGTCACGGTGAGAAGATTGTCTTGCCCATGTTAACAAAAAGTTCAGCAAATATATAGTTTTATACTTGACTCTATCCTACCGGGTGCACTTCTCAAGTTTTCTAGATAGATATATATTCTTTTGAGCTAGACTAAAAATTCTTCAGACACAGGCTGTTTCCTATTTCTTTTGTTTCTCCCTGAACTGTCAAGCATAGTACAAACTGTTACTCTCAGTATAACATTTGTATTTTAGGATTTTCTTTATTAGAATATTAGATTAATTCTGCTGAGCACAAAATAGTCCTTTGACTTATTTGGTGAATGATGATTCTAAATATGATTTCAGAATTGCACAACTTTTAAATACTAATGGTTTAAAGGAGGTTTATAAGATACAGAATTATGTGAATTTAATCATCTAGGTCAGTGTTGCCAAACTAAAACAGAATGAAAACGATCTGCATATTGACTTGGAACACCACATGGTAACATTATCTATGTTATATTGTATGTTTATGTATTCTGTTAACTATTTCCTAGTTATATTTTAATCTTTTGGGGCAACATTGCCTATATGTTTGAAACATTTAATCTAGATAAACATTAAACAATTTGGTTGAATGGGGGAATGTTGAAGATTGTAGCTTTTTATGTTTCTGAATTTATTTGCTTTTTCACCAGATCATGGCTCTAAAACCCTATGACTTGAGGAGGAGATTGTATGTAATATTCAGAGGAGAAGAAGGACTTGATTATGGTGGCCTGGCAAGGTAAAAAGACAAAACAAATTATTTCTTTTCAAATCCCATGGTTACATAATTTTGTGAAATAGATATACATTTTTTAAAAAGAACAAATGAGTTGAAATAATATGAAAAAAATTGTTACTTAGCCCTGCAATGAGTTAATTCATAATTATGCATAATATTGTCATTTATCTTTTCTGTGGGTTCAAAATTCTTTTATTTTAGGTTTTATTAAAGTGAGATATTCCTATATTTTTAATGAAATTTTTTTGAAGTTCTAATCTAAATGAAGCCTTTTCCCTCCCACTCAAATTATGACTTTGTTCATAATTTTTATTCATTCCTATCATTTCCTCATTTTGTAATGAAATTGTTTTTCTTATATGCCTTAGATTTCCCACTACATTCTTGTTCCTTCTCAAGTGCCTAACCGAAATTTGTATATGATAGTGCTATTTTTGACAGATCTGTGATATGATGTGGGTACTCCTTCCAGCAGTGCACAGCCCATCTGTATTTGATATCTGGTGTGATATTAAATGCCATCTTCTAGTTCTTAACGTAGAAAGTCCACCCAACATTTTTCTTCTATATCATGTGGATGCCAGTGAAGCTCATACTATGTCCATCTGTTGATTAATCCTTACTCTTGCTTTATTACCAACCTATCTTTTTTGCCCCAGTTCCTTATGGAATTGGATGATTTACTGCTTTTACAATATAGTTCTTTGTTAATGTTTGATGAATTAATAAAATGAAAATTTTATTTATTTTGTTAATGATTTTAGTTTTGTTGATGATAGGTTGGCTGTTAAAATAAAGCTTTTTATATGTTCATAGCATTGCATATATCATCAGTAACAAATACTTATGTGTAGAATGTATGCTAAACACTTGGAACACAGATTTTTTTTCCCATGAAAATTTAGATGTACACTAGAAAATGTTTTTTAAAGTTTTCATATGCTGATTGTGAAAGGACTGGTACAAACAATGTATGATAAGAAAATTCATAGGAAATATCGACTGACTGTGATAAAAGGTGATCGAGGTGCTTTGTAAAGAAGGTAGAATGTGAACTGGAACTTGAGAATCCCCTCTCCCCACTCCCACCCCCCAAAAAGACATTTTTGGCAGTGTTCCTATGAATAAAAGGTGTGGTGATAGAACTATATACGTGTTCTGTTTGAAAAACAAAGAGTAGACTAAATGCAAAACTTATGAGAAGTAAATTTGGAGAGTTAAGAACTTGCATGCTAGACAGAAGAGTTTGTAATTTATCCTGCACGCATTAAAAGGATACACGTAGCTTGTATGTACGTTTGCTTAATTTATGCCTATTGATCATTTTGCTTTATACCCTGTACATTTAGTAAATGAAGACATGAAATGACTCAATCCTGTTTTCTTTCTTGTAGAGAATGGTTTTTTTTGCTTTCCCATGAAGTGCTAAATCCTATGTATTGTTTGTTTGAGTATGCTGGAAAAAGCAATTACTGCCTTCAGATTAATCCAGCATCAACAATCAATCCAGATCATCTTTCATACTTCTGTTTCATTGGACGCTTTATTGCTATGGTTAGTTCTTGATTTTTTATATTAGGTTTTGTTAACTGAATTTAGTATTTGCTGATATAAAATATATGACATTTTTACTTATCTGAAAGCCATTATTTCCTATTAGGAATATATTTAACGGTAGATATATTTTGTTCCAGAATACTAACAAAGCTATGTAATCAAGAAAGAAAGTTTGTTCCAAAAAAATTGGTTTCAATGTATAAGGCTTTTTAAGAAAAGATATTTGCTCCTAATCACTTAATATCAAGGCTAGTCAATAAAATGTATGTATGTAGCTGTTGAATTATTTAATTTTCCAGAAAAAGCATTCAAATATAGTATTAAATGAGAGAGACCAAATCAGGCAATGAGAGACTTCTGTTTTATTACACAGAGCTGCCAAACCCTATAGGAATTCAATGAAAGGTAATAATAGAGTAGAATTAATACTTAGGGAAAGGCAATCTGGTCTTATTGGATTGGGAGTCAAAAGACTACAGCTTCAGATTTACTTCATATGTTTAATAGCCCCATGTACACAAGCAAGTCATTTAAACCCCTTGAACCTCTGTTTCTTAAGCCTCAGTTTTCCTTAGCTTCTTTTCTCAATGATGCCTGTCAAGTAGAGATTCCTAGTGCCTGTCCTACTTATATGACAGGGTTGTTGGAAGGATCAAATGAGATAATATGTAGTAAAGCACTTTAAAAACCTTAAAGCACTTATACAGATGTCAGTTATTATCATATATTTATGTGTTTAAAACATATGAATGAACAAAAACGTATGCTTTCTTAACAATAAGGACTAAATGATAATAGCATGCTATATTCTGAAATGTTTGAATAGCCAGACTCCAAAAGTGTAGTCATAATGAATCATTATAGAAAAAGGCCTTTGCTGTTGAGATTTATCTTTGACCATGTGCCCGTTACATTTTCATTATTGCTTAATAATGACATATATGATTTGTTTTTAAATTTGGGAGGGAGAGCTGTCATGTTGGATTCCCTTTCTAACTACCTAGTATTTATTTTTGTTTATTATTTATTTTATTTTTTTTTCTACATATACATTTAAAGATGAACATGTTGTTACCCACCCATAGATTATAAACTCCTTAATAGTAGACATCTTTAATTTGTCTTTGTATCCCTAGTATCTGGAATGTTACCTGAGAAACACAGTAAGAATTTGCTAAATGCTTGTAAATTGATTGAGTCTAGACCTGTTTTCTTTATTCCATAGTACTTCATAAGTTTTTTCCAAGTTACTTTTTAATCCCTGTTTATTATTTATAATAATGTTGTTAATATTCCATTACATTGACATGCCATTGGATTATTCAGCTACTCACCAGCTATAATGTTTTTTTAATTTATCAGTTACTGTGTTCTGAAAAAATAGTAGTTATTATATAAATCTCAACCTTTTTCTTTTTCTCACAGGCACTGTTTCATGGAAAGTTTATTGATACTGGTTTTTCTTTGCCATTCTACAAGCGTATGCTGAGTAAGAAGCTTACTATTAAAGATTTGGAATCTATTGATACTGAATTCTATAACTCTCTCATCTGGATAAGGTTTGTAGATTTCTATTTTCAGTACTTCATTTACTTGAAATTTGTATTTTTGATTAATGTTATCATTATTCTTAATCTAGAGACAACAACATTGAAGAATGTGGCCTGGAAATGTATTTTTCAGTTGATATGGAGATTTTGGGAAAAGTGACTTCACATGATCTGAAGTTGGGAGGTTCTAATATCCTGGTGACTGAGGAGAACAAAGAAGAGTATATTGGGTAGGATGATATAGTTCAATAGAATAAGACTACTGAGAATCTTTATTAAAATTCGTTGTCTAGAGCAGTGGTTCCCAACCTTCCTAATGCCGCAACCCTTTAATACTCATATGTGGGTGGACTCACCTGGAGACAGATAGAGGGGGTTACTAAGACCATCAGAAATATGTGTTTTCCAATGGTCTTAAGCGACCCCTGTGACTACTGTGAAAGGGTCATTAGACCCCCAAAGGGGTCACGACCCACAGGTTGAGAACCGCTGGTCTAGAGGAAAAGAAATAGTTTGATCTCTCAGAATTTTGTTGCAGGATGATTTAGAACTATTTGTATGTTGTCACAAAATACTTTATATAAGATTCACAATATTAATTACTTATGGTTTTTGCCTACCTTATTTCTACAGTCCAGGGTCATAATTTCTCTTGATCTTCAAAGTTATTATTATTGGTATTATTTTTATTTATTATTAATACATTAATGCATATTATTAACACAATATCTGAACATAAGCCCTCCATGTTGATGTTAGAATCTTGGTTGATATATACTGTGCTATATAGAAAACTGGTAAGAAGGTAGTAATGAGTTAGACCATCCACTGACAAGTTCCAGACTTTTGGAAGTCACTAATTCCCTTGTATCTTGTTTTCATTAAATTTAAGCAATATCTTTACTTTTCTGCTACGTAGGAATGTTTTAATGAATAATTTATCACATGGTTTGGGGATGCCCATCTATGTGAAAAGCACTTTGTGGGTGCTATAGACATTTAAAAACATCTTAAACACTATTTACTGCAAAAACGTTTAAAACACTATTCTTGTCCTTGAGGAGTTTAGACATAGAAAGGGAAAAGGGTACTTAGCTATCATATAAAATTTGCCAAATTATTATTACATAGTAGTTGCCACATGAATCACCCATACCTTTATGAAAGGGAGTATAGAAGTTTCCTGATGAGGAAAGTATTAAAGAAGTAAGAGTGTAATATATTTTTATGCTAAGTTAAACTTTATTTTGTTCACTTTTGTTATGTTAATTTCTGTACCAGAGCAATTGAAGGAACAGCTTGACTTATTTTGTATTATGAAGCCTTTTAACATATGTAATTTTCTGCTTGTTATTTTAGACAGTGATTATTATCCTTTATGTCTAGGGTGACAAAATTGTACAATATTGTTTTTTAAAAGTTTTTCTTAGCTACAGTTCATCCTGTAGATGATAGAAGTCTATTTTGCTCTTCCCCAAATTATATCTTTAATATGTAACATTAAGCATTGAAGTGTAGCAGTTCTTATCATCTTGTGATTTGTTTCTGAGCATATAATAATTTTTTGATCAAAATGTTGCCATCACTATTTTAAATAGGTCTAATTTGGGGCTTACATATGTTGCTTTACATAGCATCTTCTTTATAGTAAATATGCTCATTTAATCATTAAAAACTGAATGTCTATATAGTTCATTTGAAAAACTGAGGGTTGAAGAAAGGCCTAAAATTAATGCATGAAAATTGTAATAGAAGATCCCAGAATCTCTGAGCATTTTCCTTAACACACAGATTTTCGTTTTTAAAATATCTCTATTATTTTCAGTTTGATGGCAGAATGGCGTTTTTCTCGAGGAGTACAAGACCAGACCAAAGCTTTCCTTGATGGTTTTAATGAAGTTGTTCCACTTCAATGGCTTCAGTACTTTGATGAAAAAGAATTGGAGGTCAGGTTCTTTTAAAAAGATATTCTAGGAAATGATAAATTTATAGGACTTTTTCTTTCCTGAGGACTGCCTATAATACATTGTGTTAAATAATATAATTTTGAATCCTGTAATTTGCTTATCATCTAAGGCAGGGATTTTGCTTGAAGCCCTCTTCTTGCACTAGTTAAAAATGGTGGGAGGGTTGCTTTTTGGAGGAGGAAAGGCAGGGCAGTTAGGGGTAAGTGCCCAATGTCACACGGCTAGTAAGTGTTAAATGTCTGAGGCTGGATTTGAAATTAGGTCCTCCTGACTCCAGAGCAGGTGCTCTATTCACTGAGCCACCTTGCCACCCCAGGTTTTTATTCTTTTAAATACAACACAACTTTATTTTAAAATGTAAAAGCCATTCTTAGTTCTCCTGTACAAAAGTAGTTTAACCCAATAGCCATAGTTTGCTGAAGAAATTTGTCTTGGGCAATAGTCTCATATGTTGTTTCCCTAAGTTAGTGGCATATATAGAGTAATAATTTGAGAGGGTAGAATTCTAGACAAATAGGCATGATCAAGATATTGATTATTTAGTTTAATCCACTATGCTATGCTTTGTAGGGATATAAAAAAAATCTTTATGATCCCTGCTCTCATGGAATTCAGTCTGATTGTAGATATAAAATACAAAATAATAATAATAATAATGAAATAATGTAAAAGATACCCATGGAAGAAAAGTCTCAGGGAAGAATAGAAATTCGGGAAGATTTGGTTGAAGTTCTAAAATGGAAAAGACTTAGATTCTCAATTGACCTCTTCAAAATTTCTGGGATGAAAGAACTTTTCCCTGTGTTTTATTTTCTCTCCACTTCTTTAAAGATTGGGAGTGGAGGGAAGTGTCTGAATTTTTCTTTGGATTATTCCCACCACATTCCTTACTTGTATGTCTTTGCTCTTGAATCCAGTTATCCCAACCTCTATGTTGTACTTTGTTAATTGGAGCTACAGCTAATGACTATCTCACCTTGTCATCATTCATAACCCTAGGAAACCTTCCTGTCAGGAGAATTAAGCCTTTAGGACAGAGTCAGATCAACAGATGTTTATTCAGTGGTCTGTAAAGCAATAAAAAGAAAGTACATCAGTGTTAAGATATCCCCTGTTCTCCCTCTCATAGCTTTATTTCCTCTAATAGGAAGACCTCTAAAAGAAGACTTTCTTCTCCCACAGAATTACTTTTGTAATATAATTACTATTACTAGAACACCAAAAATATTTATGTTCTTTTTTTTATAAATTAATTTATTTATTTTTAGTTTACAACATTCATTTCCACAAGCTTTTGAGCTCCAAATTTTCTCCCTCTTCCCAAGGCAGCACGCAATCCAATATAGGTTCTACATATACTTCATATTAAACATATTTTCACTTTAGTTGTGTTATAAAGAATTATCACCAATGGAATGAACCACAAGAAAGAAGAAACAAAAATAAAAGAGAGAGCAAATAGTTTGTTTCAGTCTGCATTCAGGCTCTGTAATTCTTTCTTTGGATGTGAATGAGTCTTTTGGAGTCATCTTGGAATCTTGTATTGCTGAGAGGAGCCAAGTCTGTCAAAGTTAGTCGTCACAGATACAGTGTGTCTATAACTGTGTACAGTGATTTCCTGGTTCTGTTCCCCTCACTCAGCATCAATTTATATTATATAAGTCCAGGTTATCCTGAAGTCCCATCTGCTCATCGTTTCTTCTAGCATAGTAGTATTCCATTATATTCATATACCACAACTTGTTCAGCTGTTCCCCAGTTAATGGGCATCCAGTTCTTTACCACCACAAAAAGAGATATTATGAATATTTTTGTACCTATGGGTTCTGTGTTCATTTTTTAAAGTAGTAAAAATCAGATTAATTGGGGCGGCTAGGTGGCGCAGTGAATAGAGCACTGGCCCTGGAGTCAGGAGTACCTGAGTTCAAATCCGGCCTCAGACACTTAACACACACACACACAAAAAAAAACTAGCCGTGTGACCTTGGGCAAGTCACTTAACCCCAACTGCCCTCCAAAAAAAAAAAAGCAAAAAAAAAAAAATCAGATTTATTTGGAGATCATTCACTAATACATTTAAATTAGCTTTTGCTCAGGTTAAAAATAAAATCTGTTAAAAATCAAATGTGGCATCAATTCTAAATTTTAGTATTTGTAAAGAATAAATCTTTAAATTTTAAATGATATCATTCTCAGTAGGCGGGCAGTTTGTGAAAACAACCCTTCAGGCCCCACAGAGCTGTGGTTTCCAACTTTTTTTTTTTAGTTGTCTCTACTGGTAAAAAAGATTTTGAGCCTATGCCCCAAAATTATTTTTATTTTTAAGTTATACACATGCACTACTCTCTTAACATGTAATGTACATTAAAAAAACACAAGATAAAAATGGAAAAGTATGGTATGAAAATGACAATCAGATTTATTAATGATGCAAAATGCCTTTTTGCTTATTCAGAATATCAGTAATTCAGGGCAGTATAACTGAATAAACTTTACTTTTTTTAAAACTTAATTTGTTTATTTTCTTGTTTATATCACTCATTTCCACGAGATTTTGAGTTACAAATTTTCTCCCCATCTTTCCCCTACCCACTACCTCAAAACAGCCATCCCGTTGTATAGTCCTTCCTCCAATCTTCTCTCTCCTATGTCCTCCCCCATTGCCCCTCTGACTTTTTTGTAGGGCAGGATGGGTCTCCCTATACCATTGCCTGTATATCTTAATTCCCAGTTGCATGTAGTTAATAATAATGTGTTTATTATTATTATTATTATCATATATGTTTTTAACATTTGATTATAGAACTTTAAATTCTAGATTCTTTCCCTTCCTCCCTTGTCACCCACCCCCACTGGAAAGATAAGCAGTTCAGTACAGGCTGTACATATGTAGTTACGCAGAGCATCTCCACAATGGACATATTGTGAGAGACTGATTATTAACAGGAAAATTTTTCTTTTTAGTTGTTTTAGTAATCATGACTCTACTATTATTAGTTAATATTTCAGATCTTATAGCAAGATTCAGTATTAAGGATAATGGCTACAATTTGATGTTTCATGTCTCTTTTGGTAGCTTCTAATTTTTTTGGTCTGACCTCTTCAGGTCAGAGTTTGCTATCCTTGATTTTGTATCATAACATAACTAGAATTGTCAGCTCTGCCATTTTCACATTGTTCAGTTATGTGTGAACAAGTACATTTATCTTCAAACTGAGGTTTCTTTGCAAGAATATTTTTAAGGTACTTGTCATTTTGCGGTATACTTAAAACTAGACAATATAACCTATAAATGTATTTAATGGGACATGCCTCAACTACACTAATCTTATAGCACACTAAAAATGAACAGACAGGTGAAGGCTTTCATCCCCTTTGTATTATAGAACTCACATTCTTCCTGCAAGATACTTCTTTCTCTTCATGTGAAACATAATATAGACCTAGTGAGAGTGCTTATTGTCAATTCATACATTAAGCGAGTGGGTTTGGTTGTACTTGGGAAACTGCACTTCAATGACCCCAAACTATTCCCAGAATATATGTATACATATGTATTTATATATGTGTATGTGTGTATTAAAATGTTATTGTCCATTACAAATTGCTGCAAATTTTGGAATACCACAGTCCTGAAGAAGTCAAAGTTATATTTGAACTGATGCAGTGAAGAGTGATCAGAAACAAGGCAACAATATATGTAATAGCTAAAGGAATGAAAATTAAAGGTACAGTTAAACACCTCCCCTTCAAAAAAAAATAGGAAAGTTTAAATTTTTTTCTTGTTTTTAAGATAAAAATAGAAGTTAAAATATTTTCTTCCTGTGCTTCCGGTTAATCATCTAGTTTTCCCCAGTTTAGAAACCGCTGTTCTAGAGCATAGCCCGAAACTTGAAAATAGAAAGATCCACTAAGTGGCTGAAGTAACCGTCACAAGCTGTCACTAAGCCGGCGCAGGTGTTTTATTCCTCGGTACTTCATGTATAACTCTACTGAGTTCTCTTGGACATGTGCTAACGAGCTTGGTTATCTGGCTGCCCAACCCATAGAAAATTTGAAGTAACAAACAAGAAGGGACACTAAGAAAGGGGACTTTTTCCTCAATTTAATTTTTGTCCAGTTTTAACAAGCTTTATTTTTTTTTCCATCTTCCCCATCAAAAAAAGAAAAGAAAAATACTTGTAACAAATAATCAAAGCAAAATAAAATCCTCGTTGACCATATCTTATGTTGTACATCTGATTCTTCATCTTGAGTCTCTCTTCCTTTCAAGAGGTGGACAGCATGCTACATCATTTGTCCTTTGGAACCATAGTTGATCACTACATTAATGAAAGATCTTAGTCTTCAAAGTTATTTCTCTTTGCAGTATTGTTGTTATTGTATAAATTGTTCTCCTGGTTCTTCTCACTTCACTTTGCATAGTTCATACAAGTCTTCCCATATTTCTGGGAAAGGAAGCATCCCTTTTATAAGTATATGTGGGGGCGGCTAGGTGGCTCAGTGAATAGAGCACTGACCCTGGAGTCAGGAGGACCTGAGTTCAAATCCGGCCTCAGACACTTGACACAAAAGCTAGCCGTGTGACTTTGGGCAAGTCACTTAACCCCAATTGCCCTCCAAAAATAAAAAATAAAAAAATAAGTATATGTAGCATAGCAACATTTCCTTTTATTCATATACCATAATTTGTTAAGCCATTCCCTAGTAAATGAGCATCTTCTTAGCTTCCAGTTCTTTGCAACTAAAAGAACTTTCATAAATGTTTTGTATATATGAGTTCTTTTCCTCTTTCTTCAGTTTCTTTGGGTACAGGCCTAGTTGGTAGTGATACCCCTGGATCAAAAAGTTTAGTAACTTTTGGGGCATGCTTCCAAATTGTTGTCTAGCATAGCTAAACCACTTCACAGCTACACCATCAATGAATTCCTGTGCCTGTTTTTGCAGAGCCTCTTGAGGACTAACTAAAGAAAATATTGTTTCCAGCTGGAAGGAATTTTAAGTCTTCTGGTCCAACCTAGTTCATAGCTAAAGAAATTGAAGGTTTAAGTGATTTGTCATTGGTCTTTCAGATAGTAGAACCTCTGATCCCAAATCAGATGCTCTTTCTACGATACCGGGCTATCTCTTGAATAGGTGGCTACAGATTTTATAACTACCTGCCATCTAGAGAGGAATAGTACCTTACATTTGCACAAGAGTATCACAGTTTTCAAAGCAGTTACACATACATTAACTCATTTAATCCTTATAACTACACTTAAATGTATGTAGGACAGATAATAGTATCCCTCATTTATTAGTAAGCATGTTTTGACCCTATATGATTTTCCATGTTCACATCTCTTGATAAGAAACAAAGGATAGAACTAAAACACTGGGTTTTTTTTTTACACAGTACAGTAATGCATGTTACTCTGAATTATCAAATAGTTTAATTTTCTATATCTTGTGTTAAAGAAGGTAGGCTCATATGTAATACATTTTTAAAATAATTCCCCAAAAATGTGAAAATGAAAAAAAGTTTGGTGCTTTAAAAGAGTAAATTATCTACCTATGTTCATGTCTTATTTTCTCCCCATTTCCAGTGTTATTCATTTATCTAGAATAGTCACTAATGTGGAACATCTTAGTCACTATTGATGCCAGATAAATGAGGAATTGCTCATAGTGGATAGAGTTTTAGTCTTGGAGTTAGGAAGAACAATGTTCAGATCCTGCCTCTGAGATTAGCCTTGTGACCATGGGCAATTCTCTTAAACCCTGTAAAATGGAGAAAATAATTCCTATAATATTCACACTTATTAAAAGACTTATGAGATATTTTATATAAATTACATACAAACTTAAAGTACTTTAAAAACTTAATTTTTAAAAAAATGAATAAAAATATAAATAACTTACATTTATATGGAGCTTTACAACTTACAAATTATTTTTCTGATAACCCAGCCATCTACGATTATCTTAATTTTATAGAAGAGGAAACAGGTTCATGGTTAGGAATATGTAAAGATTTGTAAAAGATTATATAAAAGATCCAGGTCTTTTGTCTCCAGGTCCAATAATCTTTCCATTGCATTTTTACCTCCCTATATTTATCCTATCAAATATATTTTTGTTATTTTAATAACAATAGAACTTTGTATCTATTTTAAGATTATCATCAAATGTTCTTTTTTTGTTGTTTTTGGTTTTTTTGCTTTTTGGAGGGCAATTGGGATTAAATGACCTGCCCAAGATCACATGGCTAGTACGTGTTAAGTATCTGAGGCCAGATTTGAACTCAGGGCCTCCTGACTTCAGGGCTGGTGCTCTGTTCACTGCACCACCTAGCCGCCTCAAGTGTTTCTATTTTAGTACTCAAGTTGGCATGTTTGTATTTTACTATATTCTTCTTTGGTCACCATAGAGGTAATGTTTTCTTCATTAAGTATGACGTAATATGCTTCTTTCTCTTAGGGGAAATAAGTAGTTCTGGCCTTTTCAGTTTTCATAGTCCTCTACAGTGTTAATATTATTTGTCAATGAGAAATGTAAAGCACTGAAGAAGTATCTACTTCTAAAGGTTGTATGCTATATATTGTGATCTTATTTCCCACTCCTCTCCCATGCACCGTGATTCGCCAAATCTTACTCAGAATTTCACAAGGTGTTTTTTGTTCATGTATCAAGTTGTCATCTTATAGCAATTTAACTCAGCCATTCTTTTGCTTAATTCTCAGGTGATGTTGTGTGGCATGCAAGAAGTCGATTTAGCAGACTGGCAGAGAAATACTGTATATCGACATTACACAAGAAATAGCAAGCAGATCATTTGGTTTTGGCAGGTATTGATCTTTATATTTTTAAATTTAGATGTGAAAATATATTCTATGCAAAAAAAATGATAGCTTAGGTATTAGCCTTTTTTATTTGTTAAATAAGTAAATACCTTTATATCATAGGAGGCAGAGCTGAAAGGGACATTAGAGTCCAAATTTTTCATAATACGATTGAGGAAACTGAGGCCTAAGAGGTTCAGTGACTTTCTCTGAAATTCAACAAGCGTTTGATAAGCCTCTGTTATATACAAAGTACTAAAGATACAGAAACAACAATTAAATAGTTTCTGTCCTCAGAGAGCTTACATTCTGCTAATTTGCTCAAATTTACGCAGGTAGTATATAATGGATACAAAATTTAGGCCAAAGTTTCCAAGCTTCTACTAAATTCTGCTTCAGTCACACAATTACTGAAGATGTAGACAGTGTAAGATCCCACTTTGCTTATTGTTTATTGCCTATAAGAAAGCAAATAATTCTGTAGAGGAAAATGCTGTCATAGATGGTGTTCCTTGTAAGAGTGCCTTTAAAAATCAAAATCATATAATTCTCAGGCTTATAACCTAGAAGTCATCTTCCACTTTGTCACCAGGGTCTGTTGATTTCACCTCTGCAACATCTCTCAAATGCCCCCCTTCTGTCATATGGCATTGCTACCTCCTTAGTGTGCGGCCTTTATCATTTCACACCTGGCCCATTTTGCAGTGACCTGTTGGTGAGTCTGCCTGCCTCACATCTCTCTCCACTCCATTCCATCCTCCATTCAACAATTAAAGTGATTTTCCTAAAGCACTGGTTCAGCTCCCTATCTCCTCCAGGATCAAATACAGAATGCTGCTTTACATTCAAAGCTCTTCATAAGCTAGCTCACTCCTGCCTTTCCAATTTTCTTATACCCTGCTCCCTGTCATATGGTCTTCAGTTATGTGACACTGGCGTCCTGACTTGTTCTGCAAACAAGACACTCCGTCTCTCTGCTCTGGGCATTTGTGCTGACTACTCCTCATGCCTAGAATGCTCTCTTAGCTCTGTCTTCTGACTTAACATGGCTTCCTTTACTGCCTATCTTTTACCAGAAGCCCTTCCCAACTACTCCTAATTCAAATATATGTATATATCTTGCTTTGTATATATTTGTTTGCATGTTGTTTTCCCCCTTTAGATATTAAATTCCTGGAGGGCAGGGACTGACTTTGATCTTTCTCTGTATCCCAGCAATTTAGCATACTGACTGGCTCTTAGTAAGTACTTAGTACATGTTTATTGATAGATTGAAAAACAATAACAAAAGAAATACTTTTGGAGGCAGAGCCAAGATGGAGGAATAAAAGCAGGAACTTGCCTGAGCTTCCACTCTAACCACCTCCAATACCTGTAAAAAATTACTCTAAACAAATTTTAGTGCTATAGAACCCAGAAAATGACAGAAACAAGTTGTCTGTCACAAGGGGCTAGGAGCAGAGCATAGTCCCCTGTGGGCCTGTGCTGGCACAGACAGGCCAGAGCAGACTTCAGGAGAGTCAATCTGGCAGCTTGGGCAGTTTGCAGACTTTTCAACCCATGAAAGCCAAAGAAAAAGTAAAAGGTCAGTGGGGAAGTCTGTTTATCCTGGGTGAGAGAAGAGCACAGTCTGGCCCCTGCCCCCGGGGCAGCTGCAGCTGCTGCACCAGGCAACTATTTCCAAAGCTCTAAGCCCACAAATCATTGGGGGACCAAGCAAATGTCCAGAGGGTAATCATTGGGCTCCCTTTGCCAGTACTGAGGCAGGATTCTCTTGCTTTTCCCCACTTGGATCTGGGTCACTGTCTTGGGTAGTGGTCCTGGGGTGAGGGGCACTAGTGTGGCAGGACTTGTTGAGGCTGTGGAGAGACAGTCCTCAGAGTTCTGAGGAAGGTGCCCAGGAGCTCTCACAACAGCTGCGCAAAACCCCAGGAATTTGGGACACAGCACTCTCCACTATGGAAGCAGAGTTCTATTGTGGCAAAGAACTCTGGCAAGATGAGCAAACGAGAGAAAGCAAAATCAAACTGTAGAATTTTTTTTTTTTGGTGACAAAGACAATCAAAACATAGAACCAAAGTCAAAACTCCTGCATCAAAAGCCTCCAAGAAAAATATGAACTGATCACAGGCCATGGAGGAGCTCAAGAAGGATTTTGAAAATCAAGTAAGAGAAGTAGAGGAAAAAATGGGAAGAGAAATGAGAACGATGCAAGAAAATCATGAAAAGTGAGTTAACAGCCTGGCTGAAAAAAATAACACCTTAAAAATAGATTAAGTCAAATGGCAAACAAGGTCCAAAAAGCCGATGAGGAGAAGAATGCTTTAAAAAGCTGAATTGGACAAATTTAAAAGGAATTTCAAAAAGTCATTGAAGAGAATAACTGCTTCAAAATTAGATTGGAGCAATTGGAAGCTGATGACTTTATGAGAAATCAAGGTACTATAAAACAGATCCAAACAAATGAAAAAATAGAAGGCAGTGTGAAATATCTTACTGGAAAAACCACTGACCTGGAAAATAGATCCAGGAGAAATCATTGAAAAAATATTGGACTACCTGAAAGCCACTATGAAAAAAAGCACCTAGATATCATCTTTTAGGAAATTCTCAAGGAAAAATTGCCCTGGTATTCTAGAACCAGAAGGCAAAATAGAAATTGAAAGAATTTACTGATTGCCTTTGGAAAAAGATCCTATAAAGAAAACTCTAAATTCCAGAGTTGCCAGGTCAAGGAGAAAATATCACAAGCAGTCAGGAAGAAACAATTTGAATATTGTGGAAATGCAATCTGGATTAACACAAGATCTAACAGCTTCTACATTAAGGGATAGAAGGGCTCAGAATATGATTTTCCAGAAGTCAAAGGAATTAGGATTAAAACCAAGAATCACCTGCCCAGCAAAACTGAGTATAATGCTACAGGGGAAAATAATGGACATTCAATAAAAAAAAGGACTTTAAACATTCTTGATGAAAAAAACAGAGCTCAACAGAAAATTTGACTTTTGAATACAAGAAGCAAGAGAAACATGAAATGGTAAACAGGAAAGAGAAATTGTAAACTTATTAAAGTTGAACTATTTACATTCCTACATGGAAAGACAATATTTGTAATTCATGAGACTTTTCTCACTATGAGGATAGTTGAAGGGAATATGTATGTATGTATGTATGTGTGTGTATGCATGTGTGTGTGTATGCATAAGTGTGTGCATGTATACATAGAGGGCACAGGGTGAGTTGAATTTGAAGGTATGATATCAAAAAATAAAATTAAGAGATGAGAGAGAAATTTATTCAGAGGAGAGGGGGAGAAATAGAATGGGGTGGATTCTCTCAAAGGAGATAGGAGAAGGCTGTTACAGTGAGAGGAAGAGCAGGAAGGTGAAAGGGAATGAGTTGATCATACTCTCACTGGATTTGGCTTAAGGAGGGAATAACATACACGCTCAGTTGGGTATCTTACCCTACAGGAAAAAAGGAGGGAAGGGGATAAGAGGGGGAATGATAGAAGGAGGGCAGATGGGGAAGAGGGCAATTAGAAGCAAACACTTTTGAAAAGAGACAGGGTCAAAGGAGAAAATAAAATAACTAGGGAGCAGGATGATAAGATGGAGAGAAATATCGTTAGTCTTTCACAATATGACTATTATGGAAACGTGTATAAACTGTACATGTATAACCTATATTGAATTGCTTGTCTTCCCAAGGGGATGGTTGAGGAGGGGAGAAGGTAGAGAATCTGGAACTCTACAAAGCAAATATTACAATAAATAAATAAAATGTTGGGGGTTTTTACATGTAAAAAAATTACTTTTCTTCATTGATCATCTCATTAATAATAAAAAATAAGGCACAAAATAAAGAAAAGCATGCCTATCAGAGATATTTTTTACCATATAAAGGCAGTTTATAATAGAATATAAATAAAACAGATTTTCCCATAGATAAAAACTTATCTTACTGATTATATCAAGCTTTGGAACACTGCTGAACTTTCTAAATGAGACCCATGATCATTAAATGCAGTTTGCCTTACCTAACCACTTTGTTATCTTTTCATTTACTCGTGACTTGTTCATGGCGTTTTCTTGGCAAACATAATGGAGTGGGTTGCCATTTCTGTCTGCAGTGCATCCCTATTTTACAGATGAGGGACTGAGGCACATAGGGGTTGTGACTTCCTCAGAGTCATGCAGCTAGTGTCTGAGACTGGATTCGAAATCAGATCTTCTAATCTATCCATCATATCACCTAGCTGCCCCTAACTAACCACAAAGGAAAGAGAAATGGGTGAAGAATACCACTTGACTCAATTGTAATATGCACATAGCTGACCAACCCATAAGCAGGGTTTATACATTGCATATACCTTGAATGGATTGGACTGTGCTAATTTATAGTAAGGTGATCCAGAATTAAATGAGGACAAGATGAAGTTAAGTCTTTTGAAAAATTTCAGAGTGTTTTTTAATGACCCCTAAACTGTTTGAAATAAATTTGAATTTGAAACAAAATCTCAAGTCTCCTAAGATATCCAAAGGATAATGGAAAGGCTTATGATGGATACAAACAGGATGTAATATATTACCAATAGAGAATTATGCAGGAAAACTTGTTAAAAGATATTATCAGAAAGATACTTGAATAGGAAAGAAAAAAATGGGGTCAGTAAGGTAGACAGCGTGAGGGATAACCAATGGTAAGTTTATAGAATTACTCATTCCCCTGAATTGTCAAGAGTTCTCGAGGAAAGTTCTCAAGATAGTCCTTGACGGTGGACAGGGTTTGGACAGGATGGGATGGAATGGGGAGTTTATGGTCTGTATCACTAAACTATATCAATAAAATTATAGATTCTTGAAAGTATTAGAATTATATATATTAGTTGTTGTTTTCTAGGGGCAATAAGGGTTGTGACTTGATCACGGTTACATAACTAGTAAGTGTTTGAGGCTGTAAAGTGTATTTTCATCATTGCCTCTAACATGAACATTTTAATAGCTTGTCAGAATTACTCTGGTCTCTTGTTTTAGAGACTTAAAGGACTAATTTTGAAGTTTTAAATTATTTTTTAAATGTTATCCATCAAGGAAGAAACTGCATAATGGATAGGTCGTTGTACTTGGAATCTAGACTACCAGTGGTTCTCATTTTTCCTTACTCTTACCAGCTGTGTTTTGCTGGGCAAGTCAGTTAACCTGTGGGCCTCAGTTTGCTCATCTTAAAACGAGGAAGTTGGATTCAATGACCCCTTAAGGTCCCTTCCAACTCTCTATATATGATCTCATCAAATCTTTACTTTGCAGTTGATTCATTTTTTATTGTGAGCACGTCATTAGTTAACTCATCTTTAAAAAAATTTTTTTAAATTCATTTTTAACTTAAATATATAAAAAAAACCCATTTCCAGGTATACAACACAACACAAAAAAGGATTCAATACAAAACCATTAATCTCCATTTCACACTGTTTATTTTTATTTTTTTACTGCCATGTAATTAATACTACACATAATTTTAAAAATTATCCTGCTTTTCTGTGCTTTCTGAGTTTTCTTTTGTTCTCTGCTGTCTTTTTTTTTCCTCCCTCACCCTCCACCCTCCACTCCCATGCTAGAGAAGGCCACTGTTTGAGATAGATATTTATATATGTATAAAACACACTACATGCACTTGTTTACCAGTTTTTTCTCTGGAGATAGATAACATCTTCCTTTATAGGTCCTTTGTAGTTGATTTGAGTAGTCATAATGCTCAAAATAACTTACTTGTTCATAGTTGTACTTTGAACAGTGTTGCAGTTACTGTATACAATGTTCTCATGGTTCTGCTTATTTCATTCTTCATTATTTCATGCAAGTCTTCTTGTGTTTCTAAAATTAACCAGATCATCATTTTATATGATACAGTAGTCAGTAGTATTCCATCACAGTCATAAACCACAACTTGTTTAGTCATTCCCCAGTTTTGGGGCATCCCCTCAATTTCCAGTTCTTTGCCACACAAAGAAAGCTACTATAAATATTTTAAAACATAGGTTATTTTCCTTTTTTCCCCAATCACTTTGGGAAACAGACCTAATAATGCTCATCTCGTAAATGGAAGGAATATCACTGTGTAGAAGGTTGAGCTTCTGGAATATTTATTAACTTTGAGACCATATATTGAAATCTGCTTTTAGATTCATTGAATTCTAATTATGTAAAGAAACTATTTGTCTGAGTGTGGAAAAACAACTAGTTCCATAAGTTTTAGAAATCTTGGTAAGAATTTTGTCTTTGTAAAAATGCCTGCTTGCTATACCTTTAAGATAGAAATTTTATCAGTAATTTTCTTTAGCATATAACTGAAAATATCATTAAAATTCATGCTGGCATTTTTTTTTTCTGTTCATTATTACATACTTCTCTTTCCAGGCCATATGATTTTCCAGATGGTTTCATTGTTTTATTTTAGTACTTTGAATATTTCAGGTCTAAGCAACTTATTATTGGTTTTGTGTTGCCTTAAGTTTGAATAATTTTTGTTTTATAGTTTGTGAAAGAGACAGACAATGAAGTTAGAATGCGTCTAATGCAGTTTGTCACTGGAACCTGCCGACTACCCTTAGGAGGATTTGCTGAGCTTATGGGTATGCATAATTCATTACAGTTGCTCTATAGGTTCATTTATTATTATGAATGGGCAGTGTAATTGTTAGATTTCTCTTCCTTTGGAAATAACATTTTGACTAGCAATGTGCCTTAAATTAACTGAATCTCTGTTCTTAAAGCTTAAATGGGGTCACTTGCCAGAACTGAGACTTAGAATTGGTGCCAGGTGGATGTAAAAAAAGAGTGAAAAAACTAGTTGAATTAGTAATAATTTGTGCAAACTCTTGGCTCAACTACATTATAGCTATTCAGAATTTTAACTGCTTGCTAATTATAAACATGTTTGCCAAACCATTTAAATCTTATTTCCCTAATTCAGGGAGTAATGGTCCTCAGAAGTTTTGCATTGAAAAAGTGGGCAAAGAAACCTGGTTACCACGAAGTCATACATGGTAAGTTTAATGATTTTTTTTTTAATGGAAGGGAGCTTTAAGCATCTCTTGGTTCTGAGGTATAGTTCTGTTTACCACATATAAATATGTTTCTGGTATGTCATAAACTGGTACCAAACATCTCATAATCAGATTCTACTATGAAGCACGCTTAGAAATACTCACTTTTGCGCTTAATAGGTATTACAATTCAATATTTTAAACTTTCTTTTTAAAATATGATTAGGACCAAACAAGATGAATTGAAGAGGCAATGGAACCCACATTTTCTGGTTCCTACACTAATGCTCTTTTGTTACAGCATCATGCCTCCTATATAGACATTCATCATCCTCAGCTACTGTTGTGACCAGAAAATTTATTAGTTTGCTCTTTTTTTTCGGAATATTAACATTTGAGATTTTTGTATCCAGTTAAATATTCACTAAATATCAAAGAGGTTATCTCCTTTAAAGTACAGAAAGTTATTTTGGGCATAGAGTTTGCAGGGGGCAGCTAGGGGGATAGGGCAGAGAAGTAGAATGCTTTGAATGGATAAAGGAGTGTGTATATGAAACTGTAACATAGACAGACAAGTATTTGCATGATTTTGGAATTAGGTAATTGAATAATTTTCTTTTAATATACGTGATCTTCATCTACCCTATGTGGCTATAAAGACACTGTTCTCACTTAACATAAATTCACATTACACAAATTCAGGAGAACCCCATGCCAGCCTGAGCTCTGGCTCCTGGGGTGGGAATAGAATGAGGGGGTGGTGAGGAACCAGTGTAGCCCCTGGCCGGGGATCCTCCCCTTTCAGCAGAGCAGGACAGCAGAGCTATGGAGGAGGCAGGGCTGCCTAAAGGTCTACTTACATTAAGCAAGTACTGACTATTTTCAATTTTCTTTGGGAATTCTTTGATGTATCTATATTTATATCTATATTTGGACAATAAGATTTTAAAAAGTTGATACTGTTAATAATAATAATAAGTAATGTTTATAGCATTATAAGGTTTGCAAAAACAGTTTACAAAAAATTATTTGATCTTCACAACAGTTCTGGGAGGTAGGTACTATTTTACAGATGAGGAAACGGAGGCAGACAGTGGTGTGGTAACCATAGTCACTGAGCTAGAATGTGTCTGCAGCCAGATTTTAATTTGGTTCTTCCTCACTCTGGGTCCACAGCTTTAGTTAATGATCCACCTTACTGCCTCTAAATATGCAGATAATTCAATGACTTTACAACAGTATTAATTATACAAGCGAAGAAATTACCTATTCTCAGAATGCTTTTGGTTAAAACAAATAACTATTTAGCAAGTTTCTTACATACATTTTATCAATGCATCAAACTTGGGTTTGAAAATATAATTCTCTTAAATATGGTTCTATACAAGTACATATGATTTATTTTATCTCTTCTTACTCAGCTTCAATCGTTTGGACCTACCACCATATAAAAGCTATGAACAGCTAAAGGAGAAACTGCTTTTTGCAATAGAAGAGACAGAGGGATTTGGACAAGAATAACTGTATCTTCTTGACCAAGAGGAGCTCTTGAATTAAATACTCAGCCAAGTAAAATTGCACAGATGTTGTACATAAGCTGTTCAGTCCGTACAATGACCTTTCTGGAACTCTAAAAGTGTAAATGTTCTACATTCTTCCACAAAGATATGCAAAGCAGTTCAGCCTTTTTTACTTTTATTTATTGCCCCCTTGAGAAGACTGACCAGTAAAAAAAAACAAACCACCTTTAAATTTTGAAGCAGACAAGAGACTTTATTTAAAATATATATGTACATATACTTATATACTAGTGGCTCTAGTTTTATAGAGCTCTAAGTATATAAAGCATTACAACCATTGAAAAAGACCTAGATTTGCTTTACCTTGGCTATATTATCCAGAAACAAAAATGTGCAAACTGCTCCATGTTCTATCTTATGCAATATCTCCCAAGGTTGTTTAATTGCATGGCTGTTCAGGATGGTATTAAAGTCTTAGGTCAAAACTTACCTAGAGTACATAGAAAAATTCTGTTGGCTTTTCTGAAGACAGATGCCTAATTCTGTCAGCTTGTTTTTAAATAAGTATAATAGTTGAGGTTAACACCTCTCTGCTACTTTAATGATGTAGCAAAATTAACGAATGAAACCTTTACCTACATAAAAGTCACATACAATAAAGTGAATGCTATACAACTGATGCCACTTAACAGTTTATTATAGGAACTGGACGCAACTCATTGAGCAGCATAAAGGTTTGTTTACATATTACCTTGGGATGCTAGGTAATTTTCAATTTTTTTAAAAGAAATTCTCTTATTCCTAGAATTTTTGTTTTGTTTCATTTTAATCTTTGATTATACTTCAAATTAGGTTCATGGTAAACTGATGTAATTTGATATTTAGAAATATGTGAAACGTAATGTGAACTTTCACTACTTTTTTATGTTCCAAGTTTTGGTTACATAAATCCAAATCAATCAACAGTTACATAAGCTTTTGAACACTTAAACTACAAAACTAATGATTTTCTATTACTCTTTAAATATTTTCATCCCTCTTTAAGTTCATGTAAAATTCTATATACCTGAATTAAATAAGTATATATTAAAATTTTGTCATTTTTTTAATGTAGACAAAGTTATTTTCTGTCCTAAGTGAACAATATTTTAGAATTGTTTTTACCAGTATTGAGGGCATTTGCTGAACTGCAAAGATGTGTAACAAATTATAAATCTGATGTGAATTATGTTAAGTGCTACCTGTAGCAATCTGTGCTTCCTTATTAATATAAGAAAATTAAAATTACCATTTGTATCATGCTTTCAATATGCACTGTAAATTCCATTAAATTAACTTATACAAAATTTTATATACCCATGAAACTGATTTCTTAAAATATTATATCTGTAACATATTTCACTGCTAGGTGAGTACAGAAAATACTAGCATACTACTTATTTTCCCAATATAACAGTTTTTACTTTG
Source organism: Pseudocheirus occidentalis (assembly GCA_028646575.1). Taxonomy (NCBI): domain Eukaryota; kingdom Metazoa; phylum Chordata; class Mammalia; order Diprotodontia; family Pseudocheiridae; genus Pseudocheirus; species Pseudocheirus occidentalis. Next base: position 126,072,992 of record CM053594.1, on the reverse strand, counting down.
CCAAAATTTTATTTTTCTACATATTAACTTAGATTGTGTTCTGCCTTTTTATTCAAAATTCACAATTTATTCTGTACAGGTTAAATAAAAGTAGTGATCCCATTGGCTACATAGACTCTTTTCCCATATTCTTGACTCTGTTATACCAGGATAATTTCACAACTAAACAATTTTTTAAATTATGTGTATGAAGGATTATGTGATAGGTGGTGATTAAATTGTTCCATGTTTCTAAAAGCAGTGGGATGTGTATGTGCTTAAACTACACCAGGAGACATTCATATCAGACATGAAAGATACTATCCGCATTATATGGTTTCAAGGCTAACAAATGTGAACAGTAGTAAATGTTTCTTTGTAGATATTAAAAACTGAAAAATATTTTGACTAGGCTAATTCTTATTTTAAATACTGAAAAAATTCCATTTATTTTTTATTTTTTTTTTTTTAAAGAGGGCAGTTGGGGTTAAGTGACTTGCCCAAAGTCACATGGTTAGTAATTGTGTCAAGTGTCTGAGGCTGGATTTGAACTCAGGTCCTCCTGACTCCAGGGCATTTATTCACTGTGCCACCTAGCCACCCCAAAAATTCCATTTTTCATTGAAAATCACCTTAGAAAGCATGGATTTCTGAAAGAACCAATGATGCTTATCAAATATGAGAAAATCTAGGATATTCACACAATTGAGAAGTAGCTAATAAGATAGTTAGTAGAAAGGTTTTTTAAAATTCAGTTTCCCATGTCGTAATTCTCAATTAATAGAAATACATAATTTAGAAATATGTTAGGAACATAAGTTATAATTCAATTACACAAGAATATAATGCCCTTGTCACTGTACTAGGGTTTGAAGATAAGACAAAAATGTAAATATTCCGAGCCCTCAAGGAACTTTACATTATTGAAGGGGAAGGGAAAACGACATGTATAATTGTGTGTGTGTGTGTGTGTGTGTGTGTGTGTGTGTGTGTGTGTGTGTGTATCACTCTAAGGTTAAAACCCTTTACAAATAGCTCATTTTCTCCTCACAACCCAGAAATGTAGGTGCTGTTCTTTTCCCCCTTTTACATAAGAGGAAGCTGAGACTAGCTAAGTGGCCTGCCAGGCTCACACAGGCAGATAGTGTCTGAGGCACTGTTTGAATTCAGATCTTCATGATTCCCAGGGCAGCCCTCCATCTACTGTTCTGTCCACTGTATTCAGGTAAGTAGGTGAAACAAAATACAAATTTTAGGAAAGGACTCACAATTGGGCTGTGTCTTTTGTAGGAAGCATCATTTTAGGTGAATCTGGAAGGGATCTAGAGAGTTGAAGAGGTGAAAGTGAGATTATTTCTTTAATGAGAATTTGCACAAAGGTAAAGGTATGGAATGAGGGAAATGGAATGTTGTGTATTGGGTGCAGCAAGTAGATCAGTTTGCCAGTGGTGCATAATGTGTGAGTGTAGATAATGTGAAATCAGTCTGGAAAGACAGGTTAGAAGCTGGGAAATGTTACGATGATTAAAATGAGGAATTGGCATTTTATCCTAGACACAATAGGGAATTACTGAAGCTCTTGAGCATGAGAGATTTGACAGCTATATGAGAAGTGAGTTAATAAAAAGGCAAGAGATGGGGCGGCTAGGTGTCGCAGTGAATGTAGCACTGGCCCTGGAGTCAGGAGGCCTTGAGTTCAAATCCGGCCTCAGATACTTGACACTAGCCGTGTGACCTTGGGCAAGTCACTTAACCCCAATTACCCTCCAAAAACAAGCAAAAATAAAAAGGTAAGAGACTTGAGGCAGGTATGCCAGTTAGGAGACTTTTGCAGTAATCTATGCAGGAGTACTAAGGAGCTGAAATTGTGTGGTTTCCATGTGACTGGAAAGAAGACTTTAGGCAAGAGATGTAGAGATAGAATTGGTGAGACTTGGCAGCTAATTGGATATATGGGATGGGGATGAGGATGAGGAAGAAGTTGTTGAGGATGTCTGCAAACCTATGTGACTAGAAGGATGTTGGTGCCTTACAGGAAAGATTGGTAGTGGGTTATGTTTGAGAGCATAGTGTGGGTAGTGAGTTGCATTTTTGCACATGTTAAGTTTGAGATGCCCATGGGACATCTAGTCAGAAATATCTAATAGGCAGTTGCAGATCTCTAATTGGAGCTTGGAAAGACATGCTGAATATAGAGATTCTCGAGTTCACTCCCTAGAAATCATCATTAAGTGGCCATTAAATGATAGTGTAGAGAGAGAAGAGAACCCATGCTATAGTCTTGGAATTACACAGGAAAGGAGTGAAATAGATGATGCAGCTAAGAAACTGAGGAGTAATTACATAGGAGAAGAACCAAGAGTACAATGTCATGAAAAAAAACAGAAAAGAGAAAGGGAGGAAAGAGTGGTCAGCAGTGTCAGATGTTGCAGAGAGGCCTAGGAAGATCAGAAGAAAGGAAGAGTTAACAGATTTGTTGAGATCATTGGTAACTTCAGTTAGAGCAATTTCATTTGTACTATGGGATCAGAAACCAGATTGCAAAGGACTGAGAGGCAACTGTGTAAAGAAAATGAGAATAAACAGCATTAGTTGACCAGAATAAGAGATAATGGATGGTAGCTTAAATGCTTGGTAAAAAGTCTGAAAGGGTTGTTTTTTGGTTTTAGTTTTGGTTTTTTTTTTTTTTTTTTTTTTAAGACTGGGAAATCTTATCATATAGATAGCGGATAATAGAGTAATTGGAAAGGAAAACAGGAGGGATGAGTTGGGGTGGTGTTGTCTGCCAGAGGAAATGGGATTAATAATACCTCTTGTTTTATAGCACTTTAAAATTTGCAAAACTTTATGTGTGTATATATATATATATATATATATATTTTTTTTTTTGCTTTATCTTATACCAAACATGGGTGCTAGGTGCTATGGTTATTTCCATTATAAATATGTGAAAAGTAAAGCAAATAATGTTTAAATTATTTGTCCAGGGTCATATACCTAGTATACCAGGGAGGATTTGAACTCAAATGTTCCTGATTTCACATCCTGTACTAGTTATTGTACTACTTACCTTCCTTAACATGGTTCTAAGTAGGTTTGACCTGGTTGGGCAAAAGCCTGACTTCATCAGAGACTAGGGTAAAGGAAGAAGATTGGGGGATGATGCTAAAGGCTCTGGAGACGTAGAGTAGGGAAGAAAAGGAAGTTTGTGCTGAATATAGTCCCTCTCCTGAAAGACTACAGGGAATTAGAAGAGAGCTGCTGTGGGAAGGGTGATAGAAAATTAATTAAGGCCTAAAAAGAATAGAATGCCTTGCTGCAGTGAGGACCTGGCTATTTGCAAGGGACCCAGTCTGTACATTTTAGCAGCATGTGAAGTAAGAGTGAAGAATCACTCAGAATCTGATCACTGATCATGAAGGTCAGATTTGTGAAGTTATGCATGGCAAAAGGCAAGAAGACACAAATTGTGATAGTTACTAGACTGAACTAATTAATTAACTAAAGGGACAAGATTTGGAAAAGAATTAAGGTTGGCTGAATTCTGGGGAAGTACTGAAAAAAGAATAGTGAGAATGAAATAAAGGGTCAAGGAGAATGGGACAAAGAGACAGAATGATAGGAAATAACTTGTATAAAGAAACTTAAGAATTCTTAATCAACAAACTCTTGTGGTATTGCTGAAGTCAAGAGCATAACTATTGCTTTATGTTGGCTGAGGTGCAGTGACAGGTATAAGTAGGTCTTGTGAGATGAGACTGAGGAGAGGATGTTTGAGAAAACAGCATCTGGGCAAAAATCCCCTACTATGAGGATGGGGGGTAAAGCTAGTATTTTACTGAAATATGCCAGTTGCAATATGTAAAGCATTTAAATGTGATAGATGTGAGATAATTCATTAATAAGACAGCAAAAATAAACTCTGTGAAGATAAGTTTAAATATGTGAAAATATGCCAACAAAACTTGCTGAAAAGGAACCATAAACAGTAAACCATCAGTATTGAACTGAATGTCCTTCACATGCATTTAGCAACTATGACAAGTAAAATAATAATACAAGAAGCAGTGGCATATTTCAGTGGCTCTCCATTTTGGATTGATAAATCCAAAGATAAAAAGAGAAAATAGAGCTAAAACACCTGAATATATGTATTTCTCAGCATCACATAGAATTTTTACAAGAATTGATCATTATGGCACAGATTTTGCAAATAAGTGTAAAGAAGAAAAAATAATAAATACGTCCATAATGCAATAAAAAATAGTAATCAATTCCAAGGTCACAAAAGGCACAGATCCAAATAGAAATGAGTTAACAAATAATGAATGGTTTGGGAGGTGGAGCCAAGATGGAAGAGTAACACAAAGAAGTGTTTAAAGCTTTCCCTACCAAAAATTTTCAGACAGATGTAGGAAACAATCCTGATTGGTAAATTGAAGGAAAAGTTAGTCATTTTTCTGTCCCCTCTTGGCATAGGGAGACGGAAGTCTGTGACACTGAGGAAGAAGTATGGCCAGGAACATGCTATGTAGGGCACTCCAGTATAAGGAAATCACAGTATACCAGGGCAAGAGAAGGTCTGAAACCCACACTAAGAGCATCACAGTCAGCTAGCAGTTATATTTTGTCACCCATTTTCTAGTTCTGGGTCACAGATCCAGAATAGACTGAAAAGTGTCTAAGGGTGCTGTTCTTAGGTAAGGAGTACAGGGTCTAAACTGGAGGTTCCCAAACTTATTTGGCCTACCACTCCTTTAAAAAAAAAATTAGTGCTGGAAATGTACTTTCTTTAACCCTTTAACAATTTTTTGAAATCTGTATCATTTCAAAAGATTTATAAAATGTTTTAAATGACTCATCTTTAATAACTTATTGTAAATGTGGGGGGGTTCTGTATTGAAATTTTTATCACAATATTGAATCATGTAACTGTATAGTATGATATTGTAAACAAGTCATTACGTACACATATTCTAACTGATGCTTGCTAGATTTCCCAACAATGTGCAACAGGTTCTCCTGCCAACACTTGCTCATCAAGACACTGATAGGTTATAATTTGCATATTATGTGTTCATTTGGAAAATAATATAAGCACTATGACTTTAACTTTGTTATACAACAGATGGAACATGTATGAATGGTTTTTCAAAATTTTCTTCTTTATGCTTCCACCATCCCCTTATTTTTATTCAATGGCCCACCTAAATTACACCTGAGACTACTGCTTCCCCCCCCTGGATCTTTCAAGCACACCCCAGGGAGCAGTATTGTCCACTTTGGGAGCTTCTGGACTCTAAACAATGTGTTGAGAGAAAAGCAAGTTTGGAAGCAAGCAGTAGGAGTGTGGATCAGATCCAGAAACAGGAAGAGGTCTCAGTTACAGTTTCTAGCCCATTCTGAAGATTCCAAAGGAGTAACCGGGTCAGAAATCCTAGACCAAAGAGGAGCCTACAGTTTTATCATTCTGAACCAAGAGAACTTACCAGGTGAGTGATCGGGAGTGAATCCAGCCTCACTGGGAACACTAAAAGCTTGCAGGTCTCTGATCTGTTGTCACTGAAATCCTAGAATAACCAATCTTTATCTTCCCTCCAAAAAATGTACAGAGCCTAGCCCTAACATCAAGTCCAAAGTAATAAGTAGGCTGGAACAGTAAGTAAACAAGAAAAGAATCTCATAGTAAAAAGCTATCATGGTGAAAGGTCCACTCAAGACAAAAAGCCAGGAGAGAATGACTTCAATATATATGCAAACCAAACCTCAAAGAAAAACAACATAGATTCAACTAGAATTCCTAGAAAAGATGAAGCAAAGGGTGGCTAGGTGGTGCAGTGAATAGAGCACCAGCCCTGGAGTCAGGAGGACCTGAGTTCAAATCCAGCCTCAGACACTTGACACTAGCTATGTGACCTTGGGCAAGTCACTTAACCCAAATTGCCCTGCTTTCCCCCCTTCAAAGAGGGGGAAAAAAACGGTTGTTTTTTTTTTAATGTTTTTATAAATGAGCATTGGAGGGAGGAAAATGGAAAAGAAATAAGAGTTGTGGAAAAAAATTGTAGAAGGAAGTAGCAACTTGGCACAAGAAGCCTAGAACTTTACCCAAGCAACAAAATAACAAATGGGTCAAGGAACAAATCATAGAAGTAGTTAATGATTATGTTTAAAGAAAGAGCTATGATCAGAAGCAGAGTGGCTATGGTGGTCAACCAAAGCCAATTATTTGGGAGTGGGGGAGTGTGTAGAGGAGGAAGCCAAGAAGACTACAAGAGGATAACTTGGGCTTGAATGGGCCACACCCAACCCTTAAGTCCTAAGATCATGTTAACTTTTAAGAGACTTAAGTATTTTTTAACTAGGACGAAATGAAGAAGAGAAAGAGCCAAGCTTAATCTTAAAAAAAATAAATAATAAAACACTGACACTTTAATAACATTCCTTGATCATATAGTTGCTCTTTTGGAAAGGAAGAGGCTTAATCCAGTACTGTATGAAGCTTTACTCATACTGGAAAGGATGTAGCTGGGTTTCTTTAATTAATCAGTTACATTTTTTTTTTCCTTTTTGGAGGAGGGGAAGGAAGGGCATTTGGGGTTAAGTGGCTTGCACAAGGTCACACAGCTAGTGTCAAGTGTCTGAGGCTGGATTTGAACTCAGGTCCTCCTGAATCCAGGGCTGATGCACTATTCGCTGCGTCACCTAGCCGCCCCTAATTAGTTACATTTAAATATGTTTTCTAATCAATCTTAGCTCAAAATTTTGTCATTCAGAATGTCCAACTTGGGATTTCTGGAGGACTGTGTGTAACAGCAGTCAGTTTAGCAGATACTTAGCACTTAGTAACTTGGGGCTAAGTACACAAGATGTGAACTCTGTCCTACTGTTGAGAGAGTGTGAACTCCCCTATTGACTTGGAAGAAGGAGATTGGCTGAGACAGGAGGCCAGTGTGTGTATATAAGCAAGAATTTCAGAGACAGAAACAGAATTGGAATGTTGCTCCTGGTGAAGGAAAAATTGTGGAGACTGAAGCTGGCTGAGAGAGAGTTTCTCTCCCAGCATCTGGAAGCTGACTCAGAACTGAGATGGAGTTTTCCTGAGACCAGAATCTGGTAAAGGCCAACTGGAAGGCTAAAAGGGCTTGCCTGGAATGCTGATATTCCTTCTGGGTCCTAGAGCCAGGGACTGCTCTGAGGACTGGACAAGGACCTGGGAGGTGTCTGCCCCTGAGGACTGGATGAGGACCTGGGAGCTGTCTGCTTCTGAATCCAGGTGACTGTTTGGTGGATTGAGGAGGGAGCTGGGACCATGGAAGGGGATCCAGGGAATCAGAGAGACCACCCAGAGTCAAGATGAAGAAAAGGCCTCCCCTTGGATGAAATTGAGGTTTGCTGGACACCAAGAGGTGGAGGGTTTGTATGGTTTTCTAATGATTGTATTTAATGACTGATTGAGTTAATGTATGATTGCTCCATGAGTGGAAGATTGATTATTGTATTGTGAATTAATTGAATGATTGAGTATTGATTACTGTATTATGAATTTATTGAATGCTTTTTTCTAAATATTGTGGCTACTGTAGTGAAAACTGTGTATTAAGCTGTTGTGAATATTATACTGAACCTTGATTTGTTGTGAATATTATATTGTGATATATTGTGAATGTTTGTCTTGATTTGTAATGCAGTAAACGGAGTGTTCGCTATTCTGTGTAATTCGAATCTTAAAAGCTGTTCACAGCATTCTTTTGGGAATCTGCTGGTGCATGTATTACACCGTTGCTATTAGAACTCTTGCTGAAAATCAGTTACTGATGGCTTGGAGTCGGGCAGAGACTAGGAGCGGACTTAACCCGGGCTGCTTTTGGTTAGCGTGTGGGAGTTAGGTGGAAGCTCTCTTTTGATCCTCCCCACCTCGCTCAAGCCAGCAGCATGCCTCAGGCTGAATTTGACCAAGCTGCAGAAGTCAGAAACCTGAAGTCCAAACCAGATGACCAGGAGATGTTGTTTGTCTATAGCCATTACAAACAAGCCACAGTTACAGATGTAAATACAGATCATCCAGGAATGATGGACTTCAAAGGCAAGGCTAAGTGGGATGCCTGGAACTCTTTTAAAGGGAAATCCAAAGAAGTTGCCATGAAAGCTTATATTGCAAAAGTGGAAGAGCTAAAAGGAAAATATGGAATATAAAAGAAACTGGATTCAGACATCAGCCATGCACTTGGAAGCTAAACTAAAATAATGCTTTGATTTACTAATCCTGTGATCAAAGTCAAACCCCTGTAAATAATGTGCAGTGGTAAGAGTTGGCGCTTGGCTCAGTAGCTTTCTTTAATCTGTAAATCAATAAAGTGCATTTGTTACTTAAAAAAAAAAGAGTTATTGATGTGGGGGATTTTTTTTGACACCTTTTATTTTTTCCTAGTCACAGACAAATTGAAGATACAAGTGAAAATAGAGACAGCCAACCCTCATGTATAGGCTTTCAGCAAAAAACTCATCATTTTCTGGGGTTGCTTTGTTTCTTAGAATTAATCTTAATGACTTAGCTTCCCATATATTTTGGGGATGTGTAATCTGAGGAACTAATGATGATTGAAATACCTGGTTATTAAAGAGATCAATTATTACTTGAGAACTGCTGCTGGTAATGATGTTGGGGGTGAGGAAAAGATAGCAATAGCTGTTTAAAAAAAAGATGATGTAGTGAAAACTTGAATGGGGATCACTGATTCTGATATGAATATGATATCACCATATTTTGTTTTACCCATCTGTAAGTCCTGTGAGAGGGCAGGGTGTCTGTTAAACCTTGTCTTTCTTAGTACCTAGTACCATGTACTTCACACAAGCAGAACTTGATAAATGTTCTTTATTAGTAGCTTGATAAAAAGAGGAACTTTATAAATGAGAGAGGAAAGGGAAGGGGAAAAAAGAATCATTGAACTCCATGAAAAACCGTGACCAAAAAAAAAAGTTTACATATACACAGAATACCAAAAAAAAAGAATTGTATATAAAACCATGAATCTCCATATCATTTCCTTTAAGTATATAAGTTTCACATATTACTTTCAAAAGTGTCCTGCTTGTTTGTACCTGCCTTCTATTTGTGCATTTCTGAAAATATTTCCAGATGACCAGCCCTCTTTTTGCATCACCGTTGCTAACTTCTTCCCAAATAAACACCACCTCCCATTAACAATAAAAAATAAAAACACTTTAAACAAATAAGCATAGTCAAGCAAAACAAATCTACAGTGTCCATGTTCAAAACGTGTATCTCTGAACCTGGAGTCTACCAGTTCTGGCAGGAGGTGAATTAATATGCTTCATTACTGATAGGTCTTTTAGAGATATGGTTATTGCTTTTATGAGAGTTTTTGTCTTTTAAAACTGTTTCTTTACTATGTTGATCTTACATAAATTGTTATCCTGATTCTGTTCAGTTTATACTTCCCAGGATTCTCTGAAATCATCTCTTTTATCATTTCTTATGGTACAACCTTATTTCATCAGGTATACCACAGTTTGTTCAAACATTCCTCAATACCTATTCTTAGATTCTAGTTCTTTCATTTTCCCCCCCTTCAGGATTTAGGAAGTTTGTTTTGCTTGTTTTTATTGCTTCACTCTTAATTACCACTCCCCCTCCCCCACTTGTTTCACTCTTGAATGAATTTGTGATGAATTTATCCATCAAACTGCATGTTATGTCAGTCTGTGTGGTAATCCTTTGCCCAGACTGAATAAAAAGTTAATCTAATGTCCTTTTTCCCTACCCTTTCATTCAAGGCTATATATTCTTCTCATGTACCCAAATTATGAGTAATAAATTCTGCGCCCTTTTTCTTCCTTGCTATACTAATGTATTAGTATTGTAATTGTAAAGAAAGTAATGTATTACTTTTATCCTTTCTCTTTTAATCCTAAGAATAGAAACAACCCTCTCTCAACTCTCCAACCAGGTCCCTTGTTTTTCTTATTCGATTCCTTAAAGTTTTGAAGGAACACATTTCATTTTTCCCTATTAGAATGTTAGCACTAAATCTCATACAACCTTTATCTAGTTGCTCAAATAAACTTGAACTTTTCTATATTTCTCTTGACTCTTGTGCTTGTATTTCAGTTTTTTAGTCAGCTCTCATCTTTTCAGAAATACTTGGAAGTGCTCTACTCTATTAAAGATCTGGGATTTTTCCCCTGCAGGATAGTATTCACCTTTGAGAGATGTTATTCTTGATTGTATGCCTCTATCTCTTGCCTTTTAGAATATAGTATTCTGTTATTTAATTCACTGTAGACTTTACCAAGATCTTGATGCTGATTCCTTGGTACTGAAATTCCTTCTCTCTGGATACTTGCAATATATTTTTTTTCTTTAACACAGAAACTCTGGATTTTAACTTTGGTATTCCTGGGACTTTTCCTTTTGGGGTTGCTCTTTAGAAGTGATTGGTGGATTCTTTGTATTTTCATTTTGCCCTCTGGTTCTAAAAGACCTTGGCAATTTGCATTGATTATGTCTTGAAATATAGTGTTGAGAATTTTTTACTATGGTTTTAATGGTGTCTAGTACTAAATTTTAGTTATTATGGGAGTCTAGTAAATTTCTCAAAATTTTGTGTTATATGTCTTAGTTATATTTTTTTTAGTTGGGGGCTATCTTTCTAATATTTTTGGTATCTCTTAAGAATCAGTGATTTCTATTTTCTCTATTCTAATTTTCTGGGAAGCTTACTGGATAAGGTTTATTATTTTTGTTTTTATTTTTTTATATTTTTCTATTATTTTTTTATTTTTATTTTATATATTTTTTATATTATTGTTTTTAATTTTAATTTATTCTCCTAATTATTCCCTCCAGAGTTTTTATTTAATTTTTATTAGCTCTAGCATAATTTCTTCCAGGTAATCATGTAGCATTTGTAGACAATTCATTTTTCCTTTGAGTGTCTACCTGCAGTTGTTATGGCATTATATTTTCCTTCTAAAACATATTTGGGAGCATCTCTATGTTTACTTATAGTGGTTAGTGTTTTCAGTTTGCTCATGCTGCTCTTCAAATTGAGGGTTTCTTTCAGGAGCACCTTTTTGTACCCTGATGTGCTACAGGGTGGGGTGGATGACCCTGTTTGGTTTTGACCTAAAACACCTGGATTCCTACACAGTCTTCACTTCTTGGACTTATACTACATACCCATCCATGGGGTTCCTGAGATGTCTTATCCACTGGTTATTGCCCCTTTTGGTGACTTCTAAGGCATGCATAAGTTTCCAACCACTTTGGGGCTTTCTAATGGTAGCCTTCAACTCTTGATACCTCCTGAAATAGAGTCTCATGGGCTTCATATGTCACTGACCCATCTCTGGTTGTGCTGGGAGGATGATAGGTTATTTACCTGTGCTGGCCCTGATTTTGACATTTGTCCCCTTTCCTGTTGTTAACGAACTTCAGGCTTACTTTTGTGGAGTTCTACAGTAGAAGTTATTGTTTTTCGTTGTAACTTTTTTTTTTATCATTATTTGTCCTGTGCAATTTTAAGCTTTTTGTGAAGCAGGCGTAGGAGCAATGATCCACCTTTTCAGGCAGCTATCTTGGCTAGAACTCTCCTATTCAACAAACTCCAATGGCACCCTATTGTCTAGGATCAGATAGAAACTCTTCTATTTCCAATCTATCTTTCCAACCTAATCATACATAACTACTCTTCTCAAATGCTGCAGTTCAGCCAAACTGATTTTCTTGATATTTCTCACACAAGAAATTCCATCTCCAATTTCCACACCTTTGTACTGGCTGTCCCCATGCCGGGAATGCAGTATTACTTCAACTCCATTACTTAGAATGCCTTCAGAACTCTGTTCAAGTAACACTTTCTATATAAAGCCTTTTCTGATGTCTCTAGCTGTTAGTGTCCCTACCCTTGCCCTCCAAAGTTACTTTTAATTTATTTTACATAAATTTCTCATAGATTCTCTAGTTGTCACAGTGGATGGAGGTTGTCCAGCTTATCCCTTAATGGATTATAAACACAGGACGGCAAGGACTGCATTTTATGTATCTTCATCTCAGTGCTAAGCCCCTGACATAGTGCTTTGCAAACAGCAGGTGTTCAGTAAATATTCGTCAAATGCATGGTCTGATAATATAAATGAATGCTTTGCCTAAAAAGGCCACGTGGCACTATTATTTGTATGTATATGTGTATGTGTGTCTTTGAAAGAAAGGGAGAACAGTATGGAAAGTTCACATGTCACAGCCTCTCCGATAATTAATGCAGTCACCCTGTTTTTTAAGTACCCTACCATTTAAAAAAAAAAGTCCAGGGCAGTTAGGTGGCACAGCAAATAGAGCACCGCCCCTGGAAGAGGAGGGCCTGAGTTCAAATATGACCTCAGACACTTGGGCAAGTGACCTTAGGCAAGTCACTTAACCCCAATTGCCCTGCCATGCCCCTTCCAAAAAAACAAAAACCAAATCATCTTCTGGGAGCCAGGATGGCAGAGTAAGCAGTAAATCTCCATGACTCTCCCATATTTACCTCTATAACTATCACAAAACAGTTCCCCAAAAAAACTCTAGAAGAGCAGAACCAGCAAAAAAAAAAAGGAGTGAAACAATTGTTGAGTCCAAGAAACTTGGAAGATTGGAAAGAGAGGTGTGTCTCACTTAGGTAAAAGGGAGCATAGTCCAGGACAGGAAGCATCTCAAAAAGTCAGCAATAAGCCCCACCTCGGCAAACCAGCAATAGATCCTGAGACCCAGAGTGATGGAGCAGGGTCCTAACACCAGGACCCTCCACATGCCTCAACATAGTCAAAATGGGCAGATTCCAACTCTGAGAACCACCCTGCTTCAGTGTAGTCCCAGGAAAAAAGGTAAACTCCTGCTGCCAGACTTCCATGAGTTTCAGTATAGCCCTGGGCAAACAGGTAAACACCAACCTTTCAACTGCCTAAGCAAATAGGCAGCCACCAGCACCAAGCCTGCCACATGCTTTCAGCATTGCCCTGGGCAAATAGGCAGCTACAAGTACCCAGACTTGCACATGCTTCAGTAAAGTCATGGAGAAGCACAGAAACACCCCACCAGCCTCACACATGCCAGACATCACCAATAGGACCCTAGGTCAGCAGCAGGTAAGCTACCAGGCCCCTACAATCTCCACTAGTGCCAGCCACCCCTCACCCCACCCTTTAGCACAATACCAGGAATGAGGGTGCCTCAGGGCAACATCAGCACAATACCAGACAAATAATCAGGGCCTGTAACCACTGACACAAGAAGCCTGAGACATGACCTTTTCTAGGTGCAGAGCTCAAATACAAAATGAAAGGAAAAGACCAAAAAACATGAGAAGACAAACAAACAAAAAGAATCTGACCATAGAAAGTTATTATGGTGACAGGGAGGATCCAGACACAAACTCAAAAGAGGACAACATCTATATGCAAAATTTTAAAGAAAAATGAGAAGTGGTCTCAAGCCCAGAAAGAACTAATGGAAGACCTCAAAAGGGAGCTTAAAAACCATACAAGAGAGGCGAAGAAAATTTGGGAAAAGAAATAGTGATGCAAGAAAATTATGAAAAAAGTCAACAACTTGGAATAAGAAAACTGATTAAAAAGGAGAATTGGTTAAATGGACAAAGAGATACAAAAATCCATTTCACTTATTCGTTTTCATGGTTTCTGTTTTCCTTTTAATCTGTTTCTTCTTTCACAACAGTGACTAATATGGACATATGTTTTACATGATAACACATGTAAAACCTGTATCAAATTGCCTACCATTTTCAGAAGGTGGGGAGGAAAGGAGGGGGAAAAATTTGGAACTCAAAATCTTGTAAAAGTGAATCCTAAAAATTGTCTTGATATGTAATTTGGGGGGAAATTAAAATGCTATTTAAAATAAAATAAAAAGTAAGTCCTTTAGGAGAGGGAGAAATGGAAGAGACTCTTATTTATCTCCGTTTTGTATAGTGGAATGAACCGTGGTTCTAAAGTCAGAGATCCTCTTATACTTGCTTTCTATGTGATTTTAGGTTAATTGTTTGTCTTTGACTTATTTTCTTCATATTTTAATGTGAGTATTGTACCAGATAACTTCTGAACTATGATCCTTGACTGTAGCTTATTCCCTTGTTTTGTCTGCCCTAATGCAGCATAAAACTCTACTCAGATATTTCAGTGTGGCAAAAAAGAGAACCCTGAAGAGTATACCAACAAAGTTTTATCAAAAAAGGCCCTGAAAACAGTCCTGGCAGTGGACTGTGTCTAAATTCTGAGAAGCAGCCTACCTAAGCATTAGCCTAGCTAATAAGTAAGCAGCCCATTGCTTCTGGTCACTTGATGATGATTCCTTTGGTCGTGGCAAACCATAAAACAAACAAAAAAGGGTAAAACTAAAAGGAATGCAATATAGATGGAAAACGGGAGAAAAATCAATCGAGATTTCTATGGAACAAACTCTTACCGTGTAATAAAAACAAAGCCATCAAATTGAAACTCTAATGTCATAATCCTCAATATGTTACATGAGAAACCAAAATGACACTAAATAATAAATCAATAAAAGCAGTCATTGAGCACCTACTTTGTGCAAGACCATGTGTTAGGTGCTAGGAATGCAAAGAAAAAATTGAACACTCTTTTTCCTCAAAGAATGTAATATACATTTAAGTTAATGAAATATAATGGCCAAGCTTGACCTTGAGAAGAGAAAATGTGCTTTCCTTTCCTTCTTTATAGAGGTGAGAGACTACAGATATGGAACATTGTGTTTATTATCAGACTCGATTGATATATTAGTATGGTTTTGCTGAATGTTTTGTTCCTTTAATTTTTTTTTTTTTTGCAGGGGGGGAAGGTAGGGCAATTGAGATTAAGTGACTTGTCCAAAGTCACATGGCTAGTAAGTGTTAAGTGTCAGGCAGGATTTGAACTCAGGTCCTTCTGACTCCAGAGCCTGTGCTCTATTCACTGCACCTACTAGCCACCCCCTTAAAAGTTTTTTTGTTGTTTTAAGGTAAGAGATGAGTACTTGGTTAGAAAAGGAGATGGACATATTTAGAAATTAAGGTGACATAAAAATGAAAAATATCAATAAAATTTTTAAATAAGTAAACAATGTGTACAAAGTTAAAAGAAAATGAAGATGTTCCTAACAACTTTCAGGATTAGGGAAGGCCTTACTTGGGAGCTGGCATTTGAACTGAACTTTTAAGTGTGTTAGAGGTTCTAAGAGGCAGAGCTGCACAGGGAGGACGTTCTAGGGGGGAGACAACGTGTGCAAAGATTTGGAAATAGGATGTGGTACACCAAGCATAAGGAATGAAGCAAGTTTTGCTGGAATGTGGAATGTGTTGAAGGAGAACAACGTGAAATAAGCCTGAAAAGATATGGAGCCAAATTGTGAAGGACATTAAATACCAAACAGAAACATTTGTGTTTTATCCTAAAGGCAAGGGAGCCGCTGTGGAGTGACATGGTTAGACTTGTGTTTTAGGAATATCACTTTAACAGATAGGTAGAGTATTTCAATTGGAGTCAAGTATACCTTGTGGAAATTCATGCTGGAGACAATGCAGCTGTGGAGATATTTGGCTATCAATCCTCAAGGTATCTATCTGAAAGTGGAGAATAAGAATGGCTTGAAAAAAAAAACAGATCATTACATCTTCAGAATAACCTTGGGAGCAAGGTATCATTATTTCCATTTTATGAATAGGGAAACTGAGGCAGGAAGAAGTTGTTACTTGCCCAGGGTGACACAGCTACTAAGTGACAGGAAGAATTTGAACTCAAGTCTTCCTGACTCCAAATCCAACAGTCTATCCACTATAACACCAAGGTGGCATGAAACAAGGAGATGCCCAACAAAGGTGTCTACGCTATAATGGAGCATTCCCAGTGTAGAGTTCAAATGAAAGAGAAATTCTTTTTAGATTTTGAGTTCTTCCAAATGTTCCTGTTTTTGTATGATGTGTTCATTTCATCAAGCCCTAGAACATTGCAGAGTCTCCTAAATGAGATTGAATAAAACCAAACAAATGAACAAGCTGATGAGGAATGTTACTACTATCTCATTTATCCAGGAGTGTCAGCTGGTCCCTTCCCCAGTTTACCTGCTCACAGGGCTTAGATGAATTGGGAGTCAACAACTCTTCTTTATTTTAAAAAAAAATGTTATTTTAGACTCAAAGACCAGAACACAAATACAGAATAAAGAAACAAAAACATCATAAACTTAAATATTATAATTTAAATACAAAGAAAGGGGGAAAGTATGTCATGTGCATAGCAGAACATAAGAGAGGATTCAAAATATTGTAACAATAAATTTTCACTTCAAGGAAGTCTGTATGATAAATACATGTTGTGTTTGAACTGTTCATCTTTGCTTCCTTGTAAGTTTTCTTTTTTTCTCTGCTGTGCACTTTTTCACTTTGTTCTTTTTTCTCTTCCCCTCCCCCAGAAGGCTACAATTAAATTTGGAAATACCTTTTTATAGCTATAGATATATACAGACATACATAGACACATACTTTCCCAAACAAATTATACTCCTAATCTTTGTTTCTACATTTATGCATATCTCATTTCCTATCCTCTTGCCTTCTCTTCTTTACTTCTACCTGCTACCTTGCCCTACTATTACTTGTCTACTCTCCTCCAAGGATCCCTCCCCTATCCTCCCATTCCCATAAACCTAAAAGCCTTTCTATACACCCCCTCTTTTACCTATTCCCTCACCCTCCCTCTAAAAATCCCTTCCTTGTCCTTTCCTTCCTCCCCACATTTTTTTCTTCTGAATTTAGAAGGCTTTTATACTCTTCTAAATATGTATTACTGTTCCTTCTTAAACCCATTACTGACAAAAGTAGGTTACCAGAACTACCAGCTCTCCTCCACCATCTAATTCCTCTGTATTGATTCTTCCTCTTGCACCTCATTTGTATAAAATAACTACTCTTTTTAGCTGTTCTAAATTATTTTACTTTTTAAATTCATCATATTCAAGTTTACCCCACTCTTATAAGCTACCCAATTATTAATAAGAGTAATGAATCCCTTATAATAAGTCTTTGGTATGTATCTTATATTTATCTTGGCTTTTGCGTGTCAAATCTTCTATTAAATTCAGGGGTTTTTCTTTTTGTTTTTAACAAAGTCTCAAAAGTCTAGGAGTTGATCAAGTATCCATTTTTTTTTTCACTAAGGATTATGTTTAACTTTTCTGGGTATGATATTTTCAGCCAGAGCCCCAGTTTTTTGCTCTTTGATATATAGTGCTCCAAGACCTTGCACTGAGTCTTGTGCAATTCTAATCATGACACCATCATACTTAAATTGTTTTAATATTAATGATATTAATATTTTATCCTTGAGCTGGGAGTTTCAGAATTTGATTATGATATTCCTATGAGTTTTCCTCATAGGATTGCTTTTAAGTGGTGATCAATGGATTTTTTTTCTATTTCTCCCCTTGTTCTAATGCTTCAGTACAATTTTCCTTAATTATTTCTTGTATTATTGTATCAAGATTTTTTTAAAAATCATAACTTTCAGTTAGTCCAATTTTTGTTTTCTCTTTTTAATCTCTTCTCCAAATCTGTTGTTTTTCTTGTGTTTCACTTTCTCTTCTATTTTTTTCATTACTCATATTTTAATTATTTCTTGATTTCTTATAATTTTACTGGCTTTACTTTGTCCGATTCTAATTTTCAAGGTGTCATTTTCTTCCTTAAGATACTGAAACTTCTTTTCTAATTATTTGACTTTCTTTTCATAATCTTGTTTTTCTTGGGTTACTTTATTTAAACTTTTCCTTCCATCTCAGTCATTTGATTTTTAAAGTCTTTTAAGAGATCTCCTATGAATTCTTTTTTGGTCAAGTGACCATTTGATGTTACTCTTTGGGCTTCTCTTTACTTCAGTAGCCTTCTCTGAAGAATAACCCCAGTCTTCTCTTTTCCTATAATAGCTTCCTATGGTTGGATTCTTTTCCTTTGCCTATGCATTTTCTTGTGGTAATAGCTTAATTTTTATAATCACTTTAATTTTTATAATACAGGAGATAGTGATTCTTGCCCCAGATCTTAAGTTCTACCCCCTAGTCTGAAACCAAAGCCAAACTTCCAACCTCCTGTAAGCTCCCACAGTCAGGGGCTTTCTGCCCCACTGCTTCTGCATTCACCTGGCATGTGCTGGTTCCTTCTCACCCCAGCCACTTTTCACAGCACAGCTGGGACTGGCATTCCTCGTGAGCAGAGATTCCCTCAATCTTCCTGGGCTCAGAAGGCCAACTCCCCTCACTATTTGGGGGTAAAAGTTCCTGTAGCTGGGGCATAGGCAACTTCTCAAACCAACTAACCTTAGGACTTGCCACTTGCTGTTAAACTGGCCCCTATTCTGGAGGTGTTTATTATTCACAGTGACCAAACTTCAGTCCTGGGATTTTTGTTCTAATCTATTTTGACCCTGCTCTTTGGCACTTTGTTCATCCTAAGGTCTTATTTTATCTCTTTTGTGGGAAAATCTTGAGAACTTAGAATTTTCTGACCTACTCCCCCATCTTGCCAGAATCCTCTGACTGTTCTGATAATAATGGAGAACCGCCAAACCTTTCTATCACTGTCATTGCATTGTAAGGTCCTTCCCATCTTATTAGCTGCCTTATAGTCCCCTGAAATGTCATCTGACCTACTTATGTAACCTAAGGATCTCTAAACCTTGTCATCTGCCCCTGTAAGCAATTAATAAATGGTTTTTCATTAATTCTTTGTTCAGAATAAGCTGGTCCATTAGTGAATGTATCTTAGACAAACAGACCAAACGGGCAATGATATAATCCCAGAATTGAAGAGGAAGAAAGTAAGCTGGATTGACTCTAGAAAACTACAGCAGTTTTAAGCTTATGCTTGTCACTGAAACAAGGATATACCAATATTTCTCCAGTGATACTATAGGACTAGGAGGGGTCATGAAATATGGTGATCTTCAAGGAATTCAAATTGCTGTTAAACCAAAAGAAGCACATGATGGGCTTGAGTAGGCTGGAATATATTAACAAAGGAGAAGTGGTATAAAATCATGATGTACAAATGACAGAGAAATAGATTCCTGTTGCCAAAGACTTAGAAAACCATGTTATTATTGTCTATGTCGTATTTTTGTTGAATGTTTCTTTTTTTTTTTTTTTTTTGCTTTTTGGAGGGCAGTTGGGGTTAAGTGACTTGCCCAAGGTCACACGGCTAGTTTTTTGTGTTAAGTGTCTGAGGCCGGATTTGAACTCAGGTCCTCCTGACTCCACGGCTGGTGCTCTATTCACTGCACCACCTAGCCGCCCCTGTTGAATGTTTCTTAATTACGTTTCTATGGTTGTCATATTCCTTAGTGCATCTAGTTTGTCACTTTTGGTATAAATGATGCCATCAAACATATGTTATCAGAACAGGGGGCAACTAGGGCAGCTAGATGGTTCAGTAGATAGAGCACTGGCCTTGGAGTCAGGAGGACCTGAGTTTAAATCCAGCCTCATACACTTCCTAGCTATGTGACTCTGGGTAAGTCACTTAACCTCAATTGGCTAATAAAAAAAAAAGAAAGAAAAGGGAGCCATTCATGGGGAAGAACAAGGAAAAAGCAATGAAGAGTCTATGTATTCCACTGGCATCTGTGCAATGGCAAGAAATCTCAAAGAGGGGCTCCCGTGTCAGGTGGACCCCTTTGGAAAATCTAAGAAGTCATAGACAAGAACAACACAGGATGAGATGATATGGGTGGGCTATGCTCTTCTCTGATAAAGGGATGCCCGTGGTTGTATCACACATACACTGAAAGAACCCAGTCTTATCTAGTAACCATCAATCAAGCACTGGAAATTAGCCCTATTAGAGAAGGGGAACCAAAATCCAGACAGGAAAAATCAGAGACAAAGGCCTTCACTGTAAAACATTCTCTAAGTCCTAGTGTGCACAAACTCATATATCTCATTGCCCTTATATTCTCACAGACTTAACCTGGGACTCTCAAGCCAAGTTGTAGCCAAAGGAAATACAATGTTTACCTAACTGTCAGGGGGCATTACTAGATCTTAATGTGACTCACTGTACAGGTAACCACTCTGATGGCCTTGGGACTTTTTAGGATACCTGCCTGGCTTTTTCAGTAACTGTATATCCCAATAAATCTCAGGCTAGGTAGTGGTATCTTCACATTTGTTCCAGAAGGACACGGCTTCCCTTTCTTTCCTCTTCAGTAATCCCTGGGGCCTCTTGTGGTGGTTGGAGTGGAAGAAAATGAA
Source organism: Pseudocheirus occidentalis (assembly GCA_028646575.1). NCBI lineage: Eukaryota > Metazoa > Chordata > Mammalia > Diprotodontia > Pseudocheiridae > Pseudocheirus > Pseudocheirus occidentalis. The sequence goes on along the minus strand of CM053594.1, from coordinate 126,052,699 downwards.
AAATCTCTGGATGTAAGGAATCCTCAAGTGTTCACGATTTAGGATAGGATTTAGGAATTTTAAAGAGTCCTAACACTGACATTTTCTATCAGGAACACACCATAATAACTGAGAGGAAATGACACTTAAATTGATTTGGCACTGAATATTATTTTGGACAAATCTCAACCTCTCTGGGTCTATTTTCATGTATGTAAAACAAGAGGTTCGAAGTAGATTGTATTATCATAGATTTAGAACTGGAAGGGACCTCAGAATTAATGCAGACAACCCCCGCATTCTACAGATAAGGAAACAGACTGAGAAAATTAAGAATCTTGTTCAAGGTCACACAAGTAGTAAATGGCAGATCTTGGATTTGAACCTATATCCAAATCTAGTGCTCCTGCCAAAATATCCCTTTAAGTTCTAAAAGTGAATGTAAACCAAAGCATTCCAGGCCTGCTCCTGGGTGTCTCAAAAACAGTAGTTTTGGAAAAATGAAAATAGGAAGTAAAGACATCATGAAGATGATACAACTTTATTAGCAAAATGTATTTTAATGGCTACACATGGGTTAAAATATTTTACACTATCCATTTTTACACTATTATTTATCAAAATAAATCAAAGCACTGTAAAAATTGCTTACCTGACAAAACCTTTTTGGAAAGACTTTTAAGTTAGAACCTTTCCTATACCTTACCAGCAGGCATTAATAGAATATATAACCACCCTAGCCTTGGTCTAATCTCCTGAGTCTTCCCTTTCCCTTAGCTCCTACACAGAATGAGTCTGCACACTCAGGTGTTTCCCTATCGACAATCACACACACAATCCTCTTAATTCCTACAACCACTGCAGATCATTGTCATAACTGGTCTGGACTACTGTGGTAGCTTATGAACAAGTTCTCCTTACCTCCACATCTCCAATCTTTCCTTTTTTACAGCTGACAGAATAATCTTGGTCATAGAGGTAATAATAAAATTATTTTACATATCTGTTCAAGAGTGTTGAATGAGTGTTGAATTCATTGCCTCTAAATTTGAGACACGGCAGCCAGGGGCAGGGGGAGGGGCAGAGGAACACAGTGAATAGAGTACTGGGGTTGGAATCAGGAAGACACATCTTCCTGAGATCAAACCTAGCCTCAGACACTTACTAGCTGTGATTTTGGGTTGGTCATTAAGCCCTATTTGCCTCAGTTTCCTCATCTGTAAAATAAGCTGGGGAAGGAAATGGCAAACCACTCTAGTATTTTTGTCAATGAACCCCAAATGAACCCCAAGATGCCAGTTTTGGGGATAAGAACACACTATTTGACAAAAACTGCTGGGAAAATTGGAATATAGTGTGGCAGAAATTGGGCATAGACCAATATCTAACACTGTACACCAAAATAAAGTCGAAATGGGCGCATGACCTAGATATAAGAGTTGATACTGTAAGCAATCTGGGAGAGCAAAGGATAGTTTACCTGTCAGATCTATGAAGGGGGAAAGACTTCATGATGAAACAAGAATTAGAGAGCATTACAAAATGCAAAATGGGTAATTTTGATTATATTAAATTGAAAGGCTTCTGTACAAAGCCAATCTTACCAAGATCAAAAGGCAAGTGGAAAACTGGGAAAGGATTTTTACAACCAGTGTTTCTGATAAAGACCTCATTTCTAAAATATACAAAGAATTGAGTCAAATTTATAAGAATACAAGCTGCTCCCCAATTGATAAATGGTCAAAGAATATGAACAGGTAGTTTTCAGAAGATGAAATTAAAGACATCTATAAGAATATAAAAAATGTTCCAAATCACTAGTGATTAGAGAAATGCAAATCAAAACAACTCTGAGGTACCACATCTCACCGGCCAGACTCACTAAGATGATAAAACAGCAAAAGGATAAATGCTGGAGAGGATA
>CM053594.1:126031736-126050696 GCA_028646575.1 Pseudocheirus occidentalis | reverse complement strand
GAGATCAGAGAAGTGGGAAGAGGACCTGTATGTACAAAAATATTTATAGCAGCTCTTTTTGTGGTGGCAAAAAATTGGAAAACAAGGGGATGCCCATCAATTGGGGAATGGCTAAACAAGTTGTTGTATATGAATGTAATGGAATACTACTGTGCTATAAGAAATGAGGAACAGATGGACTTCAAAATAACCTGAAGAGACTTATATAAGCTGACGCTGAGCAACAAGAGCAGAACCAAGAGAAATTTGTACACAATCACAGACACAATGTATATGTGACAACTAACTTCAATAGACTGGGCTCTTTTCAGCAATACAACGTTATAGGACAACTCCAAAAGACTCATGATTGAAGGAGATATCCACATCCAGAGAAGGAGATGTGGAGTCTGAGTGCAGATTGAAACAAACTACTTGCTCTGTTTCTTTTTCTTGTTTTGTTTCCTCTTTCCCATTGATTATTCCATCAGTTACAATCCTTCTTTACAATTTGACTAATGATTAATGGGAAGATATTTGTAGATCCAATATTTGAGTGCATGCTGCCATGATGGAGGGAAGGAGAGGGAGGGGGAGAAAATCTGAAACTCAAGGGGCTGTGGAACTGAATGTTGTAAACCAAAAATAAACCAATTTTTTAAAAATACCCCAAATGGGGTCACAGTTGGACATAACTGAAAATTACTGTACAATAACCACAAAGGCATGTATGTAGCAATGTGTATTATAATGAACAAAGGCTCAAGGTATATGTGTGCCCAATACCATTATCGTGCTATAAACTATAATTATCCCTTCCATATTGTGGGGCTTAGGGGTGCAATGCCCTTGCAATCTGGAAAATCTGCATAAAATTTTTTGGTCCTCCCTTCATACCAGAGAAGTAAGGTTTTTCTCTTCCTTTTATGGAGTATTTACAGTACTTTAATGTAAATTTTGGTTAAGTATTTGGACAAGGGTGGGGAATCTGTGGTCTCAAGGTTGCATGTGGCCCTCTAGGTCCTCAAGTGTGGCCCTTGACTAAATCCAACAGCAATTTGTTCTGTGTAGTTTCAAAGGGCCACATTTAAGGGCCTAGAGGGCCATGTGTGGCCTCAAGGTCACAGGTTCCCCACTCCCCATCATAGGCTACATGCAGGTCAATGTTAAGTAAAAACACTAGCCTTTGTGTGTCATCTGCTGGCTTTCACATTCTTTTTGTAAACTTTTTACTTATTTTGACTTTAAAAAGAAACTGTATGCTTATAGTGGTAAAAGATAACATGTTGAAATTATACAATACTATACATATATTTTATAAATTTTTGAATTTCTAAACTTTTTGTGTGTTGTTCACAGGCCTCCACATGTTATCTGTCACTTCCGCAAAACTCCCCCAAATTTCCATTTAATTTCTTATGCTGACCCTGAAATATATTGAAATTGCAATGGGAAAGTCACAATATGGAAAGGATGACTGTATAAAATGACAGTTACCATGATTTAACTTCATATTTAACCTAGTACTAATTAGAGAAGTGTGCATATAAGAGATGTCTAATAACTGTTTGCTGAAGTGGTTAAAAAAAATCACTAAACCACTGGAGAATTAAAAGTTCTGGTTTCTAGTCATCGTTACTGGTGCTTCACACTTCATAAAAATAAGTAGAAGTGATACAGTGAAAATATTAAATGATGATTTGTAAAGACAGTATGTGTTTTGACAGCAGCCGGTTTGGAATTTGATAAAACAGTTCAGTTTTATACCAAGTTTAATTATTCTTCCATTTCCTCCATGCAGGGCAGTTACTAAGTTCTTTACATTTCTCCTGTATTTTGCATAGGAAAAAAAAAACCAGCTACTGAATTAAAGTATACTTTTAATCAATGCTAAATAAGAATTCAGTCTTATCCAATGAAACTTGATTTATTAATGGACAACGTGTTGAATATTTACACAATTAAGGTTATATACTTAAAATGGCAGAGACAAGTGGGATAATGAACACTTATTGACAAAAGTCTTGAGCATCAAAAGCACCATTTTAGATGAAATCAGGGCTTAGCACAAGACCTGGCACACAGCTGGTACTTAATAAATGTTTACTGATTACTGATTATTATTTTCAAGACCTTGTTTTGGTTAATTGGTTCTCTCCCAAGTTGCTTCTTATATGGCACTTCTCATATATGTTCCCTCCCTTAAATGATTATGGATGGAGTTTCCACTGAAAAACCATTACTTGGACAGTGAGCATTTTCATTCCGTCTCAGTACCTTTCCATATAGGTTAATCATCCTCAAGGACTGATTTTCCCATCCAGACTGGAAGCTAGAACGCCTCAATACTTGTCTTGCTCACTAGCTAGTGGTAGCAGCTGGATTGGCTGTGACATGATTACCTCAATGAAAAAACATTAGAAATCTTTCACGTGCTCTTTTATTCTGAGTAAAGTTTTCAATCCTTGTCGCCAATAGTTTTGAGCAGCTGGGCGGCTTCTTTTTGTACCTAAAATGAGGAATAGCAATAAACTCAATATTCTGAGCCTAGCACTCTTTTTTCACAAATATATCATCAATACATCTAGTAATTGTTTCTCTTTTGGCCAGGAACCCTAAGGGTCTTCCCTCCAAGTTTTTTTTTTCTTTTTTTTTTTTTTTTTTAATTAAAAGGGCCATCCCTTGAGCAACTACTTAAAGAGGTCTATTTACTGAATGGGTCTTATCTCACTCAAAGGGAGAACTTGAAAAGGCCTCAGCCTAAAAGGGCCAGTGTCTCCCATTGCATCCTGGGCCATCTCCAGTCGTCCTGGTGAATATTTGGTCACTGGACCCAGAAGGCTCTGGAGGAGAAAGTGAAGCTGATGACCTTGTACAGTCTTCCCTCGCTCAAATAAAAATCAGTTGCAAGTCATGTCATCATCTCCCTGTGTCATGGTCCTCTTCAAAAACAAACACAACTACCACCTATGGTTCCTTTCTAGGGGAGCTCTTTATACCAACACAGATTACAACTGGTTTGTGCATGTAATTAATAGGTTCAGAGAATTTCCTTAGGTTCGGAAAGGCTGAGTAATTTGTCCAGACTACCACAACTAATATGTAAACTTCAAGCTTCTTCACTTCAAATTCAATATTACACTTTGTTATGTGCTGCCTCTTTTAACTCTTTCACAAATAACTGGTGAAAATTAATTAAATTCATGATGGTCAGTTATATTCTAAGAGTTCTCATATTAACAGAATCTATTATTTTATTCTCTCCCTTAGCAATGAATAAATACAACTCCTTCAAAAACCTTTCTACTTTCTATGGCAATACATGGCTATGACACCTCATTCATACCCTATTACTACTTGTTCCTTTAGTTTAGTAAAATAGTGCTGTAAACAGTGAAACTATCCTATCCTATATCAAGTAATTTTTTTTTTTTGGTTAAAACATGTTCAATCATAACAACTAAGGATTTTTCATATAGAAACCAGATTGTCAAAGGCCACTAACTATAACTTATGAAATGAGTACTATGATCACTTAATCAGATTCATCATTTTAAGGCTCAGTTCTAATTCATTCAAGTTTGTGAATACCTGATGTGTAATTAGCTCTAACCTATTAGTGATAGTCTACATTTTCTTTTCTTTTTCCAAAGTCAGCTCTTTAGCTTTTTTACCTGCTTGTCCTCCTCTGTGTGAGCTGGGTAGTCCTTGGCTTTCAATAACCAGAAGGCAGCAAGCTTCTTGTTTTTTAAGTTCAGATAAGTCTTTCCCAAGTAGAGCAAATTTTTGCTGTAGAAGTTCGGATGCACTGAACACACAAGAAAGAATATATTTACCTCAGTTTGGTAGCAGTTACACTATTCTAATTTGTAAAAACTATGGATTTTCTGTCTAAATTTCATGAACAGGCTACTGACTTTCATGTGCAAGTAGACTACTGCTGCAATTCTTTTTTATTCAACTGTTCACATAAAATGCATTTCTGGGAAAATTATAATTTTGGCCAAAATATCCACAATAGTTGTGTTAGTAATGTTGTGCCCAAATGGGATAACATAGTATGTGAAACAAACCAAACCAAATTCTAAGCTCCACCTAGTACTTCTCAGATGACCACCAATGAGACCAAGGTGGTTTTGAGTGTGGCCAGAGAGGAGTTTTATTACTTCATGCTCTCTCATCTCCGTCCTGAACTAAACATTCCATTTTCAGGGTGAATATTACAGACATAATTTCAAGTGCTGCAGTGGTTAGAAAGGAAAAGATTATACAAGTTCAAAAAAGTACAAATGAGGCAACAAAAAGCTTGAGAGTTAAGTGACTGGCTTAAGGATACAGATGGTCAATTTGTGACAAAGCTGGAGCCAAAACAAGATTTACTGGTTCCTGGTCCATTGTCCTTAATACTGGTTCTGGTATATGTCAGCACATTATACTAAGTGATAGTAAAGTATTAGCTAGTAATATATACTATATAGATAGTATTACACAATTTTTCTTTTATTGGGATTATCATGCATGAGGAGTCATACCTTCCAAGTCTAACTAACTTTACTATTTCTTGATTTGAAACTCATGCTCAAGGTGCTAAGCTGATTCACTGTAACCCTGAATTCTTTATCACATGTACAATTTACTAATTTCCACCTTTGTGTTGCTATATAATCTTCTTAACAATGAGTCCCTCCCTTAAACTACACTCAAAATCAATGTGATCTGGAACTACACCTGTATTAGTTATCTGAAGTTGCCTACACATTTTCATGTAAAGATTCTTTAGTTTATAGTTGTATCATATATTCCACAGAGGTAAAATGTTACTATCATGAGGGCAATTTGTAAGTTGAAGTTTGTCATAATTTTACAGCTAATTTTTCTTCATTCTTTTCAGAGTACAACATAATCTCTTTGAGGGCAGAAACTGGTTTTTGTCTTTCAAGAACCTAACACAATGTCTTCATGACAGTAGGCTTTAAATAAATGTTTGATTTTTAAATAAAGTTTTTTTTAATACCTTTCTTTCAAAAAGAAATCAGAATTGTTTAAGTGGGAAAAGCATCAGCCAGGATGCCAAAAGAGCTGGTTTCTGATATCAGCTCTGCATCTGACTTACTTAAGTAAGGACATTTGCATTCTGGCTTCCTCATTTATAAAATGAGAAGCTGGAAGTGTTGATGTTTAAGTACCTTCAAACTTTAAAATTCCTGATTCTTAATTCAATAAAAGCATGTATAAAAGCATGTTTTCCCCTCATGTTTTTCTTTAAGTTTAATGTTAAAGCCATAAAACATTTTGAACAAAAAACAAACAAAAAAACCCTAGTGAAATGCATCAAATATGGTGAATGAATTTTTAAAGAAATCACTACATACATTTTCATACATTCCCATAATTTTAAACATGTATTATATTTAAATCTCCAACACATGTACATGTGTGCATATATCTGACCAAAAATGTTACCTTGTTCTGCCATCTGAAAGTATTTTAGAGCCTGTTAAAGGGGGGAAAAAAATGTTTAAGGAGAAAAATACTGTAAATGTTGTTTTAAAGGCACTCTTCATTAAAAATCTGTCTCTATTCTTACAGCAATGAAACAATCTTATATTCCAACTTTTCTTCTTAGCATGAACTGTTCTCTATATTTTTATTTTCAGTTCCAAATTCTCTTTTCTCCCTCTCTCCTACCCCCCTCACCCATTGAGAAGATAAGAAATATAACACCCATTATAATACGAAGTCATACAAAAATATATTTCTTCAACAGCCATGTTTGGCTGGCGGACCAGGGATGGGGGGAAGGGAGGAGAGGGAATGCTTCAATTCACACTCTGAATCCATCAGTTCTCTATCTGGAGATGGATGGCATTTTATATCATGAGTCCTTTGCTGTTGTGGTAAATCACTGCACTGATCAGTTACTAAGTCTTTCATGATACTGTTTCATATTGTAACAATCTTCATAATATTGATGTCTGCAGGGTACACTGTTTTCCTGGTTCTGCTTATTTCACTTTGCAACAGTTCATGTCTTCCCAAGTTTTGCTGAAACCATCCCCTTTATCATTTCTTTTAGTATGTATTCCATCCCATTCATATATAATAATCTGTTTAGTCATTCCCAAATTGATGGGCACCTTTCAGTTTCTAGTTCTTTGCTACCACAAAAATAGCTACTATAAATATTTTTGTACACTTGGGTCCTTTTCCTTTGATTTCTTTGGGGTACAGACCCAGTAGTGCTATTGTTCAGTCAAAGGTTCTGCATGGTTTTATATACAGCTATTTGGACTTAGTTACAAAATGTTCTCCAGAACAGTCAGACAAGTTCACAGATCTACCAAGAGGGCTTGTACCACTTTTCCCACAATACTTGTAGCATTTGTCATTTTCATTTTCTGTCATGATGCCAATGTGAAGATTGTGAGGCAGTAACTCAGAGTTGTTTTAATTATCTTTTCTCTATTAGTTAGTGAAATAGATAAATTCTTTTCATGACTATTGGTAGCTTTAATTTCTTCTTCTGAAAACTGCCTGTTGGGGAATGGCTGTTTTGTTTTGTTTTATAAATTTAGCTCAGTTCTTAACATATATGAGAAAGGAAACCTTTATTGGAGAAATTTGCTCTAAAATTCCTCCTTCCTAGTCTTTTAATTTTTTTATTTCATTGGTGCTGTGGAAAAACTTTTTAATCTTATGTAATCAAAGTTATTCAATTTTACTTCCCATGAACTTATCTCTTGTTTGGTCATGAACTCTTCCTTTACCAACAGAACTCACAGGTAATTTCTTCCATGATCCCCTAATTTGCTTATATCACCCTTTATGTCTAAACCATGTAGCCATTTTGAATGTCAAACTTTCTATTCAGCTTTTTTCTTTCCATCAGGAATGCTTGACAGCCCTTTATTTCATTAAATATCCACTTTTCCCCTGTAGGATTACACTCAGTTTTGCTGGGTAGGTTATTCTTAGTTGTAATCCTAGCTCTTCTCTACCTTTTGAAATATCATACTGTAAGCCCTTCGCTGCTTCATAATAGTAGCTGCTAAATCTTGTGCGATTCCAACTGTGACTCCACAGAGATTGAACTGTTTGGGTTTTTTTTTCTGTCTCCTTTACAGTATTTTCTCCTTGACCTGGGAGCTCTGAAATATATTATTTTTTTATTATGAATCTTTCTCAGGAGGTGAACAGAGGATTCTTTCCATTTCTATTTCTCTGTTTGGTAGTACGATACCTGGGCATTTTTCCTTTATAATTTCTTGAAATATGTCCAGGCTCTTTTTTTTAATCATGGCTTTCAGGTAGGATCAGTTATTGTTCCTATGTGATCTCACATTTTCTCCAATATTTTTGTACCTCTTTTACCATTTGGCCAATTCTGATTCTCAAGGTGTTATTTCCTTCAGGATTTTTTGTGCCTTTTGCCAAGCTATTCTCTCTCCAAAATTTGTTTGCATTGCTCTTTTCTTTTGCCAATTTTTCCTTTATCAATCTTTCTTGATTTAATTTAATTTTATTCTTTTAAAAAAAGCCCTCTTAAGCTCATCTAGGAATTCTTGTTGGGCTTGTGTTCAATCTACATTTTTTCTTAGAGAATTTGCTTGTCAATGTTTTCAAGTGGTTTTGTTCTAAGTTTGTGTCTTGAACTTCTTTGCTGCCTCAATAGCTTTTTATGATCAAGTACTTTTTTGGACTTTATGTTAGAACTGGGTTCTGCTCACCTCGGGGATAGAAGAATATCTAGACTGATCATCTGACTTTTACACCCAGCTACTTTCACAATTAAGTCTGAGGGTCTGTAAACTTTCAGTGCTTCCAAGGCAGTGTCATCTGAGGAAAGGTCTGGTCAATGCCTTCCTAGTTTGTGCTCTGGCCCTTAACCAGGTAGGACCCCCTTTTCCCTCATAATTACAACTGCTCCTTTCTGCCTTTGGACTGTGACCTATACCCAGGTAGGGCCCCTGATCTCTTAAAACTGTAACCATTCCTCTCCATCCTAGAACTGCAATCCTAAACCATATAATGGGCAATGGAATTGCCAAATGGTGCCTGATCCTTCAGCTACCTCTGCCTGTATCTGAGTATGGTGTAGTGAGAATATTTTTTCAGGTATGACTATAACTAGGTCATCTCTGGAGCCCCTTCCAACTCTAGGATTTTGTGATTCTGTGATATGTGTATCCTTTAGAACAGCGGTTCTCAATCTGTTGGTTGCAACCCCCTTGGGGGTCGAACGACCCTTTCACAGGGGTTGCCTAAGACTGTCAGAAAACATATATTTCCGATGGTTTTAGGAACTAAGACACCACTCCTCTATCTGTCTCCAAGCAGGTCTGCCCACATGCAGATACGCCCACATACGAGTATTAAAGGGTGGCAGCATTAGGAAGATTGAGAACCATTGCTCTTGAATGAAGATATAGGTAAGAATTCCACGATAAATGAACTAAACAAAAGACATTATATTACCTCCTCGTATGTAGAAGTGGGAGGAGTCGCAAACAACACTTTAGCAATGTTCCTTTGGTACCAAGGCAACTCAGCAAAAGAATAACACCTAGAGGAAAAAAAAAAGAATTGAAAAGTAACCAAACTACTTTAGCAATCATTTTTGCCCCAAAATCTAATGCATCTTAAAGATTATATAGTATAAGCTTAAATTTTCTTTTCCCTCAAGTGATTTGTTTGCATCACTTACTATTCTCCACACACTCCTAGTAAGTTAACATTGGTGCTGATGATAAAAGTATCAAGCAAATTTAGCAATGGACCCATAAAGTCCTTTTTCCTATCTTTCATCATAAGAAAATAAATGATAGTATCCAGTCTTTACTGTTGTTGTGAACTGTGGTAGAAGGATATGGCATTTTGAGAGAAAATACTAAAAATTAAACCAAGTGGTCAAGTTGGAAACAATTTTACAAAGATGATGAAAATCTCCATTTTTGCAAGATTAGATAGTATAAACAATAACATTGTCAACTAAGATTAATATAAAGCAAATCATTGGATATGCTAGATGAGTGAAAGGAGTCAAGGATAACATAGAAATTATAAGCCTCAGGGACCAGAAGGATGATGGTGTCCTTAACATAAATGTTCAGGAGGCAACTGACAATGCAGGGGTGGAGGTCAGTAAAAATATGAAGTCCAGATATATAAAAATGAGAATCATTTGCACGGAGATGAGTAAACCCATGGAAAGCAACAAAGTCACCAACTGAGAATGTAGAGTGAAAAGGGGGCTTGGAACTGTGCTTTGAGAATACATTTACAATAAAGAAGCATGATATAGATGATGAGTCAGCAAAAGAAACTGAGAAATAGAGGTCAATCAGACAGGAAAACCAGAGAGAGCAGAGTCACAAAAACCCAAAGGAGACAGTATCCTGGAAGAGAGGTCATTAAGCATGAGAACTGGGAAAAAGGTCATCAGATTTAGCAATTAAGAAGTCAATGAGATTAGAAAACAGACTGCCAAGGGTTGAGAAGTGAGCAAGAGACCAAACGAAGGCAACAAATGAAGATAAATATTTTTGAAGTTTTGCTGTGAAAAAAAAAGAGAGCCACAAGACAACTGCTTAAAGAAAACGGGAGGTTACAGTGAGGGTTTCTTAAAGATATGGAACATTAAGGATTGCTTACAGGAAAGGAACCAGTTAGAAAGGAAGAAACTAAAGTTAGAGAGGAGGGAGAATGATTGTGGAGGCAATTTACTGGAGAAAACAGGAAGAAACCACATGATTTTATAACCAAGTTTAATATTTATCCAGGAGCTAACCTGTACATATTGAATTTTTAAAGCACTTTCAAATTATGCTTTTGAAATACTTCAGAATATGGAATTTGCTCACAAAATACACCCAAAAAAGTGCCTTTAAATAAAAAAGCTTTGGGGCAGGGGGTAGTCAGAAGCAAAATACTTTTGAGGAGGGACAAAGTGAAAGGAGAGAGATAATAGAATAAACGGGGTGGGGTAGAGAGATGAGATGAAGGGAAATACAGTTAGCAATAGTAACTGAAAAAAATTTTTAAGCAAGTTTCTCTAATAAAGGCCTCATTTCTCAAATACATAGAAAATGAGTCAAATTTATAAAAATAAGAGACATTCCCCAATTGATAAATGATCAGTTTTCAGATGAAGTAATCAAAGCTATTGATAGCCATATGAAAAAATACTCTAACTCACTATTAATTAAAGAAATGCAAATTAAAACAATTCTGAGGTGCTACCTCATACCTATTAGACTGTCTAATAGGACAGAAAAGGTAATTGACAAATGTTGGAGGGGATGTGGGAAAAATGAGACATTAATGCACTGTTGGTAGAGTTGTGAACTGATTCAACCATTCTGTAGAGCAATTTGTAACTATGCCCAAAGGGCTATAAAATCACACATACCCTTTGACCTAACAATACCACTGCTAGGTCTGTCTCCCCAAAATGAAAAGAACCCATGTGTACAAAAACATTTATAGCAGCTCTTTTCTGGGAGTAAAGAATTAGAAATTGAGGGGATGCCCATCAACTGGGGAATGGTTGAACAAGCTGTTATATGTGATTATGAAGGAATACTATTGTACTATAAGAAATGATGAGCATGATGCTCTTAAGAAAAACTTGGAAAGACCTGTATGGGCTGATGCAAAGTGAAATGTACTGTGTACAAAGTAACAATGATATTGTAGGATGATCAGCTGTGAATGACTTAGCTTTTCTCAGCAAGACAACGATCCAAGACAACTCTGAAGGACTTATGATGAAAAATGCTATCCATCCACAGAGAAAGAATTGATAGTGACAGAATACAGAATGAAGCATGCTTTTTTTCACTTTATTTTTCGTTATTTTTGTCTGTTTTCTTTCACAATATAACTATTATGGATATGTTTTGCCTCACTACACATTAACGTTAAAAATTGCCTTTACATGTAACTAGGAAAAAATAAAATACTAACTAATAGCCAAAAAAAAAATCTTCTTAAGAAACTTAGAAAAATAAAATATAAAAAAGCTTACCAAACACCAATAAGGTGAATTGAGGTGGCATCTTTAGGATTCAGTTCAACTGCTTTCTAGGAAGAAAGAAGAATATCAATCCAAATTTCCTTGTGATCACCTACTATTTTTATTTATAAACTTTGCCTAGTCAATCAGAAAAAGTACATAACTAAAAACTAGCAAAAGCAAAAAAAACCCCAATACCTTATAATTCAGTTCCTCTTTGAGAACTGAAACTTTCCCTCATGCTGGTAACTCAAAATGAATTGACAAAACTCATGTAAATGTATACCTGAAATAGTGACTACAACTACCAGGCGAGGACGCCTTCATGCTTGAAGCTCAAAAACTGATGGCTGAGGCTAGCCAGGTGAAATAATAAACACCAGCAGTCTAGCAGGTGGTGCTCCTATGTCCTTAGCTGTCACTCTTTGCCTGTCATCACCTTTTCTGCTGTTAGAATGTAAGAACACAAGAAAACCTTCCGAAGTCGCAAAGTACTCTTTTCCATTCAAAGATTCATTTATCGAGATATCACACAGTGTGCTGCAGGAGAAAGAGCACACTAGAAATAGGCAGAACTGTGCTTGAGTACCGTTTCTGCTACTTAGCTGTGTGGCAATTCAAACTAAACCAACATACGTTTACTAAGCATCTGTTTATGTGCAAGGTGCCGTGCTGGGTGATGGGGACACAAAGACAAAAATGAAATAATTTCTGCTTGCAAGGAGCTTACATTCTAATAGAGACAAAAAGTATACTCACACATATTTCATTTTACATTATGATATATAATATATAACATGCTGCTCAGTCGTTTTTCAGTTGTGTCTGACTCTTCGTGATTCCTTTTGGGGCTTTCTTGGCAAAGATAATAGGGTGGTTTGCCATTTCTTTCTCCAGCTCATTTTACAGATAAAGAAACTGAAGCAAGCAGGGTTAAGTGACTTGTCCAGGGTCACACAGCTAGTAAGTGGCTGAGGTCAGATTTGAACTCAGAAAGATGAGTCTTCCTGACTCCAGGCCCAGGGCTCTATCTACTGCACCACCTAACAGCCCCAATGTATTATATACACACAAATATAATGTATAGTATACATTATACATTATACTATATATTATATATGTGTATGCAGATGTAATAATATATAATATGATAATGTAATGTTAATAAATATATATGTCTATACATGCATATTTATATACAGATATACATATAAAAAGGAAGTTTGAGAGACAGGGCACTAGCAGTTGGGAAGGTTCAGGAAAAGCTTCATCTACTAGATGGTATTTCAGTGTGTCTTGAGGAAAAGGACTCTGAGTCAGAGAATCCATCTATAAAGCAAAAAATCATTTTATAAATTTAGTAAACACACTGGTCTATCTATTTTGATAAATCTATTTTTATTTATCAGATTTGCTTAAATTAGCCTACATCTGTTTTCCTGTAAATAGAGTAATTAGGATTATCAAATTTCAACTTAAAACGCCCTTTAAATATTAGTTAGTCCAAACCTCTTGTTTTATAAATGAGGAAACAGTTCCAGAAGAATAAAATGACTTGGCCAAGGCCATAAAGCAAATAAGTAATAGAGTCTGATAGGATCTGATGCCCAAATCCTTTAAATCCAAACTGAGTGCTTTTATCAACATGCTACTGCACCTCAAAAACTAAGCTAAATCAATCTTTATTGGTCAAAGACCTGCTTTAATAAATGGTTAAGAAATATTAGCATATTGAAAACTTAGGCTAAATAACTGGTAATTAAACTATATACAGCAATTGTTTATTTTTAAAATACTTTCAGTATGTCTATTCTACTAAGCAGGTAAAGATTTTCTTCATAATCCTGCTTATATAATACATTTGTTCAAGACCACTTTTAAAAGAGCAGCTTTGGCCAGAGCCCTAGTAGGCCTCATCACTTTTCCTCTTTTACTTCAATAGGCTCCCAACAGGTTTCTGTCTCACACTTTTTCCTACTCAGATCCATCCCAAAAAAAGACAGGAGTGAGATGAAGGAAGATCTTGGTAAGAAGACCCCTAGAAGCAACCACACAGACTTAGGTTCCAGCAAGATAAGGTGAAAGCTTATCTATAAGAGTTGGGGGTAGAGTAGACTCTGGAGTAGACTATGAATTTCAGGACAGGTAGAGATGATTAGGGAGTAGGGCCACAGTAGAGATGGTTGGGAAATGCCATGTAAGTTTACTAAATACTTGCTGAATGACTAGTAGAGCATCTAAGATACATGAAGCCTTTTATACAGATTATCTCATTAGATCCTCACAACAAGCCTATTATTATTTATTCCTCATCTTATGGATTAGGAAACTGAAGCTGCAAGGAAATATATTCAAATAATATTTAATGGCAAGCAAAGTGGTACTTTGCTCCTTGTTTCAGTTAATGGCAAGCAGATCTACTTAGCTATTTGTTTCAGCTATTCAAATGCCTTTGAGCCCCACCTGTGATTACATTAAGTTTTTGTTGGAAAGTATATATTGTCTTGCCCTTAAAGGCCTAAGGGAGTTTGGAAACCTTCCTTGACCTTAACAGGCCTAACATCATCACATGGAGCCCAGGTGGGAGAAACCTGCCTGAAAGAGTGGAAGAGGAAGGACACAACAGGAAGGGTGGAACAGGAAGAAGCAGAGCAGATAAAAGCTCAAGCAGGAGCTGGGACCAAACTAAGAGCAAGAATGCTTGTGATTTCAGCACTCTATAGCACTCTATCTGTTGGTCTGTGAGATAAAAGCCTTGTCTGCTGTTTTTGGACAGAAGTCCTGAAAGAGGGCTTTACAGTTGTTTATAGAAGTCCTGGGACTAGGGCAGCTAGGTGGTACAGTGAATAGAGCACTGACCCTGGAGTCAGGGGGACCTGAGTTCAAATCTGACCTCAGACACGTAATACGTAATAGCTATGTGACCTTGGACAAGTTACTTAACCCTAACTGCCCTGCCTTCCCCCCTCCAAAAAGCAGATTAAAAAAAAGTCCTTAGACTTTACTGATTTGTTTGATTTCTCAGACAGAAGCTTTGTCTGTTGGTTTGTGTTACTTTGTCAGACAGAAAGTGAATTGAGATGATATTGCCAGCAATGTGGGTGAATGTTGTTGTAACTCTGCTGAGGTTAATGCGTGTAAATATTGTTGTGACTCTGTTAAGCTTTGTCTTCCCAGAAACACAAATTACAAAGAGCTTGGAGTGGACTAGTCACTGTGAGCTGCGATCAGAGAGCTGCCTACCTGTGAATCCAGGTAAGAGCTGGGAGCATGGAAGAAGAGTCATGGAGTTTGAGAAGTCAGCCTCAGTGAAGATGAAAGGACCTTTACTTGGGTACTTAGTGCTGTCTGATGAGATTATTACTGTGACCTAGGGGTGGATGGCCTTTGTACTTTCCCTACCCCTTAAGGATGACTGATTTAAGGATGCTTACTCCTTAAGGATGATTAGCTTAAAAATGATTGGAAACCAGCTGCTACTTAAGGATGAAAGGAGACTTCACTTGGGTACTTTATATTGATTGATGAGATTGTGACTTTCTGAATATGTTTTGTTTAAGACTATGTGGCCACCTCAGTAAGAAGTTGTTAAGTTATATTGCTGGGAATGTTTTCCTTTAGTTTATTGCAGAATAAATAGAGAATTCACTATACTATGTGATCAGAACCTTAAAGTTATTGACAGCAGCAGTCCTCAGGAGAGCTACTCAGGAGAGTTGCTTATGATTAGCTTTACAACATGGCCCAAGAGAATAGTAGAGAATACTTTTTTGGGGGTGGGAATTTACACACTTACATACCCCCCCACACATGTAAACACATGTATATGTGTACAAGCATGTTTGTGTACACATGAACAGTGTGTAGGCCTGTATTATCTGCATCCATTCCTTTCCCACATGCATGCATGCATGTATATTACACATATACACATGTACTGTGAATATGAGGTCCTTCCTCTCTCCCAAAGTAAGACTCATATGTATGTACATACTTCAGTGGTACCTTAATAAAGTCATACTTTTGTCAGTGTGGATACTTGCTCTCCTCATTATACTGAAACCCATCCATGCTTTCTTATTTTTATAAGCTTAATTTTTTACCCATTACAGGCAAGGTTTTATTCAAGGTCATGTGGAGGGATATAAAATAAATAAAACAATGACCTTTTCCTCAAGGTCCTTGGCTCAGTAGAGAAAATAATATGTATAAATAATACAGTGTTAGAAGTCAGTTTAAGATTAAAAAGTAAACCACAGATATTTTTATGCCTTCTTGTCCCAATACATCTATGATGTTCCTGATGTCATTATTTCCCCCAAAGATGTAAATTGCAATCCATTCAGGCCTTACCATCTTGTGTGGCCATTCTACTCATTCGTTCATATATTCACTAAAGGCAGTCCATTCAATGTACTGGGGTGAGTCTTCCTACTCTCCACTCTGACATTTTGGGGAACATGAGCTATTTGTGTTTATCCTACACTCTTGCAATGTAACTAATTCCATTTTTTTGGTCCATTTCTCAAATAACATTTTTCTCATTACTTCTCCTGCATAATTCTTCATTTGTAATATTTTTACAATCTCCTCACACAGCCACGTCATTATTGCCATGACCCCTATCACTGCTCTCTGGGTGATCCACAAAATCAGTTTCTTGTAAACTGTAGTGCTCCATGACTTGCAGTCATACAGTAACACAAAGAAGAAAACTGGTGTTAAAAAAACTGACCAGTGATTAAAGGGGAAGTATGAAATCATTAAAAGCACTGAGCAATTTCCTAAACCCCAAACAATCCAGTCTGCTCCCCCTTCACCTATTTAATTCTGAATCCAGCTTACTGTCCATTTGCAAAGTCTGTCCAACATACATGCACTGATGAATGAGCTCTACAAGTTGTCCATCAAACTGTATATCAAAGTCTAGAAAATAGGCATGCTATGTCCATTCAGTTTTTCCTGGGAGGACAGTTATCCCAAACTGACTTCATGACTCTTATTTAGGAAGCTGTGAAATGTTCTAGGGCTTAATGCAATTAACATGATGTCATCTATCAGCAGGAGTGTCTGGAGGACCTGAATAACTATAAGAATGTCTTTTTGACTTGTACTAGGTTGGATTGCATCCATGAAGGTCAAACATCTTTGGAGAATATAGATCTTACTTTGTGCTTTGCTTGATATGACCAGTATAAGAGGATAGATTTTTATCTCTGTTGTTACATCTTTCAGAATATCTTGGATAATTCTGCCATATATATCTTGTTAGAGGAGATCCTCTAGAAATAGAATTTTTGCTTCAATACAACAAATGCTCTTTCAAAAAACCATCATCTTTCAAAAAACCATCAACTAACAAGCACTGTCAGGTTTTGTATACAAAATAATCTGGGGGTTTGCTAACAACCAGGGAATGGGGCAAGAAGGGAAATATGTGTGTATATGTAATACTCTGCAGCCACCTCGACAGAGGTAAATTGACAATTTTGTGGAAAATCTCTTTGTATTCCAAACTGGCAGTTCACAAGTACTTAACAGGAGCATCAGACTGAACTCTAGTACAGTCTGATAGTCATATGGCCCATTATATGGATTAGAGCAGCATTAAATGAAGAAAAGAAGTCCAATGAATTTCTCATATTAACAATTAAAATTTGGGAGCAGCTAGGTACGAAGTGAATAGAACACCAGCCCCGGAGTCAGGTGGACCTGAGTTCAAATCCAGGTTCAGCCATTTGACACTTAACTAGCTGTGACCTTGGGCAAGTCATTTAACCCCAACTGCCTTGCCATCACCCACCAAAAAAACAAAAAAAAACCCAAACAATTAAAATTCACCAGTACCTCAAAATGTTCCTTGATAAGGACAGCATTTCCAATTTTAACCTTAACACCTTCATAATCCCCAACATCACTGATACAGATAGCGTACCACTACAAATAGAAAAAGAAAATAAGTTTCAGTATAGCTTTAGAAATATTACTTTTGACATAATGGTTCAAAATTTAGTTAAAAAAAAAATTCAGCTTCAAAGACAGAGTCCTTCCTAGACTGAATTCTTTCTTCTCTGGTCATTTCTATAATTAAATCCTATGGAAATTCCATAGCAGTCCATCCCTGGCTATGATTACTTAGGAGTTACCTTCTTGGATTCTGTTCTGAATAAAATGACTTTGGATAAAGTTATCTTTCGGTTTCATAGAATTTAGACCCTCATTAGAATAGATCCATTTCTCATTATAATATTCATTGTTTCATTAATTATTAACCCATCAGAGTTGATTTTTGCCTGTCAAGAACATGCAGTCTTCCAAAGAGCTCATAAGTGCTGAGAGGTTTACATCCTTCATTTTTGGTTTAAAAGAGAAAGTCAAAGGACCATTCTTTTATTAATTATTTGCTAGCCACAATAATAAAATAACTGTTAATTACCCAGAAATTATCTTTCAAACTGTTCCTATGTCACATATTCTAGGTATCTTACCTTATGAGCTGCAAAACTTGATTCATTTTTTTCAAGTGCCTTTTTTGCATATTCAAAAGCTTCATATACCAGCCGTTTCTTATCTTCTGCAGAAGTAGTATTAAGTTGAGATATATCTCGGGATGCCCGTGCCAGACGCCACAGTAACTCTGCATCCTCACTAGGTTTGAAATATATTATGGAACCTCACTTGCATTCATTTATCTTCTATGTTGGATTTCATTATCATAAATCAATTCTGTCTCTCTGCTCAGTGACTGAATTAGCATAAATACCAGGCAACAACTTTTATAAACTTTTTTGAAAAATGCTATAGGAACCGCATTCACAAAGCACTTCCTTAAGTAATTTGTTCTTTAAACTTACTCAGATCTTTGGAAAACATTTCATTAAATTTGTGATTCTAACCAACAGTCTAAAAAAGTTAATAAAAACCTACTGTAAAATCTAATCACAAAATACAGTCTGTATATGACTTAATCTAGTGCTTAATGTTTAGGGGCAATTTATTTAATAAAGTAAAAGATTATTCTATTTCTTAGAATAAACTAGAAACTACAAATCAAAGAACCTGAGAAAATAAAGGATAATTTTATATCCTTGAAAAGTATCTCATTAGTTCAATACTTTATAAAATTAATTTTTCAATTTTTAACATTTTATACTAGTTGTACGATTTGTATAATTTAAGGACTATGGCATAAACTTTTTATAACAGTATTGGTCAGGCACATTATTACTGGGAAAAATTGGTTAATGAGGGTACTATTATTTATTGATGAAGACAGAATCTTCCAGAAGGAACAATAATTTTAAAGTAAATATGTTACTTATGTTTAAAGAAGGAACAAAAGCTTTATTTCAAGCAAATGCAAATCAGATTGATATTTAAATAAAAAGAATCAGAAACATATTTTTCTCTTTGTTTTTCTAAATATGCTGTACAACATTGTGACTCCTTATACTTATGAAATTAGCTTGCATGATGAATAGGAAAAATGATGTTTCAACTTTAAAAGTAGAGACAGCAGAATAACAAACTTCTGTAAACTAGAAAGAATCAGGCAAATATAGCAATTCTCTTTAAAAAATATCCTCTATTTGAGAAAGCACCCATGCTCACTTTAAACTCTGACTAGCCTATTACTTCCTAAATGACGTCTCTACCTCTGTCCAGTGTCCTTCTCAGGATGGTAACACCCTCACCACAACGGTCTCTTCCTCTGGTGAGTACCCTGTCAACCTTCATGTGAGTAACTGCTCACAGCATCCATGCTTTACTTCAAATCTGAAATAGTTCAATATTCCCAGGACTTCCCCAAACAACTCTCCTTTTTATCTCCAGTTTAGGTGTATTCCCTTATTTGAGTAAACTCCCTGAGGGCAAGGACTGGCTTTCTTGTATTTGTATTCACCTAGCACCCCTTTTCTATCTATATAAGACAGGAGAAACCACACAGTGAATAAAGCTTCCGACCA
>CM053594.1:126018793-126031636 GCA_028646575.1 Pseudocheirus occidentalis | reverse complement strand
CAAAAACCAAAAAAAAAAAAAAAAAAAAAGAAAACCACCAAAATATAAGATACCATTTTACTTTTTAAAAGGTAAGAGACTGAAAAAGAAACAAGTCAGTCAAAAAACTATGTATTGCATACCTT
Organism: Pseudocheirus occidentalis; assembly: GCA_028646575.1. Lineage (NCBI taxonomy): Eukaryota > Metazoa > Chordata > Mammalia > Diprotodontia > Pseudocheiridae > Pseudocheirus > Pseudocheirus occidentalis. The sequence continues at coordinate 126,031,511 of CM053594.1, read as the reverse complement.
TGTTTGTACTGGGTTAGCAAGTGATAAAGTTTTTCTATTTCTCCACTGCCATATAGGTAGTCTGCTTGTTCAAGGATTTCCTCGACTTCAGAACACAAATGGGAAAAAGGAGGCAATAAATAGAGTTTTAAAAAAATTAAAGACACCAACAGTTACATCTCATAAGAATACATACAATACATATATATCTATATATCCATAGAGATCCATTTATCTGTATCTACATAAAGATATCCACCTATTTGTATCTATATATAGATATCCATATATGTATGTATGTATACAGACAGGTATATACAGATACAGGTAGATCTAGATAGATATATAAAACACTTCCAAACTTATTAATAAATTTGATTATTTCATATGGTTGTCATCGAAAAGCTAAGATTACAGATTCTGAAAGATAAAAACATACTGATATTCTATGAAACAATACATTGTAGAAGACTTTTAAAAATGTAATCAAGATGATAATCACCCTGATGAAAGCAACAATAATGAAAACTACCCCATGGTATCTTCAAACTTTTCTATTTCTTATAATTATCATCTTTGTTGATGACTCTCACTGTTATAAAATGCAGAGCAATACCAGAATAATATCGATGTCCAATGTCATGTTAACATAAGAAGAAAACAAGCAAGAGAAGAGGAGAGGGGCAGAGCCAAGATGGCAGCATAGAAGCAACAAGGCTCCGCAGCTCCCACATAGCCACCTCAAATACCCATAAAATATGACTCTAAACAAATTTTAAGGCTCCAGAACTCACAAAATTACAGAAAAAAAACACATATCCAACTGAAGGCAGCTCAGCAGCATCGCCTTCCATGTGGCTGCTTCAGAAGCTCTCAGCCTGCAGATTGCTGGGGGACCGACCTATTGTTCAGAGGCTAAGTGCTCTTGTGTTTAGCAGCCTGTATCCAGATCATGGTCTTGGGTGGTGGTCCTGGGTTGCATTTTCAGTGAGCCAAAGCTGGTGGTGGCTGCCGCAGCCTCCAAATAGCTCTGGCAGCTGAGAAAATCCCAGTGATTTGGGACAGAGCTTTCCCCTCTGGAAGAAGAGTTCCACAGAGCTAAAAAGTCAAGTAACTGACTGGCAACATGAGCAGGCAAAGGAAGCAAAGTAAGAACAGCAATCAAACTTTACATTCTTTCTTTGGAGACAAAAAGGATCAAAGCATGGAATGGGAGAAGACAACACAGTCAGAATTCTCACACAAATGCTTCCAAAAAACATGGAGACTTCCTACAAGCCAATAGAGCAGCTTAAGAAGGATTTTGAAAACCAAATAAGGGAAGCGGAGGAAAAATTGGGAAGAGAAATGAGAATGATGCAAGAAAATCATGAAAAGAGAGTCAACAACCTGATTGAGTAAAATAACACCTTAAAAAAAATCAATTAACTCAAATGGCAAAAGAGGCCCAAAAAGGCCATGAGGAGAAGAATGCCTTAAAATGTCGAATGTACCAGACCGAAAAAGAATCTCAAAAGCTTTCTGAAGAGAATAATTCCTTCAGAGTTAGAGCATAGCAAATAGAAGCAAATGACTTTATGAGAAATCAAGATACAAAAACAGATCCAAACAAATGAAAAAATAGAAGGCAATGTGAAATATCTCCTTCAAAAAACCACTGACTTGGAAAATAGATCAAGGAGAGACAATTTAAAAATTACTGGACTACCTGAAAGCCATGATCAAAAAAAAAAAGAACTTAGAAAGCATCCTTCACGAAATTCTCAAGGAAAATTGCCCTGATATTTTTGAACCATAGGGCAAAACAGAACTTGAAAGAATTCACTGATCACCTCTTGAAAAAGATCCCAAAAAGAAAACTCCTAGGAATGTTATAGCCAGGTTCCAAAATTCCCAGATCAAGGAGAAAATATTACAAGCTGTTAAGAAGAAACAATTTGAATACTGTGGAAACTCAATTAGGATAACCCAGGATCTGGCAGCTTCTACATTAAAGGACTGAAGGGCCTGGAATATGATATTCTGGAGATCAAGGATTAAAGCCAAGAATCACCTACCCACCAAAATTGAGTATAATGTTCCAGGGGAAAATATGGTCATTCAATGAGGTGGAGGACTTTCAAACATTCTTGCTGAAAAAACCAGAACTGAAAAGAAAATTTGACACTCAAATACAAGAAGCATGAGAAGGTAAAAATGGAAAAGAATTTATAAAGAACTTATGAAAATTGAATTATTTACATGCCAACATGGAAAAATGATGAACTTAAGAAACTTTTCTCAGTATGAGGATAGGTGAAGGGAATACAAATGTATATATACGGATACATAAACATATGTTTATACAGGACAGTTTATATATGGAATGAACACATATTTGAGTATGTGTATATATGTGTATATATATATGTACACAGAGTAAACTTCAATTTCATCACTGAATTCAATATCCAAAGAGAGGCCTTTTTTTCACCTTGACTTGGGTGGTCTCTCAGATTCCCTGGATCCCCTTCCATGGTCCCAGCTCCTACCTGAATCTACCAAACAGTCACCTGGATTCAGAGGCAGATAGCTCCCAGGTTCTCATCTAGTCCTCCAGGCAGTTCTTGCTACACACCGAAGTTCACAGAGTCCAGCACATTTCAAAGCCTTCACAACTTCTGCTGCTGGGAACTCAAGGATCAACCAAGCCACAAACAAAGTCTTATCTAGGTCATGCTTCTTTAGTACTCCAGTAGTTCGGCTGGCCCTAGGATCCACCAGAAATCTCAGCCTTCCAGGAAGCCTTCCTTCTCAGTGTTCCAGGCAGCCTTCTTGGCAGCAACTTTAGCCTTCACCAAATTCTGGTCTCCGAAAGCTCCAACTCAATTCTCAGTCCAGCAAGTAGCAGCTCAGCTTCACCAGGAGCCCACCAGAAGAAAAAATTCTTGATTCTGACTGACTCTCTCTGGGATTCTTATTACACACACACACACACACACAGAGGCTTCCTGTTTCAGCCAAATTGTTCCTGTTATGTCAGCAATAGGAGACAGAGTTCACACCCTCTGACTCTTAGCCACAAAGGTTTAATAAGTTACTAAGAGCTAAGTACCTGCTTACTTGACATAAAAAAGGGGTCTTCAAAATTAAATTAATTACCATTACAGTATGTAAGTTTAAGTATGTATATATGTATATATATATATAATATACTATATATATTATATAGTGTCTGTATATATGTATCAATACATATATACAGACACAAATCTAAATAGATAGATAGATATGTATACACATACATACATACCTATACATATACACATATATAGTCTTTTCCTGATAACCTTCTTTAATCTCATTAGATTCTATAATGAGTATTTCTGGAAATCAGATGGCAGACAATTTAAAAAGTTTGATATGAGTCTCGTTTATTTTTAATTTGTTTCTCCATCAATCATCCAATCTCAAAAGACTTGGATTTGAGAACATAAATCCTTTTCTAATGACTAGAGAGAAGTCTCATTATCTGATGTTAAGCAACATTGGAATTAATTATGCTAAATGAGGTTCATGTAACATGATGTGCTACTTACTAATCATGTAGAGTATTCAGTAATCCTTATTTTCTTGAGCCCTAGTACACAAGAGAAAGATGATACTTTTTTAAACCTGAGCTATGAATTCCACATTCCACTGACCAAGAGGCAAAATGCAAGAATTTATGGATAAATATAGTCAATTATTTCAATTAATTATTATATACACTTTTACTCTACACTCTCTCAAATCATTAATTTCTAAATTAATTTCTTAAATAATGCAGTTCAGTATCATGACATAAATGCAGTTTTTAAAAAAATATTATTTCCTAATTCTAAAAATTTTTCCATGAAAGTCAATAAGAAAAAAAAAATACTTACTATAGCACTATAGACTTACATACTGTGGTGGGAGCATGTGCACCAATCCACATTATCCGCAAATCAAGTGGTTTTTTAAAAAAAACTTGCTTAATGTGCTGTGCTTTCCCGGAAGATATTTTAAAAATAAGCTTACATTACTGACATAAAGAAGCCATGCTCTAAGAAATGGACCAAACTTATATAAATTCATTTTAAAACCTAAGATAAATAGAATTTGTGATGTAATTTTACCTATTATCATACAGTGAAATTCTAAATTTAGTTACTAACCTCAAAGATGTCTAAGAGGTACTTCTTGAACATTTCCTCAAACTTTTGAAAGAACAAGCCATAGTCTTTCTATTTATATATAAGCAAGTAAACTGTAGTTATCTCATTTGAGGAAGTAACTGTATTCTTTCTGCCAAACAACAGATTTCACTCCTGAAAGAATGTTAAGTACTCCTTTGTATACAACTGGCATGGCTCCATGAGCACATTTCTGGGGCTCCCACCTAAGAAGCTAAAATATACTCTAAAATCTCTAAATAGTTAATAAGAAAACAAGGCCTAATGACTCCAACAATAATGAATAATGGCCCAATAAAGTAAATATAAGCAGCAAATACTACTTCCTAATGAAGAAAGAGAAGGGAATTCCTTATGAAATACATTTTTTACATGAATGAAAGAAGGCCGACCCATAGAAATGAACAGCCCCTCTATTCTTCTTTTAACAAAAATAGGTGATAAGAATAAGGTGGTAAGAATCAGTTGCAATAGATTTTGTCTTGGTAGAGCAGAAGAGTACTGGACTAGAAAAACAGTGATCTGAATTCTACTCCACCACTAACTCAATGTGTTACTTCTCCAAGGTGTTTTTGGCACTAACAGCATATAATTCTACTTTATTCACCCCACGAGAGTCCATTTTCCCACATTTTAATTATATAATGAAAGTGCCTCATATAGTACTGTATTTGTTCCTGGGCACTAAACTTAAAAGACAATGATAAAACTGGAATATCTGAGAGAAGGATGTCCAAAATGATGTGATATCTTGACATTATATCAATTGGGAAACAACTGAAGAAACAAGGGATGTCGTAGCTTGGAGGCTTAAATAGTGATAGGATAGTTGCTTTCAAATATTTAAAAAACTATAAGGTAGAAGAGTAATTAGATATAGTCTATAATGGAAGCACAACAGCTAGATCTGTTTAAAAAATGAAACCAAATTATACATGTTCTGTCACTATAAAAGTTCAAGCAACAGCTGCATGACTTTTTAGGGCTGCTAACAAGTTAGATTCTTGAAGATGGTGAAAGGTGGTGAGAATCACTGTTAATTGTTGGCACCACCTAGTGGCAAAAATCACCCAGTAACATTTAAATGGAGTTTCATTCCTACGAAACTGGATTCACATTAAAACTATCTTAAATCTTAAATAAAACTTAATCTTCAATTCATCTCTAAAGCCTCCTGGCCAAAAAGAGTATGAATTAATCCTAGTTAGCAGACAAAATACTTTGAACTGACATAACCAAGCATTAAAAAAAGAAGGAAAGAAAGAAACCATTTTTTACTAAGGAATTGCTTGTAGATTATCATGATACTAATTCCCAAAAGATACTAAGATAAGAAATTGTAAAGTAAACACAATGTTAGAGTAAATTTGCTTAGAATAACTATAGAGAACAATGGAAAATTCATAAATATTAATAATGTGAAATGTTAAAAAAAATTATTGTTTTGAAATGTAATTAAAATCTACAACTACCTATTTTAGTTCCTCTTTTTTTTTTTGCTTTTTTTTTTTTTTTGGAGGGGAGAAGGTAGGGCAACTGAGGTTAAGTGACTTGCCCAAGGTCCCACAGCTAGTTTTGTGCTAAGTGTCTGAGGCCACATTTGAACTCAGTTCCTCCAGACTCCAGGGCTGGTGCTCTATTCACTGAGCTACTTAGCTGCCCCTTTAGTTGCTATCTTTAACAAAAGTGATGGCTAGAATTATCTCATAGGAAATTAGATCCAAATAATCCAACTTTTTAGTTAAATTAGGATAATTAAATAATATACAAAACTATCAGAATATTTTTCAAAACATTTAAGATACACTTAAGGAGACTGTAAAGTATCAAAAGTGATTTTCAAAACACTGGAGAATATATAAAATTGAAATCTATAAATAGACGATAAGGATTAACTATTAATATTTCAAAAATCAAATGATATAAAAATTTTTATACTTTGCCATTAGGGAAGTTTCTTCTTTAAAAATATCAGTCATATTCATTTAAAAATATATTAACCTTCCATTTAGTTTTTGAAATTATTTATCTGGTTGTCTAGTCATTGATTTTGCTATTACAACTATTTCAAGGCTGGGAAGAAAACGGGAGTCACAAAGACAAAGTTAGTTATGGTGAAAAGATCACTAGTTCTTTCACTAACCAGATAAAGAACTAGTTGAACCATTTAATCTCCTTCAGTTTCAATTTCCTCTTCTGTAAAATGAACATAAAATCCTTGTCTCAGCTATATCCCAGGATTGCTATGAAAATTGAAAGATAATGTGATAGGGTGGGAAAGGACCTGAGTTCAAATCCCAAACTCTGATATTAACTTACATGTGTGCCCTCAGGCAAGTCATTTAACTTCTCTGGCCTCCAGTTTCCTCATTTATGAAAATTAAGGGATTTGATTTAATGATCTCTAAACAATGATATTCTTGATGAGTCTTCCTTTCCAATTATTGAACACTTACTGCCTCCTAAGCAAACTGCTCTTTTTCTCACTTGACATAACAACTCTATTCCTATGTCCTTGTACTGTTTCCCCTCATTTCTACCTTAGAATCTCTAGCTTCTTTTAAAGCTTAATTTGTGTCCCTTTACATCAGTGGTGTCAAACTCAAACAGAAATGAGGTCATTAATCCATACATAAGGGTCCCTGGGGACCACACAATGACTCAGTTTTAAAGTATAATATTATCTGTATTTTGTTATATTTTTATTTATTTTGTCAAAATGTTTTACAATTCCATTTTAATCTGGTATTGGTCTCACTCCTGAGTGTGGTGGGCCACAGATGGCCCATGGGCCATGTGTCTGACACTTCTTTTTTCTGTAAAGCTTTGATATATCCTCTCAGATGTTACTGCTTCCCCTCCCAAGTTACTCTGTATTTGTTCCGTGCACATGTGAGTGCTTGCATGAGTTCATGTGTGTGTACACTGTCTCCTCAAAAGAATTTAAGTTCCTTGAGGACAGGGACTCTCATTTTTGTCTTTCTATACCCAGTACTTGGCACAATCCCTGCCAAAAAAGATATTTAATAAATAAATGTTTATTAGTTGCCTGATGGATCTCTCAGGAACCTTACAACTCTAATGCCTATATCTTGTGACAGCACTGTAACCTATTTAAAGATCATCAAGTTCTATAGAAATATAATGTATTCTTATTAAATATTTGCCAAAGATTCCAGATGGAGTGTGTGGTGTAACCAAGATTTTTCTGGTGCTTCAGTGGTACTTTGTCCTAGCAGCAACAGAAAACCACTTAAAACTTATTTAAAAATGAAATAACATAATTGGATCTGTGCTTTAGGAATATCAACTAATCAATAATTATTTATTAAGTACCTACTTCATGCCAGACGTTGTGCAAAATATCACTTTGTCAGTTGCGTAGAAGATGAATTAGAAAGGGAAGAGGGTGCACAGAAGACAACCAATGAGGGGACAACACTTACTTAGCAGTCCAGCCAAGATCTAAGAAGCACCTCACTTGGGGTGACTGACCATGCAAGTAGAGAGAGGGATGGATAGGAGAAGGAGGCAATACAAAAAAAAAGGGCATGAATTCTGAACCAGAGGACCTAGGTTCAAATCCCTGTGATACATATTCTACTTGTGTGACCTTGGCCAAATCCTTTCATCTCTCTGGAGCTTAGTTTCCTTAACTGTAAAATAAGGAAATTCGGTTACATGGTCACTCTTACAGTTCTATATCTATTTCCCTATGATCCATCTTTTCCCACTAATAAGTCTTGGCAAATGAATAGTAGAAACAGAAGGAAGAGATGAGGATGACTGAGTTGTAAACCTAGGTGACTGAAAAGGGTAGTGGTAGCCTAAAAAGAAAGCAGGTCAGGAGAAGTGAGTTTAGGTATAGAACTATGAGTTCTGTTTTAGATACACTGAATTTGAGAGGTCCATGGGACAACCAGATGGAGATGTACAGCAGGCCACTGGGAAAATGGGATTTGAGCTCAGGAAAAAGATGAAGGTTGCCCATGTACACATGGGAGTCATCTGCATAAAGATAAGAGTTGAACCCATGGGAGTTTAGAGATCTCCAAGGGAGAGGATAGAGAGAAGAGGGCCCAAGGCAGAGTCCTAAATTACATTCACACATGGAGACGGGTCAAAGACGGTGATCCAGCAAAGGAGACTAAGAAATCCAAAGATAATCATTTTGGCTAACAGCCTCAAATTCCTTAACTACCACAACTTTTAACAGGACTATGTTGCAAAAAAAACAGATTAGAGGAAAATTCTTTCTTCCTTTACCTGTGTACCCTGTGGTGGTAAGTTTCATGAATGACAGAAACAAGGAGCATGGATAATTCATCAATTAAAAATATACATGAATATTCAAAATTTTATTATGGTTATGTCTAAATACATATTGGCTCTGATTTGTTTATTGGCTATTTCACATCAAAACATAAAAACCTATTTGATTTTTAAAAACTAATTAATTCTGCTTGTTATAATTCAATAAACATTTATATACATTGCCTATAATTATTATCCTCTGTTCAAAGCCCATGTCGTTATATTTCTTTTTTCTTCTTTCTTGAGTAAATTTAAAAAAGAGCAAGAGATAATGCTGGTAATATGTATTCTTTATATCACTGTAAGCAGGTACTACCGATCTAATAACGCCCAAATAATGACAGAAGTAAAGCGTGTGGTCATATCAGATCACCAAATTCATAGAAGTACAAAATGTTTGATCAGTGCCTACTATACCAGTTTTATTAGATCTTATTTGGCCAAAAAAAACCAAAACACACATATACACAAAAATAATGCAAACATTATGTTTTAAAAACTACAACAATAAGCTTCTAAGAAACTGAACTAACACTTACCATTGACTTCAGCATGAACCACAGCAGACTGAGAAATCAGTTGACAAGTTTCAAAGCCCAAATAAGACAATGCTGAGATTATAAGGCCCCTTTTGAAAACTACAGCATTTCTAAGAATCTAAGGAAGCAAATGGGTGTCAGTTATCAAATTGTTGCAAAACATGACTTGATATGCTGGACAAAAAATTATATCATTGTTTTTCCTTTCTGTTTCCCTCTCCCTAAATAATACATCTTAAAGATAACAGATTGCCAAGGAAAGTAATTACTTATTTTGACAAATTCTTTAGTAAGACAAATTTCACACCAATGTAACATTTATAATCAAGGTTTTCTTCACTTCTTAGAGACAGAAAGATTTAATAGAGTCTAGTGAATAAGGCTAGCTGCTGTGGGGTAATCTTATGCTACATCAACTCACAAGATTATTTTTTTTTTTAAGCTGGACAGAAGTTGTGATCTGTTTGTGGAAGACACTTCAGAGACCATCTAGTCCATTTTATGGATGACCTATAAGGCATTATATAGAGGAAAGAAATGAGATCAAGGGAAAAGTGACTAACCCATGGTTATAACCCAGGCTCTCTGACCCAAAGTCACTTCTCTTTCTGCCATCCCATGATGCAAATATTTAAACTATAATAAATAAATAAATTTGTCCTCACATACCTAGGGGTAGCCTAGGTTTTGGTTTTAAAAAATCCAATATTTAGTTTAAAAAGGTTAACTATATCTCTGATAGGGAGAGAGAAGGTACCATGGAATTTGCTTTATGTGTGTGTGCACACACACACAGTATAATAGTATTACTTTATACATGTAATATATGTATAATAGTATCACCTGCCCTGATTCAAAATAAATGACAGGGCAAAGTAAGTTGAGTAACTATGGGCCAATAAAACATGTCTAATCCAGAATTTTTCAAACTGGTGCCTCCTCCAAATAAGCACAACAGTATCCAAATTAGTGTTTGTATTTTGTCTTCTATTCTATATGAGCCCAAGTTCAGTCTTCCATTTTGTAGTTATGGGTTATAGTAGTGCTTCCTCAATTACACACACACACACACACACACACACACACACACACACACACTCTCTCTCTCTCTCTCTCTCTCTCTTTCTCTCACCTTAAATAACTTTCTCATCACACAGAGCTATTAAATGTCAGAATAAGGATTAAAATTCACATTCTTAGCTTCCAAGTTCAATATATTCTCTCCATTATGGGTGTGTGTGTGTGTGTGTGTGTGTGTGTGTGTGTGTGTTCAAATCTGGACTCAGACAGTAGCTCTATGATCCTGGGCAAGACATTTAACCCTGTTTGCCTCAATTTCCTCATCTGTAGAATGAGCTGAAGGAAATGGCAAACCATTACAGTATCTTTGTCAAGAAAACCCCAAAGAGTCAGACATGAATTAAACAACTGAACAGCAATATTTAATGTACAGTTATCCCTTCCACATCATGTGGGTTAGGGCTGTGGCATCCTCTACAATCTGGAAAAGCCAAGTAGAACTTTTGAGGGCTCCCTTTATACCACAAAGTCTGAATTTTTCCTTTTTTGGGGTGTTTACAGTACTATATTATAAAATTTAAGTTGATATTGTAAAATACTATACATATATTTTATGCGCTTCTGAGTTTCTGAACTTTTTCTGTGTTATTTACTGGCCTTTTGTGTGTCGTCTGAGGCTTCTGCAAAACTCAAAAAAAAAAATCCCCTTCACCTTTTTTTTGCTTTTTGGAGGGGGGAAGGTAGGGCAATTGGGGTTAAGTGACTTGCCCAAGGTCACACGACTAGTTTTTACACCTCTGAGGCTGAATTTGAATTCAGGTCTTCCTAACTCCAGGGCCAATACTGTATTCAATGCACCACCTAGCACCCCCCCCCATTTAATTTTTATGCCAAACCCACAATATATTAAAATCACCACTGAGAAGTTGCAATGTGGAAGGGATAACTTTATTTTCATAAAGGTTTACAAGTAAGAAGTAAATACTTGGTGCTTGGAGCACAGCATAAGAAAACTTCACTGTCAGTCATGAAAAACGGTAGCTATAGTACAAGGCGCGTGTGTACGACCGGGCAGCCACTTAACTTCCCTGGCAAACAGTATAAAGAACCGTTCATCACTGCAAGTTTAGCAGCAGTGTGAAAAACATCTTAAATAACTAAAATAATGAAAGCTTACTGATTTATGTTTTACATATGATTTATATAATATGACATAGTTTATGTTGTACATAAACATTTATATCTTTATAGATTTATAAGCATGAAACCTAGTGATTTTGAGAACTGAGTGACAATGCCAAGTTAGTAGAGAAAATTTTATTCCACAGAAGATACACACATTGTTAGTGAAAGAGTATGCAAATCCAAATAAATGGGCTCAGAAAGTGCAAAATATCATCCCTAATGCTTTCTAGAAACACTTCATGAAGATGGGAAAGTTCCCGTCTATTGCTTTAGATTCTTTATCATGGATGATCCAATTTAGGATGGAAGATATAAACAAATAACCATATTAGAGGTCCAAGAAAAAGGTGTATAAGAAATCTGAGGATGGAGAGCATACTTTCAACTAGAAGGGTGAAAGAAAGATTCATGGAGACACCAAGTGCCTTGGTAAACTTCCAATTTAGGTATACATTCCAGACACTGGGTGGGAGGAGAAATGATGTGGCATGAACAAAAGCACTGAGACAGACTAAGACAAGATGAAAATAGGTGACAATAAGTGAGTGGTAGAAGGGGAAAAATAAGAGGATGGAATGGAAGATTTGTGCCAGATGGCACAGGGCCTCGAATACTAGGACCTGGAACTTACATTTATTCAGTAGGCAGTGGGAAGTCACAGAAGGTTTTTGAGAGGGTAAGTAAATTGTGTGTCAGGAAGATTACTGGGGCAGCAGTGTGAAGGATGGATTAGAGGAGGGATAGACCAGTGATAGGACAAGTAGTTAGGAAGCTACTATTTTATATTTATTTATTTATTAGATATTGTTTGAATATTATACATGTATTACATATTATTGATAATGGATATGCAATCTATGTTAATTATACATTACAATACATTATATTTATATAGTATAAATGTTTTATATTGTATCATATAATAATAAGTTTTCAGGAGAAGACAGAAGGTGGCTATTAGAGTAAATAGTAAGGGTTGGTTAAAGTACCAACACAACTTTGCAACTATTTGGACAAATGGCGGAGGTGACTGGTGTTTACAAACACTTAACAGTGTACTTTAATGTTTGCTAAAAATTAAAACTACTCTGTGCTACCACCTCATACCATCAGATTGGCTAATATGACAGAAAAGGAAAATGGTAAATATTGGAGAAGATGTGGGAAAATTAGAACACTAATGCACTGCAGGTAGAGTTGTTAACTGATCCAACCACTCTGGAGAGCAATTTGGAACTACAGTCAAAGGGCTATAAAACTGCATAGTTTTTGATTCAGCAATACCACTACTAAGTCTGGATCCCAGAGAGATCATTAAAAAAAAGGAAAAGGACGCACATCTACAAAAATCTTTATAACAGCTCTTTTTGTGGTGGCAAAGAGTTGGAAATTGAGTGAATGCCCATCAAGTGAGGAATGGCTGAACAAGTTGTGGCATATGAATATAAGGGAATACTATTTGTGATATAAGAAATGACAAGCAGT
>CM053594.1:125988326-126018293 GCA_028646575.1 Pseudocheirus occidentalis | reverse complement strand
GGGGAGGGATAGGAAGGAGGGACATATGATCACTGTCAGAAGATGTCCAGTATAATCACACATCCACAGCCTGTATTGAATTGCTTGTCCTTCCAGTGGGGGTGGGTGACAAGGGAGGAACTGAAAGAATCTAGAATTTAAAGCTCTGCAATACCGGCAACTAGGAATTAAGATATACAGGGGCTGGGGTAGGGAGACCCTCCCTGCCCTACCAGAAATTAAGAGAGGAGAGCAGGGGAGGGGCTTTACAGTGGGATTGCTGTTTTGGGGTTGGGGTAGGGGAAACACAGGTAGAAAATCTGTAATTCAAAAAGCTCATGAAAATGAATGATGTAAACAAGAAAACAAATTTTAAAATGTATTAAATTAAAAAAATAAAATAAAATAAAAAGATTTGTTCTGTAAAACTTGGACTCAGTCAAAAGGCCACACCCAAGGACCTAGAAGGCCACATGTGACTTCAGGGCCGCAGGTTCCCCACTCCTGGCACAGAACTTTTCTACCTTTGGCTACAACATATATAATCAATTTGATATCTATATTGACCATCTGGTGATGTCTACGTGTAGAGTCAGCTTTTGGGTTGTTAAAAAATAAAAGGTGACTGATATGACCAACAAGTTATCTTGACAAAACTCTTATTAGTTGTCTCTGCTTTGCTTCATTTTGTACTTCTAGACAACTTACCTGTTATTCAAATTGTCTTTTAATTTCCTACTTTTGCATTCCAATCCCCTATGATGAATGTGACATCCTGGTTTTTTTTGGAGGGGGGAATTATTTCTAGATGTAGCTCTTCACAGAACTGATCAACTTTAGCTTCTTTGGCATTAGTAGTTAGAGCAAAGACTAATACAATGATATTAAATAGTTTGCCTTGGATTTGAACTGACCATTCTGTCTGCAGATATCACTCAGTATTGCTTTTCTCACTCTTCTATGAGGGGTACTCCTAAGGGATTCTTGCCCATAGTAGTATATTTAGTGGTCCCCTGAATTAAATTCACCCACTCCCATCATTTAAGTTCACTGATGCCCAAGATGTTGATGTGTAATCTTTCCATCTCCTGTATGACTACGTCCAGCTTCTCTTGATTCGTAGATCTTACATCACAGGTTCCTGTTGATCTTTACAGCGGAGTGCTTTCCTTTGGTCACCAGACACATCCTCAGATGAGCTTCCTTTCAGCTTTGGCCTAGTTGCTTCATTCTTCCTGCAGCTACTTGTGGTTGTTCTCTGCTCTTCCCCAGCAGCACCTTCCAACCTGAGGGGTCATCCTCTGATCTCATTTTTTTAAATCATTTTAATATTGTCCATGGTGTTTTCTTGGCAAAGATATTGGAGTGATTTGCTATTTCCTTCTCCAGTGAATCACCTTTTGTCAGTTCTCTACTATGACTTGTCCACCTGGGGTAACCCTGCAGAGCATAGCTTATAGTTTCATTGAACTATGCAAGACCCAACTGGAATGGTTTGCCATTTCCTTCTCCAGTGCATGTTATAGATAAGGAACTGAGGCAAACAGTTAAGTGACTTGCCCAGGGTCACACATCCAAGAAGTATGAGGTCAAATTTGAACTCAGGTCCTCCTGAATCCAGGACCAGTATTCTATTCATCAAAGCACCCAACTGCCTTACTAATATGTCTAGCTGTTCCAAGACTGTCATTGTTGAAAGCTGGCCGAGATCAGAGAGCTTTCCTCTCTATTCTCTTTAAGTGCTTCCAGATTGCCAGGTTGTTTAATGATCAGTAACACAGAAATCAAGTTGCTAAAATGAATACAATTAAAAAAAAAAAGAATACAATTGGTCAAAACAGTAAATGTGAAACATTCAGTAACAATTTCATAAGGTTTGAATTTTAATGATAGAATAACGATAGAAACATAAGTGACTTGAAAGCCATCTTAAAAAAGTCTCACTAGCTAGAGACTCTACAATGTGCATGCATAGCTTGTAATTTGTAGAACAGAGAATCCGGTTTCATTGTAATTTTGGAGTTGAGGGTGAAAAAGGATTAAGTGTAGCATGTAATCCCTCTGAACCTGTCCTGACATGCTTAGAAGAACAGGTTCTAACAAGGAATTGTCCTCCCAGCCAGTTATACTGGGTGCTGAAAGTAGTGTCAATCTCTGAACTTTCCAATAAGCACTAATCTTGAAATCTATATGGTTGAATTTTATCCGGGATTGTTTTCGTTAACAGCTATTTAAGCAATTTAAGAAGAAAAAAGACAATGTATCTGTAAATATTTTAATATGATAAATTCTAGCTATATACTATTTTTCTAAGGCTTGGCAGCATTCAATCTGTTTATAGTTTTTAAGGTAGCTGTCTAAATATTAACCCTGTAATTTAGAAAATTATACTTGCTCACTAATTTGCCTTGGATTGAATATTAACTTTTCCCTGCTACCTCTCTTATCTCCACCTAGCATAAACCTATCCCTTCCCAGTCCCTATACTTTTCTGTCCTCCTATTTCATTAAGTGCTATGGAATTAGAACTCATTTCATAACAAATCATTCTAGATCTGTTCTTCCCTTCAATGTCCTACAATCTTCTGGTGCTTACTGAAACCTGTCATTTTCCTAAAAGATACTATATCCCTTATCAGCCTCTCCAACACTGACCAGTAATATCACCGCAAGCCTCTTCCTCTTTCTACCCTCTGCTCTCTCTCATTTTCCTTCTTTTTTCTCTCTCTTCTCTCTCTGTTTCTTCTCTCTCTCTCATACACACACACACAGCCAGGTAGAGCTGGTATGTTCATTGCTCCCCACTGATACTTCCTGACCTACAAAACTAAAATCCACGGTCAACAATAGTAATTATTATTATTTATTAATTTAATTAATTAAGCAATTAATTAATTAAAACACTTATATAGTATCTACTATGTGCCATACACTATCCCAATGCATTACAAAAACAACCCTGTGTTACTCTATCATTTCAATCATGACGGAGTCTTAGTGACCCCGTTTGGTGTTTTCTTGGCAAAGATACTGGAGTGGTTTGCCATTTCCTTCTCCAGTTAATTTTACAGATGATGAAATTGAGGCAAATGTAGTTAAGTGACTTGCCCTAGGTCACATAGCTAGTAAGAATCTGAGGTCATATTTAAACTCAGGTCTTCCTGACTCCATACCCAGTATTCTTATCCACTGTACCATTTAGCTGCCCCACAACACTGTGAGATAGATGCTACAATTCCCTCCTTTTACAGATGAGGAAGCAGAAGCAAATAGAAGTTAAACAATCTGACCAGTCACACAGTAAGTATCTGCTTTTCTTAATTATAAAGCAGGATTCCATTGTTTTCCTTCAGATAGGACTGTGATATAAGGACAAAGATCTTAAATATATCTTTTTTTTTTAACTGATGCACACAAAAAAATAATCTAGAGAGAGCAATCTCAGTTGAAGAGTAAAGCTAAAAAACCAGGCTACAATGTATTGAGAAGTGGGAGAAGAGAAAGTAGATTCAATGAGACTACATTTTCTAGAAGTCTAACTGTGAAAGGGAAGAGAGACGGAAGACAGAAAGGCTGAAGAAATAATAGGATCAAATAAAAGTGTTTTGGTTTGGTTTTTTTAATGGATATAGAAGACACGGGCATGCTGTGGCCGGCACTGAGGGAGAAGACATGAAGAAATGAAGAGGAGACAATGAAGACATGAATACTGGGGGAAAGGAGATGGTCAAAGAGGCAAGCTCCTGGAGGGGATCAAAGACCCAAGCAGAGGAACTGACCTTGGAGAGAAGGGTCACCTCCTCAGAGCCCGGAACAGAGGCAGTTGTATATATTTATACTAAAGGGCAGGATTTGGACTTTCTAGCTCATTCCACTTTCCATCTGTGGCTCTGCAGCAGATTCAGCTCCAGGTTGTGTGCCTCCACTGTTTCCAGCTTCCTTTTGTGCGTTGTAAGCACCACCGCCACAACCATCACCCCAAGACTGTCAGCTCCATGGGGGCAAGGGCCGGCTCTTTTTTTTTACCCCTTATTTATACCCCCAGTACTTAGCATAGTACCTAGCCCACTTCAGGCATTTAATAAATGTTTGTTAACTGACTTACAGGCACTTGATAAGTTTGTTAAATTGAATGTTTGTCGAATTGGCTCTCCTTTTATCTGGATAGTTGCAGTATTTAATTTAGTTGGGCTGCCACTGAACTGCAACCCTATGATCCTAAACTTTTGAAGTAAGGCTTTTCACAGATGCTTGAGGATTATAGCTTTAAAGCTGAAAGGTATTTGAATTCATGAAAATGAATCTTTCTGACTCCCAGTCCAGCACTCTACCCACTGGTTCCACTGAGCTGCTTTTCTTTAAATTATCAGTACTTTAAATTAAAGGTGACATACCAAGAGTCATCATGAAGTAACAGATAGAGAAGTGGACTTAAAGACCGGAAGCTCTGGGTTCTAGCCCCACCTGTGACACACATTTGCTTTGCATTGCTGAATGAGTGATCTAAACAACTAACACGAGTTACAGGGAAGGTAAAGAAAGCCTCCACTGGTAAAGGGAGCTTCCTCACTTGGGAATTTCCAACAGACAAAATCACGGGTCTTATTCAAACTACAGTGGTTACACTGAGAACAAGGAGCGCCTAACCTAAGTTATATACACTGAAGGAATTTTTCCATGTGGAAACTACAATTTTAAAGTTTTCTGCCAACACAAGATCATCAATTTTACCTGAAATTCCCTCTAGCACTTCATTAAAACAGCTTGAATCATTACAGTTTCATGGGACACTTAGGATCATTTTGTCAGAACCATTTAGGACAAGTAGTCTGGCATAATGAAAGGCTCTTTAATTTTGTTTGAATCAATCAATTTTCTCAGTTACCAGACCTAGATGTAAGGGTGGAGATTTGGTACCCAAGTTAAATGAAATAAACACAAAAAACGAATAGATAAAGTTGTTAAAATAAATGTAAAGATGGGTCCTAACCATGTGATACCTTGGCCTATAGAAGATGGGTCATGCTCCTGGTATCATCTAAAAAGGCTGAGTTCCTTTCTGTGGTGGCCAAGAATTGGAAATTGAGGGGAGGCCCATCAATTGGGGAATGGCTGAATAAGTTGCAGTACATGAATCTAATGGAACACTATTATTTCATATTTAGAAAAGATGAGCAGAGGGACTTCAGAAGAACCTGGAAAGACATGAACTGTCGCTAAGTGAAATGAGCAAAACCAGAACATTGTACACAGCAGCAGCAGCAACACTGTGCGATGACTAACTTTGAAAGATTTAGCTCTTCTCAGCAAAGCAAGGATCTAAAGACAACTTCAAAAGACTCATGATGGAAAATGCTATTCACATCCACAAAAAGAACTATGGAGTCTAAATGCAGATCAAGGCATATTATTTGCTCTCTTTTGGCTTCTTCTTTCTCATGGTTCCTCCCATTGGTTCTAATTTTTCTTTACAACATGACTAATGTGAAAATGGGTTTAATGTAAATGTATTTACATTATATCAGACTGTTCTGTGTCATACTTATATCTATATCAGACTGTACTATGTCAGGTGAGGGAAGGGGAGAAAATTTAGAACTCAAAATCTTTTTTTTGCTTTTTGGAGGGGGAAGGCAGGGCAACTGGGATTAAGTGACTTGCCCAAGGTCATACAGATAGTAAGTGCTAATAGAACTCAAAATCTTTTGGAAGTAAATGTTGAAAACTAAAAATAAATAAACTAATTAATAAAAAAAGAAAAAGGCTGAGTTCACCAGCTGTGGAGGCAGTCAAGACAGGAGCCAGCAGTCAAGTAAAAGCAGATCCTAAGATAGAACAGCTCTTCACCTCTTCGAGTGGAGTGAGTTGAGGGGTGGGGGGAAAGGGAGTGGGTGAGAGAGAGAGGGAGAGATTTCCTTCTCTGCTCTCACTCCCAGCTCCCAGTGATGGACCTTGGCAGCACTACTATTTCTCCTATTTGGAGAGGTACATTTGAGATATATCCAGAAAGGAGATATGTACACATTCCAGGCATACATACATACATACACATATGTATGTAGATGTGTGTATTATGCATGTGTATAGATGTGTATATGCATGTGGGTATGTATACACACACACAAGCACAGAGAAGCAGCAGCCAAGTAGCTTCTAGGAATGTAGCTCCCAGCAGCAGAGAAGAAAACCAACTTATGGTTTCAAGAATTAGCCCCAGCAAATGGGTGCTGAAATCAGTAAGAGAATAAACCCAGAGAACCTAGCTAAATGGCACATATAGCAGAAAAAAGAAGAGAGGTGTGGCATGAGGATTCCATTAGCTAAGAGATTACGGTATCAGAGGGATGCATTGCCAGGGCAACACGTGCTCATGCCATTTGTGCCTCATTACCAGAAACTCAAAGCCTGTTCTTTCTCTTCCCACTGATGTTTGAGGTATCCGTGGGACACTGAAAGCCAGGTTTATGAGGGGAACGTTTTATAGTGCCTTCTATGCCCTCTTAGTCAGTGCTGTTGCTTTGAGCTGCTGGGTCGCCATTTAAAATAAGTTCATTATTAGGGGCTTGTGAGCTATAGTAGTATAAGTGTATATAGTATGTACTATAGTACGTATGAGTGTGAGTGTGAGTTGTAAGTGTGAGTTGACGTAGCAGCTCCTCCCAAAGGGAGTGCTACATACAAAACTGAGGAAATAATATTTCTAACACAACCCTCACAGAGTTGTTATAAAACAGTTTGTTTTAGACAAAAGGTAGGCAAAGTGATTTATTCCTGTAAAGTGCCATGTAAATATAAACAATTGTCATTAATATGAGAATATGGAAATGATAGCTTTATTCTGACGTATATTTCTTCCTAAACATTCTTGTCACTAAACAATAAAATTTAGCAGCTTATAAATGTTTACGGTCAGCTATTTCTTTTGTTTTTATTGCTGTGTGACTTCTAAAAATAAAATACAGTGGTACTCCAAAAAAATGACAAAAATTAAAGCAGTAATAACTATTATGCAAAGATAGTTATTTACCTGTTGTAATCTGATTTTCATTTACTGGAAACGAACTGGACATTATCTCTCTCCTCCTTTGGGCAATAAGACATTGCAAAATGCGCATAGTACTGTAACTTTAAATATTTTTCTCAGTTTTTAATGAGAGAAGCTGAATTAATATTGGTATTCATCTTTAATTGGCAGTGATAGAATTAAACAAAACTGTGACCATCTCAGGTTTATCTTTTTCTAAATGCTACATTTTTTATTGCTACAGTAAGATAACATCAAAGAAAAAAATTTCAGTGCTTTTATGATTTTCTTCAAGCTTTTAGGGAAGTGTGATAACCTATTACAAAATGTCAGTTAATACCAACAGAATATTTCCAAACTCAGTAAAACAGAATTGACTCAGTGAACATAATCAGAAGCTTGGATAAAACCTAGATAAATAAAATCTATAAAATACTGCATCTTAGCCAGCAATCTAAACTTTACTCCCAATATTTACCAAAATCTATGAAATTTTAAAAATAGATATTTAAAAAAACCTAAAATCTATGAAATAACAAAACTGATGAATTTGGACATCAACTGGATAACCCTTTTTAGTAACAAAGGACAAGCTGAAAAGGGCAGAGAAACGGGTTTCAGGGTGGGGTTGGGGGGATGACTGAGCATGAAATATGAGAACAAAATGAAGCAATATTAATAGAAAGCTGGGGCGGCTAGGTGGCGCAGGGAATAGAGCACCAGCCCTGGAGTCAGGAGTACCTGAGTTCAAATCCGGCTTCAGACACTTAACACACACCAAAAAAAAAAAAAAACCTAGCCCTGTGACCTTGGGCAAGTCACTTAACCCCAACTGCCCTCCCAAAAAAAAAAAAAAAAGCAAAATATTAATAGAAAGCAGATTAAATGGGATGTTGAAAGTTTGAATTTTCCAAAGCAGTTAATGATCTTATTCAACACATGTAATCAGTCCTTTACTGATCTTCATTTCAATCACTCATCTGAAATGAGTACTACTCTTCTTCAATAACAATGACTCTTTATATAGACAAAAGAATAAAATATCATTTAATCAATTTTCTAACTAAGACTAAGAAGTACAGTAGAAAAATCAAACCCCAGATTTGGAGTAAGGACATCTGAGTTCAATTCCTGTCTCACTTATTATCTATGCCTCAGGAAATCACTTAACCTCCCAGAGCCAGTTTCATCATCTGTAAAATTAGAATAATAATAATTTCACTAGCTACCTGAAGGGGTTCTTATAAGTACTACAACTACATATAAGTACTATAAGTACACATGTATACACACACAATGCAGTTAGGTGCCAGGAAGGCTCATCTTCTTTAGTTGAAATCTTACCTCAAGACATTTACTGCCTGAATGACCCTGGCCAAGTTATTTAACTCTGTTTGCCTCAGTTTTTTCATCTGTAAAATGAGCTGTTGGAAGGAATTTCCACAATGAGAGTTCCCTACATTGATGAATTTAAAGGCCCAAAGCAAAACCTTATTAATGTTTTCTGGTATAATGGTCAAATAAATCATTTTTAAATGGTGGTGAGTGAGGATGGGGCCAGAAAGGCAATACTTAGAAGAAATGAGAAGTGGAAATGGTGCTTCCCAACATCTATCACAGATGAGAATAGAAAGTGTTATACACAAATCCACTGATTTACAGTAGTTGACAGGCACAGGTACACAAAGAATATAATGGCAGGTTGCTAAGAAATTTAAGATAAATCTAGTTGGAATATGTTTTACGATTTCCATCAATTTGTGCGGAAGATGGACAATTACTTTCTACAAAATTTCTCACTTTATCAGTCCAAGAAGTTAGAAAAGGTTTCTATGTCATTGTTAGTCCAAAAATAGTCTTAAAGGCAAAGATTATCACATTTTTCCCTTTCTCAGTTCCTTCACTGCCTTTCTGTATCCATCTATACTTTAAAAATCAGAGACTGATAATCTGGTTCTAGTGCCATTGAAATTTGCTAAAACAATGCCCAAAGTGCTATAAATAATTGCATACCCTTTGACCCAGTAATACCACTTCTAGGGTTATATCCCAAAAAGATCACAGAAGTGGGAGGAAGACCCATATTACAAAAATATTTATTGCAGCTCTCTCTATGGTGGCAAAAAACTGGAAATTAAGGGGGGGGTGCCCATCAATTAGGGAATGGCTAAACAAGTTGTGGTATATGAATGTAATGGAATACTATTGTGCTATAAGAAATGAGGAGCAGATGGACTTCATAATCACCTGAAGAGGCTTATACAAACTGATGCTAAGTGAGAAGAGCAGAATCAGGAGAAATTTGTACACGATGACAGACACAACATATGTATGATGACCAACTCTGAATAAGATAACTCTAAAAGACTCAGGATGGAAGGAGATGTCTACATTCAGAGAAAGATCTAGAAAGAACAGCGTTTAAATGGAGACTGAAGCAAACTACATGCTATCATTCTTTTCCATGTTTGCTTTTGTTTCCTCTTTCCCATTGCTCATGCCATTGGTTACAACCTTTCTATACAATCAGACTAATGTCCAATGTGAAAGTATTTGTGGATCCTGTACTTGATTGCAAGCTGCCATGATGGGGGGTTGAGGGGGAAGGGAATGGAGAAAATTTGAAACTCAAGGGATTGTGGAACTGAATCTTGTAAACTAAAAGTAAATACACAAATCAATTTTTAAAAAGAAATTTGCTAAAACAAGTGTCACTATAATTCCACATTATACGCAACTTTTTTTTCCCTTTGTCCTCTGTCAAATTACAGAGGAATCTTTATGTGCTTATTCCTCTCTCTTTCTCCTCCTCCTACCTATGCTTCTGGTCTGCCTGTCACAACTGGCATATTGCTTAGGCCTGCAGTAGGTTCTGATCTTAGGTCTAAGATAAAAAATGAAATTGATGTCTTATCTAATATTACTATAGCAGATTTTAAAATAGTGATTCTCAACCTGTGGGTTATGTTCAATCTGTAACAATGAAAATACATCCTGCATATCAGAGAGATTCATGACAGTAGTAAAATTACAGTTATGAAGTAGCAATGAAAATAATTTTAAGGTTGGGGGTCACCACAACATGAAGAACTGTATTAAAGAGTCGCGGCAGTAGGAAGGTTGAGAACCACTGTTTAAAAGAATTACAATCTGCCCTTTATTATCTGTAGTAATGGTTATGTGAAAACTCCCATTAAAATAATAATATTAATAAGGTTTGCATATTTACAAAGCTCTTTACAAGTATTATCTCTTTTTATTCTCACAGTTATGGGAGGTAGATTACTAGTACTACTCCCATTTTATGCATGAGAAATCTAGCTCAGATAGAGCTTTTAAGTGACTTGTCCAGGATCACAAAGCTATTAAGTGTCTGACGCTGGATTTGAACTCTGGATTTTCTGAATCCATGTGTAATATTCAGCTTTAATCAATAATTTCAATCGCTTTCTCTAGAATGCCTACAACTGTAAAACTGACCCAACTCTATTTTCTGTATAGCCCGGCCTGTTTCTGGTAAGCAAAGACAGGACCAAAGGACCTGAATGAAACTTTGGGTCAAGTCAGAGAAATGGATAAACGAATAAAGCAGCTGAAAATTTTGTGGCATTAAAAAAAGTCAATGTACAAATCCTGAATGGCTGTAAACGCTCTGAAATCAACTTCATTTTAAAAAAAGACTTTTTCACTTATATTAATTGAATACATTAAAACTCGGATAATGCCAAAATATTCACACAGTTTTTATGATGGCTCAAGTTTTTCTAATTCACCAATTAATCTTCACTAAAGCTGGGTGTAAATAGCCATCCACTCTCACAGATCCTAAGATGCCTATTAGCACCAGAAGCAGCTTCGTCTCTCCATAGTCCCCCACCCCGACTTCAGAGGCGGGGAGCAGAGGGAAGTAAAGCGATCAACAGCGGATTTCTTCCCCAGGTGAGGACTTCAAAGGTTTTTGCAGCCCCAGTAGCATGCTTCAGCTCCACCTTGCAATTGCGGAGAAGCCACAAATCTAAGCCAATCTGAGGTCAACTTTTCTGCTGCCACCCACATGGACACAGCCAAACTGCGCCCAAACCCCCCAGGGGCAACCAATCCTGCAAGGTCTAGAGGAGTCATCAGGTCTGGGAGAAAAAGCCTTAGGAGAGGTGCCATCCCTGACTAGGGAGGCTTGCACAGTAGGCCTTTCTCTTCCCGGAAAGGGTACTAGAGAGCTGAGAGAGCCCTTGAGTCCCGATTTTTTCTCGTCTTGCCCTCATCCACTTTCTTCCTCCTGCAAGAAGAATATGGAGGTCCCTCGTGCCAAGGCACCACACTCACCTCCAGAAGTCCGGGACCTGCCAGGGGTGGAAGAGGTAGAAATCAGCAGAGGAACAAGCCTTCCAGTAGTAGCCTCGGCCCAGGCCCAGGGTTTACAGGAACCAACAGCCAAACCAGCAGAGGCGGAACTGTGACCGCGCTCCGCCCTCGTTTTGTATCTAAACCCCCCCCCCCCAAAAAAAATCTCCGCCCAGTCTTCTATCCAGCCCCTAAAGCTCTGTTCCTCCAGTCTCAAAGCCAGAGGTGTGACAGCTACCGCCCCTGGAACCTCTACCTAGAATCTCCTACCGTGCCGGTCCTGGACTCGCGGGCCCCTGCACTGCGGTCTGCGAAACCATCTAAGATACCACGGGTCAGACAGACTTGGATACTCTTTACTCCCCCAGCCTGCAGTGCAAGCTTCCTCGCCGCTAGTAAATTCCATTCAGCAACTTTCCTGTGCATTCCGAAGTGACCTGCAGTGCGGGAGGACGCAGATCTGTCCTTGTATTTCTGAACTGTCCTTGTATTTCTGAACGGGGCCACCTGAATACTGCAATTTTAAAATGCAGATTGGGTGTTGGTGTTTGCGCATTTTATGCTAGATTACAGACCACAGTAACTAAGTTGTAAATGTCAAGACTTCCAGGGGGCAGAGTACGGGAGTTTTAGAGTTATCTGCCTCCACAATATTAGATGAGAAGAGACATCATTAGGTGGATGAAGGAATCTTGTAGTTTTAGACTGTACCTCCCAATGCATTATTTGATTAGTTTCAATTCAACAGGCACGTATTTAGTGCCTACTAAATGCCTGTTGTGAGATGTGGTCTTGTTCCTTTTGATATGTGTATTAATTTTCCCCAAACTACAACATAAACACTTCAGAGGTAAGCAGATGCTAGATTTTTGTTACTGGGCCTAAATGGGCAATAAATGTTTAGTGAATGAACAGATAAATGAAAAGAAATTGGAAAAGGAATACTTACTATAAAAGTGAATTTACCTTTTATTTCCAAACTACCTCCCTAGGATTGAATTCAATAGGACCTTGGCTGAAGAAAAACAGTTGGGAAGAGATTTTATTTACATCTCTGATCATGCCAGTAAGAAAGCTCTGGTCCTAGAGTCAGGACAGACCGTAGTTATCCATCTTCCCATTTACTACTTGTGTGATCCTGGGCAAGTCACTTAAAAAAACATTGCCTCAGTTTCTTTATAAAATGGAATAATAAAAATAGCACCTACCTCCCAAGATTGCTTTAAGGATAAATTGAAGTCACATTTGTAGAGCTCTTTGCAAACCTTAAAGTACTATGTAAATGCAAGATACTATTTAATGGACACCATACACAGAGAAAAAACAAAACTAAGTTGGAAATCTGGTGAAAAGAAAGATGATGACAAGGAAGCTGGAAAATAAACTGATAAATGAGAAACTCAACATGGACTTCCTCTGGGTCATAAGAATTTCTCCCCCCACCCCTTGCAGTTATTTAAAATACAAATGTCATCCTGTTTTTATGCTCCTGCTTACTGCAGATACATTACAAAAGATCACACCCTATTTTACTTTTGTTACAACTCACATTGGGGTTGCCTTGTGTGTTTCAGAAGATACCCTAATACATCATCTCCAATAAGAACAATGGTCATTCTAAGTAAACTACAGTTTAATCCCAAATGATGATTTATATGCAAGAAGTGACAGAAAAGATATCAAGGACACATAGGACTAGAAAAAGCTTCAAGAAAAGTAGCCAGACTAGAGAGCTAGCCTTCAAGTCACAAAGACCTAGGTCCAAGGCCTACCTCTAACAAAGGAAGGTAAATTTTGATGGCTGAAGCCTACCTAGATATCCTGGGGTTTACTGGCTAGATTTCTTTCTTAAAGACCATCCCAGAAACTCAATTCACTCTTGCTCTGAAGAGTGGGCCAAGCTAGACCACCTAATGGTTATTTTTTGGGCCCAGATGGCTCAGAATGAGTGTAAATGGTAACTGTTTCTCTTTGAGGCAGAAACTACCCTGAGGGTTTCCCCCTCCCAGTTTGTTTTGTTTTGTTTTGTTAATTAAAGGGGACATACCTTGGCTCACTCCTTAAACAGACTTTAGCTTAAAAAGGTCATCCTGGGCCATCTGCAGTTGTCCTGATCTATATCTCACCACTGAACCCAGATGGTTCTGGAGGAGAAAGTGAGGTTGGTGACTTTGCACAGCCCTCCCTCATTGTAATCCAATTCACTTTCTAGTTGTGGCATCACCTCCCTGATGTCATGGTCCTCTTGGAGAATAAGGACAAACAGCAGCAACCATATAAATGAAATCATCATGTACTTAAAGGACTGTGACTATCAGCAATCTGTGATTGCTCTGTCACTACCAATGATATCTAAAAGATCATGGGAAATGGGAGAGGTACCAAAAGATTAAGAGAAGGGCAAATGTCCTGATTTCCAAAATAGAGAACAGAGTGTAAATTACAGGCCAATGAGCTTGACTTCAAATCCTGAGAAAAATCTAGAATGGATAATTAAACAGATAGTTGGCTAGCATCTTAAAAAGAGTAACTTCAAAAAGCCTACATGGCTTCATCAAAAATAGGTCATCCCTTGGGGTGGCTAGGTGGCACAGTGAATAGAGCACCAGCCCTGGAGTATGGAGGACCTGAATTCAAATCTAGCCTCAGACACTTAACACTTACCAGCCATGTGACTTGGGCAAGTCACTTAACCCCAACTGCCCTGCCCTCACCCCTCCAAAAAGAAAAAAAAATAGGTCATCCCTATATATAAAAAAATAATTTATATTATCACAATATATATCACAATATAAATCTTTATTAATGATTCCCAAGAATTGGAAATTGAGTGGATAACCACCAACTGGGGAATGGCTGAGTAAGTTGTGGGATAAAATTGTGACGGAATAATATTGTTCTGTAAGAAATGATGAGAAGGGGGGACTAGGTGGCACAATGAATAGAGCACCACCGGCCCTGGAGTCAAAAGAGCCTGAGTTCAAATCTGGCCTCAGACACTTAACACAAAAACTAGCCCTGTGACCTTATGCAAGTCACTTAACCCCCAACTGACCTCCAAAAAAAAAGGAAAAAAAAAAGAAATGATGAGAAGAATGATTTCAGAAAACCTATGGAGAGTTATATGAACTGATGCAAAGTTAAGTGAACAGAACCAGAAGAATATTGTATATAGTAACAATATTATCATAACTATGATCAACTGTGAAAGACTTAGCTACTCTAATCAATACAGTGATTGAAGATAATCTGGAAGGACTCATGATGAAAAATGCTATACACCTCCAGAGAGAGAACTGATAAACTCTCAATGCAAACTGAAGCATAAATTTTTCCTCTTTCTTAATTTTCCTTGG
Source organism: Pseudocheirus occidentalis (assembly GCA_028646575.1). NCBI lineage: Eukaryota > Metazoa > Chordata > Mammalia > Diprotodontia > Pseudocheiridae > Pseudocheirus > Pseudocheirus occidentalis. Next base: position 126,003,593 of record CM053594.1, on the reverse strand, counting down.
CCTTCTTTTTTGCAACATAGCTAATATGAAATTGATATATAGCATGCCTTCTAAATGGGTGTGGGAGAGCTTCTAGAGAGGGAAAGAATTTGGAAATCAAAATTTTTAAAAGATGAATGTTAAAAAATAAATTTAAATTTAAAGAAAGAAAAGGTCATGCCAGAGTAATCTCACTTTTAGTTTTAGTTTTTAACAGGATTACTAAATTAGTAAATGAGAGAAATACTATAACTATCATTTGTCTAGTTTTTAGCTAAACTTTTGATTAAGTATTTCATATTAATCTTGTAGAGAGGAAAGAGATATGGATTAAATAGACCAACTGTTCTGGAAGTGTGGTCCAAGACATTCCCTCCCCTCCCCAACACAAAAGGAGTCCTTAAGGTAAAAACTATTTTTACAATATGTTTTGCACGTCCAATACAGTAAATATCATTAGATATAACCCATATAAACAAAAGCCCTTTAGAGGGGAAGTCCTTGATAATTTTTAAGAATGTAAAAGAGGTTGGAGACTTGAAAACCTGAGAACCACTAGAACAGACAATAATACAGAAATATCAGTTCTGTTGTTGAGATTCTCAAGACCCCAAAATGCCAACACTCCGGGTCCTGCCAAATGAATTCGACTCAAATCTTCTCTCAGCCAAAGTAAAGCAAAGTTTATTAAAGATTCACCCTAATGGGTACACTCTTAAAGAGCCTCAGTATTTGTGATGCTTGTATTGAAAGTGGGCCAGAACAATCTGACACAGAGTGAGCCTGAGCTAGATTGAATCTCAGCACCTCCATGGAGGCAAGATTGATTTTATATACAGAAAGACTGTGGGAGGGATGTAGGGGTGGTCTAGTAGTCTGGGGTGTTGGGAGAAGGGGTCCAGGGAGGATCTTGAGGAGGAGTCTAGGAAAGATCTTGATGGGACTGAGGTCAGACTCCAGGAACAAAGAGAATGGGATTTTGACTGTATCAACTGCTGGGAAACTGCTGGAGGTAACAGACAATAGAGGGCTAGGCTAGGTTAAGAGTAACAGATTTGGGAATAGGGAATAACAGAAGGCTTATGGACTCCCGGCAAATGCCAGCTCCAGTGGGAAGATTAAAGGGAGTTCCCAGCATCTTCACTGTTAGGTTCAGAACTGATTTTATGGCTATACCCAAAGAGTATTTGTTAATAATACTGAAAATACATGATGGATATTACTATTTTCCCTAAGAAAGAGAAGGATATAGTGATAGAGGGCCAGAGTCAGTATCCTGGTCAGAAATAGTAACAAAGTTAAAAGCAGTGAGTTGAACCAACACTGTGACAAGTGGGCCTTGTTGAGTCTCTCCTAGGTATGGTGCATTGTCCTGCTCTTATGAGTACTTAGGGATGATATGAAGAGGATGTTTTATGAGGAGGAAAAGCAGACCTTACTACTGGTTGTAATAGGCTGATCAGTCGCTATCAGAGGGAACAATTCACACACAGATGATCATCTGGAGTTCAAGAAGGTCATGACTCCATTACTGGGGTTCTGAAACACCTTTTCCAATAAAAGTATATTCTGTGTGTCTCTCATATCACACTGACCCTTGAGAAAGCAATTGGTAACCTTGTTTGCCCTGCTGTTTCTCTCTGAGCATTTTGTGTACTGTGATTACTCCTGGTCATTCCGCATTGGATAGAAGTTAGCTTTTGTTATTTGAGGAGTCCATGAACCTAAGGCCTTCATAATACAGCCCAGAGGCATCACAAATAAGCTAAATGAGACTCTGCACCCCCAACCACAGAGGTGGTCTGAGAAACCCAAGTGTTACACTTGTTACCTACTCACAGATCTGCCTATGCCTTGAGGCTCCAGGTGGTCCTATTCTGGTCAGGCCTGCCATTAACTAATCCAGATTATGAAAACATGCTAAACTTTAGAATATTTCTAACCCACAAGTAGGATATCAGTGACCCCCTATCCAGAACCTCTCACCACTAGTAGTCAGTGAAATTAGTTATATAGGTTGGCCATACATCAAAAGTAGATAATCACCCAGTTTGAGAGAAAAGTCTTTAGCTTTTTCAAGGTTCCCTCTTTAAGACCTGATCCTTTCCTCTTTTGCTTTTTCCAATTTATATAGCCTTCTAAGGTTTACAGAGCACTTATCTTACAACAATCAAACCCTTAAATATGGATTAGGCACATCCTACATATGTGATGCTAATATGAAAGTGCTAGGTACTGGAGACTCTTTTCACCCTGTTTGCCTCAGTTTCCTCATCTGTAAAATGAGCCAGAGAAGGAAATGGCAAACCACTCTAGAGTCTTTGCCAAGAAAACACCAAATGGAGTCACATAGAGTTAGACACAAATGAGATGACTGAACAACAAACTAGAGTTTCAGAAACAAAAATTAGTCTTTGCCCTCAGAAGACTGCTAAGTAGATAATATAAATTTTAGTATCCTGTTTTTCCAGTGAGGAAGCTAGGTCTTAGAAAGTTTAAGTGATTTGCCATAATGGTAATGGGAATTTGAAGATCTTGCCTGCCCTTTGATAGGCTTAAGTGAATTTGAGAACCTTGCCTGATTTGAAATATACTCTGCCCCCTAACAGGCTGTGGTGGGATGCTTGTTTTTCAGGAATACCCACACCTTGTTATTTTGTTATTGGGCAGTGGGTCAGGAGGGTTGTGATATTCTCTGACTCTGGAGATGGTTATATATATACCCTGACGCGAGGCTTTGTTTTGGGGCTTGCTTGTGGGAAGAGTTGTGTGATTTGGCCAGATGAGACTCTGGGAAGCTGTTGAGCCCCCTGGCTTTGAAAACTCAGATGTTGGTGCTTCTCTCTCTGGTAACTAACTAGGTATGGATGTAATGGTCAGACAGCTGGAAACCTATCTGTTGGTCTGTTTATCTGTCTGTATTTTTTTTTCTCTGCTTGTAACTTCTGTTTGTATTTTCTTTTAAGTTCAGGGTGCTGACTTTTCCCCCTGAATTAGGTAAATGATATATGTTTGATTAAAGTAAGATTGTTAACCCCTTTTGAGTTGTTTTCCTTTAGAAAAGCAAATCAAAGAACTTGTGCTAGTAGCCATCCTGGCTATGCTATGGTGCTTGATGCTATATTTGCTGAAGAGATAGGTGGGATAGAAGGGATAGAACCAAGACTGGAATCCAAATCTTCTAAGAAGTCAGTGTTCTTTCCATTATATCACACTGCTTTTTTAGATTCATCCATGAAACCCAGTCAGGTATGGAACTGAGAATTGTACATTTACTTGCTGACTAAACTAGGGCATAATCCATAATTAATATGCCAAGAGGCGAGGCTAATGACTGGGCTATATCCTAACTGCTAGACCAGAACAAAAAGGATGTGTTATCTTTTAACAATGACTAATATACTTTCAAGGCAGGTAGGGGGTGCAGTGATTAGAGTGCTGGGCCTTGAGTCAGGAAGATTAGTCTTCTTGAGTTCAAATTTGACCTCAGATGCTTACTAGCTATATGACCTTAGGCAAGTCATTAGTTCCATTTATCTCTGGGTGATGGCTTGACTCATGCATGAATTGAATTTAGTTGAGGCAGAGTTGCACAAACTCATCAGCCTCACTGTTTTCTAAAGATATCGTAGTCTAATGGCAAGACAAAGTCAGGATTACCGGTGATAGCCTGGGATGCAGTAGATGACCTTGCTGGCTTCAATGTCTGACCAAGCTGCCTTCAGAACACTGGAACAAATTGTTCTCATCTACCCATTCTTCCTGGCGAAGCCTTCACATGCTTGGGTTAGACACCTTTCTAAATCGCTGATGGGTTTAAAGGCTGTTAGTTACCCTCAACCTGGTTTAGCCCGTCTGCCATGGTGTTTTTACAAAGTGTAAACCTTTTTAAAAGTTTGGTTAAAGGAGACAAACAAATAGTAACACAGTTGCAGCATTTATTCCCTTAAGACTAGAGACTTGTATAAGGAGTTAGGAGAGCTAAATCCTAACCGGTGAACATAGAAATCAGAAGACTTAAATACATTTTAGAACCATCCCAATTTAGGATGACCATGTCACACAGATTTATGATCTCCATTTGTTAACATCCATATGCGAGAAAGGAAGTTTCTTGGTGGTAAATTCAAATTGACAAGACAACAAATGAAGGAGGGTCCACTTGTGATTTATGGTCTCAGGATATCTGTTTTCCTCCCATATGGAATATGTCCCAAGATAAGGTGAAATCTCACCTCCAGCCTTATCTGGTCTCTGAAGTTGCCAACACAAGAAAAGGCATCTTTAAGGCAAAGCAGCGTGTTTGATTAATTCAGACTTTGGCCAAAAATATGATATTTAATGACTATCAAAAGGTATCTCTGTTGTACATGCTATAGCTCCTTGGAGCCACAGATGAGAATTGAATGCCAGGTGGACACAGATGAGCAGCCCTGAAAAGTGTCTGGTGACACTCACACTAGAAGTGAGAGTTGGCATAATACAAAGAAACTGTTAGTTCTGATTCTGGATCCTAGGCTTCTCTATGAAACCTAAGATTTAATTACCTTCTTTGGCTGCTATAACACACGATTAACTCATATTAAGCTTATAGTCCATTAAAATCGCCAGATGTTTTTTAGGTAAACTGCTTGAAAGTATGTTGTTGTTGAGTTGCTTCAGTCATGTCCAACTCTCCATGACCCCATTTGTGATTTTCTTGGCAAAGATACTGGAGTGGTTTACCATTTTCTTCTCCAGTTCATTTTACAGGTGAGCAACTGAGGTAGTACTGAAGGAGAAGAGAAGAGGGCCCAGGACAATACCCTACAGGACACTTAAAGTTAGAGAGCATGATTTGGAAAAGGATCAAGCAAAGGAGAAAGGGAAGATGCAGTCAGGTAGGAGGAGCACCAGGAGAAAGTGGTACCCAAAAACCTAGAGAAAAGAGAGTGATCAACATTGTCAAAGATTGCAGGAAGGTCAAGGAGTTCCCACTCTCAATGCTACCTGCAAGAAGGCTACATTTAGCCAGCTCAAGGATCCAATACACAGGCTCACAACAAAATTCAAGCCCACACTAATGAAGAGGTGTAGGCTCTGGGACTCCCCCCCCCCTTGAATCTTTGAGGTACATACTCTGGGAAACCTCTTCAAGTCTGATTGAATCTTCAGGAGGCATTTGCAGAGGCCATAAGCATTTCATTGTGGCTGGGCCCAAACCTTTTACTAGCCTGGCCCTCCATTGTCCATCTGTTTCCTACCCTTGAGCCTATCAAAATATCAATCCACTCTTGCATTGACCTCATTAATTCCACCTGAAGTCCCTCCCCAAACTCATTACTGGAGTTTGATCTCATTAACTCCTCCTGAAGGCCCTCCCCAGGTTCCTCCTCTGAACCACCCCCAGATTCCTCTGTATATAAGACACCATCTTTTCTCCATCTTTATGAGAGCGCCTTGAAATGGCCTAGCATAGACTTGCTCTGTGTGAGAGCGCAGTAGAATAGCTTAGCAGAGACTTGCTCTGTAAGAGTCTACCCCATATCTTTCAATAAACTTTACTTTTTCTTTGGCTGAGAAGACTTGAGTGGAATTCTTTCAGCAGGACCCAGCATGTTGGTATTTTGGGGCTTCAGGCAGCCCTAACCCTCTTTGGGCACCCTCTTCACTACCATTTCCCCAGGGTGGTGGAGACTTGAACTCCAGCCTTAAGAAGTTTGTTCAAGCACTGTTACAATACTCCAGAGGCAGAAACTTCCTGGGCATGGTGGGAGGAAAGGAGAAAGAAGGAGTAGCAGTATGTACTTTGCAACAGAGCCATGAACAGAGGAAAAGGGAAAGGGGCAAGACACATGTGGGCTTGAAACAGAGCTCAACATACCATATCATACTGAAGAGGTTACCCAAAAAGGGTTAGAGCTGCCTGAGACCCCAAAATACCAGCATGCCGGGTCCTGTGGAAAGAATTCCACTCAAGTTTTCTCAGCCAAAGAAAAACAAAGTTTATTGAAAGTTCAAGTTTGCCATATGGGGTAGACTCTTAAGGAGCCAGTCTATGCTAGGTCGTTCCATGCTGCTTTCACACAGTAAGTCTGTGCTAAGCTATTCTATAGCACTCACACAGAACAAGTCTGTGCCAAGCTATTCCAAGGTGCTCTCATACACATGGAGGGAAGATAGGGTCTTATATACAGAGGAATCTAGGGGTGGTCTAGAGGAGGAGTTTGGGGAAGGTCTTCAGGAGGAGTCAATGAGATCAGACTCCAGTAATGAGTTTGGGGAGGGTCTTCAGGAGGAGTTAATGAGGTCAATGCAAGAGTGGATTGATATTTTGATAGGCTCAAGGGTGGGAAGTAGATGGACAATGGAGGGCCAGGCTAATAACAGAGGTTTGGGCCCAACCACAATGAAATACTTATGGCCTCTGCAAATGCCTCATCAAGTGGGAAGATTCAATCAGACTTCAAGGGGTTTCCCAGAGCATATACCTCAAAGATTCAAGGAAAGCTCAAGGGGGGTCCCAGAGCCTACATCAATACCACCATCCTCCTAGAACCTCTGAGACCCAAGCTACAGACACTTTCCACCACTGTAGAAACTGAACTGTTCTGCTGGGCCAGAGAAATGAGAATTAAATGGAGTGGGACATACCACTGGAACAGGTCATCATGTGTCTCTTAGTGTGGTTTGGGGTGGGGATAGGGTGGGGCAGGGCTTTGCAGGACTCAATTAAGCCTGAAGAGAAATTGCTCAGTCTTTCAGTTGGGTCCAGTTCTGTCCCCTCCAAAACTTATTTATGCCAGAAGGCTAGGCTGGTGATTATAAATTGCCCAGTCTGGGAGGAGGCTAAGTTGTTTTGAGACCTGGCCTCTAAGGAAACTATAGTCTGAGCACAAGGATTTAGACAGGAACAATAGGGGAAAATGTGTGTGTGTGTGTGTGTGTGTGTGTGTGTGTGTGTGTGTGTGTGCGCGCGCGCTGAATTACCCAAGATCTTAGGAAGAAGAAAACTCAAAGACATTGCACATGAGCAGATAAATCATATTAACAGCAGAAAGAAATATGACCTTCAGATGGAGTAAAATTCAAGTGTCTATGAATAAATACTGCTGTAACCTGAGTCCCATTTTAATGGGTTTGGGGAGTTTGACTACACTACAAAACAAAGAAAATGATCCAACACTTGATGAAACAGAAGTACCCTGTGGAATTTGAGCAGAACATGGAACTGAAGAGGGTGCCACAACATACTTTTCCAGAGTTGTTTAAAAGAGAAATAAGAATTAGAAGAGAAGAATTTATGGACTGCATAGCAAAAATAATGGGCAAAATAGAAAAAACTGGAGTGTACAATGGTGTCTCACCAAAGCAATAAAAGATAAAACAATAGCTTGGGAATACAAATACACAGAAGCGATGGACAATCTAGAAGAGAAGCAAAACATAATAATAATAATAATAACAAAAGAAAATGTGTTTACTATTGGAGCAAAACATACTGATTTCAAAGACAAGATACAGAGAGAAAATTCTAAGGATCATAGGTCTTCCAGAAGAAATCAAGAGGGCAAAAAAACCCTTAATACCACAATTCAGTAAATAATAGAAGAAAACTACCCAGTAATGAGGTACAGGCTCTGGGACACCCTTGAGCTCTCCTTGCATCTTCCCACATGAGGCATTTGCCTAAGACCATTGCTTTTCATTATAGCAACCCCAAATCTCTGGTACTGGCCTAGCCCTCCCATTGTCCAGCTAGCCCCCACCCTTGATCTTCCCAAAATATCTATGCCCAAATCTGTTACCCTTAAATTAGCCTAGCCTTCCTTTGTCCATCATCTCCAGGTAGCCTCCAGCTATTTCCCACCCTTAATCTCCCCAATCTCCTCCTCTAGACCACCCCTAGATTCCTCCCACAACCTTTCTGTATATAAGATCCATCTGCAGGCCATGAGATCTGAAGCAGCCATGTGGAGCTGGCTGCAGGGCTGCTGCTTCTGCTGCTTTCTTGCCCTGAGGGCAGACGACTGGACCTTTTTTTCTCCCCCAAATTTAGCCAACTTCCATTGACCTTTCACTTTGTCTTTGGTTCCTATGGGTTGATAAGTCTGGAAACTGCCACAGCTGCTGGCGATCCACTCTCCTGAGTGCTCCAGTTGCAGCTTGTCCTGGCTACCCTGGGGCTACAGGTGGGACTGGTCTCGGCTCCCAGATTGCTGCAATCAGTCCTTCCATTCTACCTGCAAATCTGCCTTCAGTGGGAGCTTTGTTTCTCTGTACTTTTGTGTGCTCTGGAGCTCTAAAATTTGTTTAGAGTCATATTTCATAGGTATTTGAGGTGGTTGTGGGGGGAACTGCAGAGTTCTGCTTCTATGCTGCCATCTTGACTCCACCCCAGTTACATTGAATTGTATTAAACTCTTAAAGAATGAGTGGTACAAATACTTTACAAATTATTCTCAAAAACTGAGAAAGTACTCTACCAGAATCCATTTTTTAAATAAATTAATTTATTTATCTTTAGTTTTCAACATTCATTTCCATAAGTTTTAAATTTTCTCCATTTCCCTTCTATTCCCCCTCCCCAAGATGGTATGCAATCTGATATAGGTTCTACATATACATTCTTATTAAGCATATTTTCACATTAGTCATATTCTATAGAAGAATTAAAATGAATGAGAGGAACCATGAGAAAGAAAAAAACAAAAGGAGAGAGCATAGGATCCTTCCATCTGCATCCATATTTCCTTCTCTGGATGTGGATGGCATTTTCCATCATGAGTTTTCTCAAATTGTGTTAGATCTCTGCATTGCTGAGAAGAGCTAAGTTTAATAAAGTGAGGCGGGACAATGTGACTGTTACTGTATACAGTGTTCTCCTGGTTTTGCTCCCTTCACTCAACATCAGTTCATATAAGTCTTCCCAGGTTTTTCTGAAGTCTGACTGCTCATCATTTCTTATAGGACAATAATATTCCATTATATTCATATACCACAACTTGTTCAGCCATTCCCCAATTGATGGGCATTCCCTCAATTTCCAGTTTTGGCCACCACAAAAAGAGCTGCTATAAAGATTTTTGTACATGTGGATCCTTTTCCCATTTTTATTATCTTTTTGGGATACAGCCCTAAAAGTAGTATTGCTGGGTCGAAGGATATGCACATTTTTATAGCCTTTGGACATAGTCCAAATTGCTCTCCAGAATGATTGGATCAGCTTACAACTCCACCACAGCACATTAGTGTTCCAATTTTCTCACATTTTCTCCAGCATTTATACATTTCCTATTTTATGTTAGCCAATCTGATAGGTGTGATGTGGTATCTAAGAGTTGTTTTGGTTTGCATTTCTCTGATCAATAGTGATTTAGAGCATTTTTTTTCATATGACTATAGATAGCTTTAATTTCTTCCTCTGAAAACTACCTGTTCCTATCCTTTGACCATTTATCAAATGGGGAATGACTTGTATTCTTATAAATTGACTCAGTTCTCTATATATTTTAGAAATGAGCCCTTTATCTGAGACACTGGTTGTAAAAATTGTTTCTCATTTTTCTGCTTCTCTCCTAATCCTGGTTGCTTTGGATTTGTTTGTGCAAAAACTTTTCAATTTAATGTAACCAAAACTGTCCATTTTGCATTTCATAATATTTTCTATCTCCTGTTTGGTCATAAACAGAATTCATTTGTGAGATAAATATAGTCCTAATACATAAACCAAGGAAGAATAAGACACAGAAAGAAAACTATAGTCCAATGTCATTATTGAATATTGACTGAAAATTTTAAAACAAAATTCTAACAGATGACATCACTTTATCTAAGAAATCATTGATTATGACCAAGTGAGAGTCATACCTGGGATGCAAAGCTGGTTTAATTAGGGAAACAATATAATGAATCATATTAAAACCAAAACCAAAACATTAAAAAACATGATCATCTCAACAGATGCAGGAAAAAAATGTACTCTTTTATGCTAAAAGAACAAAACAAAACAACAAAACCACAAAATCATCCAAAGACTAGGCATAGATGAACATTTCTTAATATTATAAAAAGGATCTATCTAAAACCCAAACCAAGTATCTTGTGCAATGGGAATATACTAGAATCTTTCCTAATAAATACAAGAGTAAAACAAGGATTCCAACTCTCCCCATTATTATTTGATATAGTTCAGGAAAGGCTAGCAACAGCAAAAGACACAAGAAAAAAGTTAAAGGCATCTCTAGGCAAAGTAGAGATAAAATTATCTCTATTTGATGATGATAAGATGATATACTTGGAAAATCCTAGGGAATTAGCAAAGATAATGATTGAGACAGTAACTTCAGCAAGTGGAAGGTTACAAAATGAACCCTTAAAAATATCAACATCATTTTTGTATGATAGCAAAACTCTAGAAGCAAAAATAGAAAGGGAAATCCCATTTCAAACAACCTAAAAATGAATAAAATATCTGGGGGTCCACCTATCAAATATTTGTATAGATTCGGTTCAAAGTGCTACTTTAAAAAATTCAAAACAGTTTAAATATCTGGAGGAATATTTAGTGCTCATGCCAATGAGTCAATCTAGTGATCATGCCAATATAATAAAAATGATAGTACTTCCAAAGTTAATTTATACTACTATGGCAATCAAATTACCAAGGAGATACTTTATAGAACTTGGTAAAATAATACCAAAATTCCTTTGGAAGAACAAAACATTTAGAATATCAAAGGAAATGGTAAAAAGAAAAAAAAACCTTCAACTATATTATAAAACAGAAGTCATCTAAACTATCTGGTATTGGTTATAAAACAGAGATACATCAATGGATTGTTGTTTGTTGTTCATTCTTCATTCTCAAAGACAATTGACAACTTCATCAAGGTGACTGATGTCTTGACTTACCAGTGAATTGGGTTTAAGTGAAGTGGAGCTATGCAAAGTCATCAGCCTCACTGTCTTCTCCAGAGTTATCTAAGTCCAGTGGCAAGACAAGAGTCAAGATGACACAGACTAAACAAAAGAGACCAAGAAACAATGGAACTCAATTACCCAGTATTTGATAAAGTGGAAAATAAAAATTACCCAGGGGGAAAAAAAAAACCAACTCCTCAAATGGTGGCAAAGAACTGGAAATTTTGGGGATTCCCATTAATTGGAGAATGGCCAAACAAGTTGTGGTATAAGATTGTGATGGAATACTACTGTGCTATAAGAAATTATAAGCTTGATGATCTTAGAATAACATGGATAGAGCTGCACAAAATAATTAAGAGTGTAATGAGCATAAGCAAGAGAATGTTATAAGCAGTAACAATATTGTTTTAAGAACAACTTTGAGCTAATAAATCATTTTGACTATGATAAATACTCAAATTAACCATAGAGGAAATATGAAGATGCTATCTGCATCCAGAGAAAGAACTGATACATAGAAGTATGTATAGAATGATTTTATACACACACACACACACACACACACACACAGAGTCATTTCTAATGATAGTCATCTTGGGGGAGAGGAAAAAAGAAATTTACATGATAACTATTAACAAGTTATTCATGATAGATTTGCAGTTTCATGTGCAATCATCTTTTTTATTATACTGTTATACAAGTGCTTGTTTATCACATAAATTAAAAGTAAAATAAATTTTTAAATTTAAACACTGCTGAGAAAATTGGAAAGCAATCTAGTAGAAATTTTAGGCTAGGACCAACACCTTGTATATTCCTCAATACATTCTAAGTGGATACTGAACTTTAACATTAATGATCAGCCTATTAAAAAATTAGAAGAGAAAATGATCATATACTTCTTACATCTATTAACAAAATATGTATTTGTAACTAAAACAGTTAATTATAAAATATTAAATAATTGATTATATGAAACTGAAAAGCTTCTGCAGAGAAAAAAATTAATGATTCTAGGATAGGAAGGGAGGGATCAAATGGGAAAAAACTCTTGTTGTCCGATATGTAAATAATTAATAAATACAGGTAAGAAGTTATTAATAAATATAAATAAATGTTTCTCAAAAGAAGAATTTCAAAGTTTTCACAACACATGAAAGAATGTTTCAAATCATTCATGATGGAAAATGCTATCCATTCCAGAGAAAGAACTGATGGACTCTGAATGCAGGTCAAAGCAAACTATTTTCGCTTTTTAAAAAATTTTTGGTGGCTTTTTCCTTTTGGTCTGTTTCTGCTTTCCCAGCATAAAATGTTATGGAAATACATTTTATATGATTGCACATATATAACCTATATCAAATTGCTTACCATTTTTGAAAGAGGCGAGGGGCAGAAGGGGGAGAGAGAATTTTGAACTCAAAATTTTGTAAAAGTGAATGTAAAAAAATCATAAGTAAAAAAATACTATAAAAAGGAGGGGAAAGAGTGCTTCAAATTACTAATAAGAAAAATGCAAATCAAAACAACCCTGAGGTTTCTCCTCAAAGCAATTTGGAATTATGCAAATGAAGTGATTAAAATGTTTGTACACTTAATCAGAGATTCTAGTATTCAACTTATACCTCAAAAAACTATAAGATGAAAGTCCCTGTATACACCAAAATATTTATAGCAACACTTTTTATGATAGGAAAGAATTAGAAATAAAGTAGATGTTTATCAACTGCAGAATGGCCAAGCAAATTATGGTACATGAATGTAATAGAATATTACTGTAAGGGGGCAGCTAGGTGGCTCGGTGAATAGAGAAATGGCCCTGGAGTCAGGAGGACCTGAGTTCAAATTTGGCCTCAGACACTTAACACAAAAATCAAGCTGTGTGACCTAAGAGGAAGGAAAGTACTATATGTTTGCAGAGTTGAATAGAAAATTTGACACTCAAATACAAGAACCAAGAAAAGCATGAGAAGGTAAAGAGGGAAAAGAAATCATAAGGAACTTATCAAAGTTGTACTATTTACATGCTTACATGGAAAGACAATAATTGTAACTTATGAAAATTTTCTCAGTATGAGGATAGTTGAAGTTTGGAATATAAATGTATATATGTATATGTGTATGCATATATATGTCTGTGTATACATGTATACATATATACATGCATATATGTCTACATGTGCATATGAATACATATGTGAGTGTCTATATATGTGTACAGGTATACATAGACAGAGGGCACAGGATCAATTGAATAGGAAGGGATAATATTTAAAGATGATATTAAAAGGTGAAATTGAGAAGTGAGAGAGGAATATAATGAGAGGAGATGGGGAGAAACAGAATGGGGTAAATTATCTCATATAGAAGAGGCAAGGGATGACTATTACAATGGAAGGGAAGAACAGGGAGGCAAAAGGGAAAGGGTCAACTTTACTCTCATTGAATTTAGCTTAGGAAAGGAATGATATACACATTAAATTGGGTATCTTGCTCTACAGGAGAGTAGGGGGGAAGGGGATGAGAGGGGAGATAATGAAGGGAAGGGCAAGGTGGGGGGAGGGTTGTTAGAAGCACACACTTTTGTAAAGGGACAGGGACAAAGTAGAGAATAGAACAAGAATGGGGCAGGATAGCATGAAGGAAAAAAGCCTTTCACAGTATACCTACTATGGAAATGTTTTGTGTAATTACACATGCACAACCTATATTGAATTGCTTATCTTCCCAGTAAGGGTGGGTGACGAGGGAGGAAGGGAAAGAATCTGGAATTGAAAGTTGTAAAATCAAATGTTTAAAAAAAATTATTATTATTTACATGCAACTGGGAAATAAGATATACTGGCACTGGAGTAGGGAAATCCAACTTGCCCTACAAGAAAGTGGGAGGAAGGATGGGGGAGAATATAGGAGAGAGCAGGTAGGGGAAAGGGGTATACAGCGGGATCGCTGGGGTGGTGGGTAGGGGAAAGATGGGAAGAAAATTGTAACTCAAAATCTTGTGGAAATGAATGATGTAAACTAAAAATAAACAAAATTTAATTTAAAAAAAGTACTATATGTTTGCTTTAAAAAGTTGCTTTTTACATGCAGCTGGGAAATAAGATATATAGGCACTGAGGTATAGAAATCCATCTTTCCCTAGTGGAAAGTTAAGGGAGGGTGGGGAATGAGGGAGAATATAAGAGAGAACAGATTGGGGAAAGGGGTATTCATTAGGCTCTCTATTTGGGGGTGGGAAGTAGGGGAAAGATGGGGAGAAAATTTTGTAACTCAAAATCTTATAGAAATGAATGTTGAAAACTAAAAATAAATAAATAAATTGGAAAAAAAGAGGGGAAAAAGTACTATTTGTTATATGGGATAGTTCTCTGGAAAGGATAGGGAGAAGTTTATTGCCAATAACTAAGGTGATGTAAAAAACAGAAGACATCAATAAAAATATTTTTTAAAAAAGAAAAAAATTAAGAGTTTCCAAGAAACCAAATTCACAAAAACTAAATGGGTGTATGGGTGGGGGCTGGATAGACAACAGTTAATGTTAAGAAGAGCTGGGGTGTTTGCTGAACTGTCAGCCAAAACATCTAACAAAATTTTTTTCTTTGTTGAGAGGCATAGCTTCCTAGGATAAAAAGTTAAAAGTTATCCTACATTCCAACTTGGTCAGACCAAAGCTTTGCTCTATTCAGTTCTCTAGACCATATTTTACAAAGACCATTGATAAGGCAGAAAGCATTCAAAAGAGACACATAAAATGAGCAAGAGCCGAGAATTCTAGCCATGTCAAGATTAGTTGAAGAATCATCTGGAGAAGAGGAGACTGGAGGGTGATGGATGAGATGGAGGGTGATGGATGAGATGGAGGGTGATGGATGAGATAATAAGCATTGTACAGACATCAACAAAAGCAGGAGAGTCCCTGTCCTCAAGGATCTTGTATTTTAGTTTTTAAGGGAAGGGGATCTCAAGAAAGGAAACTTCATGTAGGAAATGGTGCTTAAGCTGAGTCTTTTTTTTTGTAGTGTTTTTTTATGTAATAAATTTTATTTGTTTCTTGTTTACATCATTCATTTTCATGAGGTTTTTGAATTACAGATTTTCTCCCGGTCTTTCCCCTACCCCAACCACAAAACAGCGATCCCACTGTAGAGCTCCTCTCCTGGTCTGCTCTCTAACTTTCTGGTAGGACAGGGAGGGTCACCCTACCCCAGCCCCTGTATATCTTAATTCCTAGTTGCAGGTATTGCAGAGCTTTAAATTCTAGATTCTTTTGATTCCTCCCTTGTCACCCACCCCCGCTGGAAGGACAACCAATTCAATACCAATGATTATACAGGACATCTTCATAGTGGACATACTGTGACAGTGATCATCTGTCTCTCC
>CM053594.1:125969547-125987826 GCA_028646575.1 Pseudocheirus occidentalis | reverse complement strand
TCTGGAAAATTCAACTTTTTAAGGCATTCTTCTCTTCATTGGCTTTCTGGGCCTCTTTTGCTATTTGAGTAAATCTATTTTTTAAAGTGTTGTTTTCTTCAGTCAGGTTGTTGACTCTCTTTTCATGATTTTCTCATATCATTCTCATTTCTCTTCCCAATTTTTCCTCCACTAAAGTCCTTTTTCATATTATCTATAGCTTGTAGGCATTCTTCAAGTGTCTTGGAAGCATTTGGTGTGGGAGTTCTGACTGTTGTCTTCCTCCCGTTCCATGCTATGATCCTTTTTGTCCACAAAAAAGGATTCTAGAGTTTTATTCGTGTTCTTATTTTGCTTCCTTTTCCTCATGTTGGCCAGTCAATTAATTGGTTGGTTTTTTTAGCTTTGTGAAACTCTGCTTCCAGGGGGGAAAGCTCTGTTCCAAATCACTGGGGTTTTCCCATCTGCTGGAGCTATTAGGGGAGTGTTGCAGGCCCCCCCCAAGCTTTGGCTTGCTGAAAGTGCTTCCCAGGACCACCACCCAAGACCACCATCCAGATCCAGGACGCTCAACACAAGAGCACTTGGCCCTGATCAATTGACTCAGCCTCCCCCGCCAGATCTGCAGGCCAGGTGCTCTGAAGCAGTTCCTGCCCTTCCCCCACTGCTTCTTTGTCCTGGGGGTAGATTGGCCAAACTGCTTTTCCACCCCCAAATTTAGGTTGAAAGCTTCACTCACTTTCACTGACCTCTGATCCTGGCTCAGTAGATGTGAAGATTTCTCCAGGTGCTTTAGATCTTCTCTAAAGTAGACTCATGCTGTAGCTTGGGAGGCTCGGCTCCTCCTCCCACCCTGGAGCCTGGCCACATGGTGGTTTCAGGCTGGGCTGGTCTTGGTTCCCAGCCTGCAGGCCTTTGGGATGAGCACCTCCTGGCAAGCTGCCTTCCTCTAATCCCTATTTTTCACACCATGGTATATGTGGAGTTGCTGGAGGCTGTAGATCTTCTCTCTTATAGACTGGCTGCAGCTCACCTCCGCCTGGCTCCTCCTAATTGCCCTGGGGCCTGGCCTCATTTTGATTTCAGGCTGCAACGATGATCCCCTGCTGCTGAGCTGCCTTCAGCAAGATGTGTTTTCTGTATTTTTGTGAGTTTGAGAGTCCTAGAATTTGTCCAGAGTCATATTTTATGGGTGTTTAGGGTGGCTGTGTGGGAGCTGTGGGACTTTGCTGCTTCTATGCTGCCATCTTGGCTCCGCCCCCTAAGCTGAGTCTTGAAGGAAACCAAGAATTCAGGGAAGCTGAGGTGAGAAAAGAATATGTACAAGCATGAGAGACAGCCAGTAAAAGCCATAGAATCAGGGAGACAGAATGATCACAATAATACCTAATATCTATGTAGTGATTTAAGGTTTGAAAAGCTTATTACATTTGATCCTCATTACAAATTCTAGGAGGGAGGTACACTTATACCCATTTTACAAATAAGTAAACAAAGGCAGGCAGATGTAAAATGACCTGCCTGTGATCACACAACTAGTAAGTATCTAAGGTAAAATTTGAATTCAGGTCTTCCTGACCCAAGTCCAGAATGTTACCCACTATGCCTCCTAACTGCCTCATGTAGAGAGCTCCAACTATCCTGGAGATGCTCTATCCTCTTTCTTTGGAGTTACTTAAAAAAAGGAATAGTTTGTCTTAAGACGTATTGGGTTTTCCCTAATCAGAGATTTTTAAGCAAAGGTTGGATGACCATTTGGTACATTTTTAGAAAAATTATTTTGGGGGTTATGGGAGAGGAGTTCCCTTCCAAACTTGAAATTGTTTTTATTCTTTTGTATAATAAAAAAGAGGCCCTTGTACATATTTGAAAAGGTACTGGTTCTTGCTGAACATTTTTCGTATCCTTAACAAAGATGGAATTTTTTTTTCTTCTCCCCCTTCTCTTTGCCTGGTCTGCCAAACTAGAATGGCATTCATTCCTCTAGTCTAGTGTCATGTCTTTGTCTACTGAAATCCTATAAGACCTAGATCAGCAGTTCACAATCTTCCTAATGTTGCAACCCTTTAATACAGTTCCTCATGTTGTGGTGGCCCTCAACCATAAAATTATTTTTGTTGCTACTTCATAACTGTAATTTTGATACTGTTATGAATAGTGATGTAAATATCTGATATGCAGGATATATTTTCATTATTACAAATTGAACATAACCCACAGGTTGAGAACTGCTGACCTAGATTAAATGTGACAACCTCTCCCATGTCCATATTTATCATATCAGCCAAAAAGTTATTGGATCAAAGAATTTGGAGACTGAATGTAATTCTCAGAGAAGTGACCCAAACTTCCACAGCTAGCAAGCAGCAGAACTGAAGAAGTTACCCAGAGAGTGTTAGGGTTGCCTGAGACCCCAAAATACCAACATGCTGGGTCCTGCGGAAAGAATTCCGCCCAAGTCTTCTCAGCCAAAGAAAAGTAAAGTTTATTGAAAGTTCATTAAAAGTTCACCATATGAGGTAGACTCTTAAGGAGCTAGTCTATGCTAGATCATTCTATAGCACTTTCACACACATAGAGGGAAGATGGGGTCTTATATACAGAGGAATCTAGGGGTGGTCTGGAGGAGGAGTTTGGGGAGGGTCTTCAGGAGAAGCAGTGAGGTCAATGCAAGGGTGAATTCATATTTTGATAGGCTCAAGGGTGGGAAGTAGATGAACAACGGAGGGCCAGGTTACTAGTTCAAGAGGGTTCCAAGAGCCTGGACTTCAAAGATTCAAGGAGAGCTCAAGGAGGGTTCCAGAGCCTATACCTCATCATTCCCCTCTCAAACAAATGGGATCCAAATTCCTTTGGGGTAAAGGGCAGAAGGTCTCAGCTTCTGAAAGTGCTTCCTGCTGACAAGGGGTGTAGAGCTGTCCCTGCCTCTCTGGGTCCCGTTCAAGTGGGTCAGCCTTCACATCCAAGCAGTGAGACTCTGGAACATGCCTGATACCAGATCCAGTGGGCTGGAGAACTTGGGGCTTAAACCTTGGAGAAGACAAACTGGCAAAGAGGTTAAGCAAGCAAAAACCAAAACAGGTACAAAAAATATAGAGAAAGAACAATTTCCCTGGTCGGAATTAAAGATGGCTAAGGCAAGGCCAAAAGGCTGTCAGATATCCCTTTCCTTTCCAAATTGTTCAGTGGACATTTAGCACATGGAAAGCAATAGCAGCTTTTCAAAACAGGCAAAAACTCCCCAGAGCCTGTTCTCTCCTTCCATCATCATAAAGACTATTGGGCAAAGTTGCAAAGTCTCAAAAGCTTTCACCTGTTCTAGGCCCCACTCTGGACAGAATGAGTCAGGCCTTGAGTAGACATTAATGGCTGTGGGTTCCTCCAAAGCCTTGGGTTTAAATGTATATAGACCACAGTGGGGGGGACACTTTAGGACATAGGAATTAAAAACAAATGCTGGGATGGCAGAAATAGCTCACCCAGGAATTTCCTGATCCCAAACAATTGACTCAACCATCTCCCACACTCCTAAGGGAATATGGGGAGATCTGGGAGGCTTAACTAGAAAAAATCGGCTTCCCAATTTCACCAACAGGTCCCTTCTCAACAAGGGGACAGAATAAGGAAAGCATAAGGAAGGAGTGTTCAAACAACAGATCCTCAAGTAAGCAGGGACTGGCTACGTCTGGAGACATCCCTTAGTTTTCCCTTCAATGCCCCTGACCTGACTGGTCAAGGGGAGAGTAGAACCAATTGGTCAGAACAGAGAACTTAGCCATAATAAAGTGGGTAGCCTTGATGCTTGCCCAGAGCTCAGTGAGAGATGGAGAAAGTGGGAGCATGTTCCCCATCACTCCAAGTCTTGAGAAGACTGGAGGACAGGGTACTGGGAAGTGGCTCTACCACTTTTACCTCAGTGACCATCCTTCCTCCAGTGTCCCTCCTGGTCAGACGGGCAAAGTGCTAGAAGCATTGGTTCCTGGGGGGGGGGTGCCCTGGAGGAGCACTCCTTGGACCAATGACCCTCCTTGTGGCATCAAAAGCAGGTTTTCCCTCCACCCAAGTGACTGGGCTTGCTCCCGGGGGGGGGGGGACGGGGGGCGGGGAGCTGTCTCTGGTTCATTCCCTGCATTCTTTCTCCTCTGCTGCAACCAGGTCTCTGTTATTAAAGACTCAAAGGCAGTCTCCAATAATTGGGCCTGAGGTGTTTGGGGTCCCATTGCCAATTTCTGCAATTTCCTCCTAATATCTGGGGCAGACTGGCTAATGAAATACATGTGAAGAATTGCTGCTCCTTCTACAGAATCAGGGTCTAAGTTTGTATACCTTTTAATAGCTTCTACCAGTCTATCTAGGAAAAGGTCAGGGGTTTTCCTGATTTGTCTGGGAAATTTCTCTAATTCTCTGATAATTCACTTGCTTTTGAAATGCAGTTTTTAGGCCTTCCAACAGGCAAAGTACCATATGGTCTCTTTTCTCTCTATCCTCCTGTATTTGATAATCCCATCCTGGGTCACCAGTGGGAACAGCAGCTGTTCCTGGGAGTTATTTTCTGGGGTCATTGCTAGCCAAATGATCCCCAAATTTTTGGGCTTCTTCCCAGATTCTCCTCCTCTCCTCAGTAGAACAACAGGTAGAGAAGAAGATATGCAAATCACTCCAAGAAAGCTCAAATTGTAGGGTTAAGGCCTGAAAGCCTTCAGTAAACTTTGTGGAGTTTTCAGAGAACTTACCCAGCTTCTCTTTATTTTGATTGAGATCAGAAATGGAGAATGGGACATGCACTCCAGTTGTCCCACCAGCTGAGAGAGCCCCTTCCCTTAAGGGAAAAAGTCCTGAAGGTGTTGTGAGGACAGGGGCTTGGGAAGGGAGACTGGAAGTCCAACTTCCCGTGAGAGAGTGACTGGGGAGTGCTGGCTGAACTGGATCAGACTGCTCCCACTTTCTCCATCTCTCACTGAGCTCTAGGCAAGCATCAAGGCTACCCACTTTATTATGGCTAAGTTCTCTGTTCTGACCAATTGGTTTTACCCTCCCCTTGACCAGTCAGGTCAGGGGCATTGAAGGGAAAACTAAGGGATGTCTCCAGACATAGCCAGTCCCTGCCTACTTGAGGATCTGTTGTTTGAACACTCCTTCCTAAGACTAGGGGATCCGGCTGGCAAGGGGGAAGGTCAGCTGGCACCTGAGGAGGGGAAGGGATCAGAAGAGAAGATAACCCTAGTGTTGCCGTGGGGGTAGGACCTGAGGCCTGAGTAAGTGTTCCCTCAGGGGGAAGAGCTACAGAGGAAGGCACTTCAGCAAGAACAGTGGCTGGGACCTGAGCAGGGGTCCCTGAGCGGGGAGGGATCATGCTGGGAGATGCAGGGTAGTAGATAAGGATGGTGTAGGGGGCAGGAAATGAGGGGTGTTGGGCTAGAGGAAAAGGGAAGGGAACCCAGGGGGAAAAGGGTTGGGGTCCAGCAGAAGAGGCTGGGAGTGTCAGTGGGACTGGTGACTGGGACCTGAGCAGGAGTTGCTGATGGGGGAGGGGCTGGGGCCAAAGCCATAGGAAGGGGATCATTTAATTGGTCCCTGTTGCCCCTTTTTGGAGAGGCTCTAGCTTCAAGAATCTCACACTTTCCTGAGAACAGTGTTCTGAGACAGTTCAACGAAGGCCAGCAAATAGGCAGCTTCTAACAATTATTCTTCTCTGCAACAGTATAATTCTCACTGCCAGAGAGTATTGTCTTTTAAAGTCTCAAAAACAGGCCACTATTCATGGTTTTCTAGGCAATAGCTAGGCCAAATAGTGTTGCAAAAAACCACTAGTTTTTCCTTTTTAAGGTATCCAGAGAAACCAAAATTTTCCCAATGTTGTAAAAGACAACCCAAAGGCGAACTTTTGGGAGCTAAAGGTTTTGGGCCTGGAATTCCCTTCCTCCATAAAGGAAGGTTTGAGAGTAAGCCTCGAAAAACAAACAAAATAAAACAGTGCAAAAAACCTACAAAAAATACCTTGAGTTTTCCCAGTTTCCTAGAACTGAGAGAATTGAAAGAATCTGGCTCACACTTCCAGATGGGACGTCTGTCCTTGTCCTCCATTCTTCAGAAGTTGTGCACACGTCCATGTTCTCCAACATAACGAAACAGGGCCTAGAACCTGAGGTCAGGCTGAGTACCTAGCTATTTGACCTAATGGGACCTGAGAGGTCAGGCCCACAAAAACAAAACAAAACACAAAAAAACATGCAAAAAACACACCTCCAAGCTACTTGGAGGACAAGAAAGCAATAGGGGAAGAGAGAGGCTTATGAACCTTCCAGAAGAGCTTGAGATTAGCAGTGTTTCCTGGTCAGGGAACCATAAAAATGAAGAGGTTACCCAGAGAGGGTTAGGGCTGCCTGAGATCCCAAAATACCAACATGCCGGCTCCTGTAGAAAGAATTCCACTCAAATATTCTCAGCCAAAGAAAAGTAAAGTTTATTGAAAGTTTGCCATATTAGGTAGACTCTTAAGGAGCTTAGGTATCTGTGATGCTTGCGTTGGGCAAGCAGGACAGAGCAAGTCTGACAGAGCAAATCTGTACTAAGCTATTCTATGGTGCTCTCACACACATGGAGGGAAGATGGGGTCTTATATACAGAGGAATCTACGGGTGGTCTGGAGGAGTTTGGGGAGGGTCTTCCGGAGGAGTCAATGAGGTCAGACTCCAGTAATGAGTTTGGGAGGGTCTTCAGGAGGAGTCAATGAGGTCAGACTCCAGTAATGAGTTTGGGAAGGTCTTCAGGAGGAGTCAATGAACTCAACGCAAGGGTGAATTGATATTTTGATAGGCTCAAAGGTGGGAAGTAGATGAACAATGGAGGGCCAGGCTAGTAGTTCAAGAGGGTTCCCAGAGCCTGGACCTCAAAGATTCAATGAGAGCTCAAGGGGGGTTCCAGAGCCTATACCTCATCAGAACCAAGATGTGAATTCAGGAGTTGTTATTTCAAATTCAGCATGCTTTTGACTACTGTTCACATGAAAGACTTTTTTTTATGATTTCACTGATACTGGGTAGGAACTTGGGTGGAGGAAATTCCTTTTAAAATGTAAATGTGCACCTATGAAATTTATAGTCTTAGAGAGATTAAATGAATTGTCTAAGTTCACAATCACTAAAAGTCACAGGTGATTGTCCTGACTCCCAGACTACTTTTTTATCCACTATAACAAACTAAAAAACTAAATATGCTAAAGCAGAATATATCAGGAAGAAACCTCAAACTAGTCAAATATTAATCAGCTGTGTGATGAGTAAAATGAAGTTGATGCAAATTAAGGCATGTTTTTTCCTGAAGGGGGAAGTTACAAGTGTGTGGGGTACTGGAACCTCAAAATCCCTTACCTACCCAAAATTTAAAAGTCAGAGGTGCCTTGAGGAAAGAACAGGAAGTTTTATTTAGTTCGTGTGAGAAGAGGGTGTCTCTTCCACCAGTACAAATCAGCAAAATGAGGCATGTTACAGAAGATAGAACAAGAATTTATATCCTAACCTTCTCCCACTGGCTGGGAGGCAGGCTTACAATCTGAGCACAAAATCTCCAAATGATAAGAAACATAGAAGCCTGCCACTATCTCTCAGTGGCTGGGAGGTGGGCTTACAAAGAACAAAGAAATAGGGGATAGCCAATCCAAATGTACCTATCCTTATTTGGCAAACACCAAAGTGAAGAAGGGGGAAGGGCTCTAAGAGATTTCTAAAATTCCTGAAAGGCTGAAGGCTGATTGACAGCAAGTTAAGGATCCTAGATTGTGTTATTTCTTAGGAAACCCCAGGACTCATGTCTGTCCAGTCTTAAAAAAAAATTCTGTCTCTGGTTTAGAGATAATCTCCCTCCCTTCTCCTCATTCTGAGGACTTTTCACAGAGGGTGCAGAGAGAGTATACCCACTCACAAGGGTAAGGATGTTTAGACTCACAGGGCCTGCCAGCTTGACTAAGTCTTAAAAAGTAGAATTAAAATCACTTTTCAATTTTACAATCTGCAACATTGTTAACTTTGAGTATAATAAGAATAATAACTAACTATATAGCACTTACTATGTACAAGGCACATGAATAATACAAACATTTTACAAACATCATTCCACGTGTACTTGCAACCAACAAAGATTTGGGTTCAAATTCTACTTCTAGGACTATGAGTGCGACAAAAGTGTAAACTTCTCAGGTAGTCTTAAAATCTAAACACATTTGTAGCAAAGACTTAGCAGCCTAGGCTTCCAGCCTGGGACCCTTGCCTTACTTCCCTGGTCATAAGTTGAAGTTTTTGCTAAGCTTAGCTAATGTGTAGGAGGGGAAAGCACATGTTCCTCAAATTAGGCCATGGACCCAGACTTGTTTCCACTGACCACCATCTGATCTGTACAAATATAAAATTGGAAATCCTTTTGCAGAACTCTGGGCAGGTCACCATGTCCTAAAATCCCCATGATTCATAAAATATTGTCTGCTTTCATATTCATATCGATTCTACTAGACACATATCTTCTGCTTTTGTACCTATTTTTTATATTGACATTTCACCTGTGATGCCAACAGATTTTTGTGGTCAAGATTGTGAGCCTCAGCTCCTAATTGATGGGAACAGAATGGGGGGGAAGGGGTGGTCAAATTTGACCTTAACACTTAACACATACTAGACGTGTGACCTTGGGTACATCACTTAACCGCAACTGCCCTGCCTTCCCCCCTCCAAAAAAAGACAGAAAAAAAATAGTTATGGCACCTTGGTAGAACCTGAGCCTCATTTTCTTTATCTGTAAATTAAAATAATGTAAAATGAAGATCATAATCCTTGTCATAGCTACTTCACAGCATTTTTGTGAAGTTCAAAGGAAATAATATATAAGAATCAGCAAGTCAGAACGAGGATGTTAGAATCTTACCATCTTACCAAGAATTCCACCTGGCTATGAGTGAATTTAGAAAAAAAAGATTTTTATGTCATGTCATTATCTTACTGGTGACTTGGCCTTTAACCCCTTGTGATGAAGAGCCACGGGAAAGCACACATTAAGATAGTTACAAAATCCCTTTTATAATTCATCTGGATTTGAGTTTTCCTGGCCTTGAATCCCATTGGCCAGCGTTCCAGGGTTCTCTAAATCCCACCCCCGGATTGCATATTCTTATTTCTATCTTTCAATTCCCTCCTCTCTTCTTATCTTCATTTTTCTTTATACTTAAAGGAAAAGCCAAAAATGCTTTTAGTCTCTTCCCTATTTGTCTGCATCAGATAGCATGAGAAAGGAGAAGAAAGCATGAGTTTGAAGATTTGAACACAGGTTATCAATGATTAAAGTCCCATTATCTAAGACATCCCCTTCTTCCCCTTGATTAATGAAGCTAATCCTCCTGCTTTGTGAATGACACTTGGTCTGGCAATTTGATATACAGGAAAAGGCCTTCTCAGAACAAAGAAAAGTAATAGATATGCTGATTTTCAGGTGGACAACATCCCTCCCACTCTCCCCCTAAAAGCAGTTTTACCTTACATTAACCACCAGTATAACTTCAACTCATATTTTCACATAATTTCTGTGGAAACAAAATTCAATCATACCTTACAAGGAGAACTGGTCTCAGAATTAGGAAGACTTGAGCTCGGGTCCCTTCTCTAACATATAGAGTCTTAGTGACCTTGTGAAAGATACGTAACCTCCCAGGGCCATGGGAACCTCTGCATTAGAAGGTGTTTCCTCACCTTCTAATAAGGTGAGTTCCTTATATCAATCAGAAGTCCAGTTCCTATTGAGTGGGACAAGTGAAAATATTCTATTTGGTATTCCCAAATACCAAATTTGAGCTGGGCTTTAGTCTTTTTTTTTTTTTTGCTTTTCTGGAGGGCAGTTGGGGTTAAGTGACTTGCCCAAGGTCACACGGCTAGCTTTTTTTTTGTGTTAAGTGTCTGAGGCCGGATTTGAACTCAGGTCCTCCTGACTCCAGGGTTGGTGCTCTATTCACTGCGCCACCTAGCCGCCCCCGGGCTTTGGTTTTGAGAGGCCCAAATATTATTTTTCTATAATCTGTCTGCCAGATTCCTACCTCTGGTAAACAAAGCAACAAGTGATCTATAAACTGCCTACTTTTTGCAATAAATAATATATCTGCCAGGTGTTTCTATAAATTACCTACTTTTTGGTAAACAAGAAAAGTAACACATAATCTGTAATAAGCTTACTTCTGATAAATAATTTTGTATTGGGTAAGAGGATTGTAAGGACACACGTTCCCACCAGTGGGAATGAAGGTCCAGTTACTAGGGGGGGCATTTGAGGGTTTTGGGGTTGTCCTAGAATTGTTCTTCCAAGGGTATATAACTGCTTGCTTGATTTTGTACTTTGCCTCCCTACACTGGTGTATGTTCTGAGTAGGTGATGCCCAACTCCTTCGAAACTTGTTCCGGAATAAATAGCTTCTGTTTCTACCTGGAGAAACCTCTGAGTTTTATTTGGTTAAGGGTCTTTGGGGTCTTTATCCCACATACATGCCCTTGGAAGAGTTAGCGTTCCTGTGGGATGGCAATCAACTTGGATTGGTTAATACAAGGGGAGGCTGTGGGTTATATTAAAATGAAGGTCTTGGGGTAGTGACTTGGTTCACTCAAATATTAGTCCAAGAGACATCAATTCCCTTACCAAGAGACATCAATTTCCATATCACCTCTCTTGAAAATAGGGAGAAGCAACCATTCCCTGGACAGTTTGAGCAAACACAACGAGCAAGAATATGCTAAGTAGAAATTCCAAACTTAGAATTTCTTTTAATGACCTTTTGATCTTGACCTGGGTAAATCTTTAAGACAGATTTACCACCTTGGTTGGTTTCTGGATGAGAAAGCAGAAAAGTGGAAAAACCTTGGCCCTAATACAATAATTAGTTATTAAATAAAAGAGAAATATCACTTCTCACACTGGATAGATTTCAGGTATCCTTTATCTTAGAAGAGAAAAACAATACATCTTTATTTCAATATAACTGGTTTCTTGTGTATTCATATCAATTGTATTTTATGTATTTAAAATCACTATTCTGTGAAGTGCCTTCCTGGGTGAATTATTTATCTTGAGCTTTCTTTGTTTGCATACCATCTCCCCAATCCCACTCTAAGGGCAAGGATTGTTTTTGCCTCTTTATGCCTGGCACACAGTAGGTAGGCCCTTGCTGCTGAGCTGCATCTGACTCTCCAGTGACTTTTTTTCTTGGCAAGGACACTGGACTGGTTTGCCAGTTCCTTCTCCATGTCATTTTCCGGATGAGGAAACTGAGGCAAACAGGATTAAGTGATTTGCCTACGATCACAGAGGTAATAAGTGTCTGAGGCTGGATTTGAACTCGTGTTCTTGACTCCAGATCCGGCACTCTATTTACTTCACCACTTAGCTTCCCAGTAGGCATTAAATAAATATGGTTGACTGACTGTGCAAAAGTTCTATATGCACAGTATTCGCTATCCCGTCAGAGGTGGCCTTTACACACACCTCCAAAAAGCTATGTATCCCTGCGCCAAAGGATGTAACGCACTTTGCAACCCTTAAAGCGCTCTCTTGGGGCGGCTAGGTGGCGCAGTGAATAGAGCACCGGCCCTGGAGTCAGGAGTACCTGAGTTCAAATGCGGCCTCAGACACTTAACACAAAAAAACTAGCCGTGTGACCTTGGGCAAGTCACTTAACCCCAACTGCCCTCCAAAAAGCAAACAAACAAACAAACAATAAAGCGCTCTCTCTGTGGTTGTGATCAGAAAACCCGATTCTGGAGGTACCCTACTGTAGAATTTTGTGCATCTGCCACGCGTCCGCTAAAAGACTAGTCCTGGGCTAGGATGAAGTTCTTGTAAGACCTACCTATAACGCCTAAGTCGCCAGGCACGGAGTCAGATAGCAAGCCAGTAAGCATTTATTAAACTTCTACTATTGTTCTAGGCATTATGCTAAGCGCTGGGGATGAAAAAGAAAGGCAAAAACAAAAGTCCTTCTCAAGTACAGAAACCGCTAGCAAAAACACAACCCCGAGGAAATGAACGTGCCCCCTTGCGCATGCTCCAAGCCTCAACGAGCTCGGGGCGGGGTCTTCCCTGGAAAGTCTGGCTGGTTTCTCCCCATAGGACGAGCGGAACCTCCGGAGCCGGGCGCTGTTTCCCCTCCTTGCACTTCCGAGGCGGGAGCCTCCTCCAGTTCCCCGTCCTTTGCCCCTTGAGGGGCGGGGCCAAGGACAGATCCGGCCTTCGCTGCTCAGGCTCCGGGCTTGGTACTGGTGGTCCTGGCGATGGCGTTAGCGGTGCGGCTGCGCAGGCTTCTCTCGTACCTCCCCACGCGGCTCCGGGCTCCGACGGGGGCCAAGGCGGCGGGCTGCGGGCGGCGGGGCAGTCCCAGCCTTTGGCTAGGTGGCAGCGAGGTATTTTCCTCCGCCTTCCCCGGGGTGGGTGTCCGAAGTGCCCGCGGGGGTGGTGGCTTGGTAGATATGTTACTGGCTGGGCTAAAGGGCGGGGGTGAGGTGGAGGGGAGGCGATCTGGAAGACCCGGGTTTAAATTCCGCCCAACTCTGCCCGGTCGTGTGACCCAGGGGGCACGTCACTTAACCTCTGTTGGCCTCAGTTTTCTCTTCTGTGAAATGGGAATAATAATAGCACCCAGGGCTGTTGAGAGGATCAAATAAGTTACTATATGTAGTGCTTTGTAAACCTCAAAACTCCATAAAGGTGCTCGGGAGCTCCGGCGGCTGCCGCTGGCTTTACACACCCGAAGGGCTGATGCTTCCCGGTTGTCATTAAATACCAGTTTATTTTCCTTTCGAAGCAGCCTGATGCACTTGAAATTTTTGAGTCCCCAGTACATTCCCCAGAGTTTTAAGGAGAGTTTGTTGGTCTGTTTGAGAAAGTAAGTCAAAGATCAGAAATCAAATCTTGTTGACTTGGCTTGCATCATCAGCTTAGGGTTACGAAAGGAGAAGGGGACTGGGCTCATCCGTGGCTGATGTTTCCAGTTCCAGCTCTGCTACCCCTGAACTTGCCCACATGACTTGATTGCTTCAAGTAGGACAGCGTGGTATGCCACCCTGGAATGGGTATCAGAGGACCAGGGTATGAATTCTGACCTTGCCACTGCCACTTGTTGACTCTGTGACTTTGGGCAAGTCGCTTAAACCCCCTCCTCCCCCTCATACCCCGCTGAAATTTCATCACTTAAAAGTGTCTGTCTTCCTTTTTTTTTGCCTTTTGGAGGGCAACTGGGGTTAAGTGACTTACCCAAAGTCACACAGCTAGTGTGTCAAGTGTCTGAGGTCGGATTTGAACTGAGGTCCTCCTGACTGTAGGGCTGGTGCTCTATTCACTGCGCCACCTAGCTGCCCCTAGTTTTCCATTTTCTTAAACTAAAAACCCTTAGCTTGACCCTTCTCTTTACTTTCCAACCTTCTGAAGAAGAGTGGTATTCATTCAGTTCACTCAGTCCAAACCTCTTATTGTAGGGATGAGGAAACTGAGACCTAGAGAGTACATGATTTGCCCAAGGTCACAGTGTCAGAACTAGGTTTCAGACCTAGGTCCTCTGACTCATGTTCAGCTCTTTTTCTACCAGATCACATTTCATTGTCTTGGGCACTAATAACCTTCAAGCTGTTGGAGTCTTTATGTTAGAAATAGGGGGTGGGGAGGTTCACTAAGATATTCTTCAAAGTCTTCCCTGACCTACAATTCTACCTTTCTGTTTTTTATTG
Organism: Pseudocheirus occidentalis; assembly: GCA_028646575.1. Classification (NCBI taxonomy): domain Eukaryota; kingdom Metazoa; phylum Chordata; class Mammalia; order Diprotodontia; family Pseudocheiridae; genus Pseudocheirus; species Pseudocheirus occidentalis. The sequence continues at coordinate 125,974,105 of CM053594.1, read as the reverse complement.
TAAATTATATGTATTATAATTTATATGTAATATTTTATTATATATTATCTTTCCTACTGATTGCTCATTTTCTGACCCCTTGTAATCTGTCTTTCATTGCCCACTACTCTTATGCCACTGTTCTTTCTAAAGCCACTAGTGATCTTATCACCAAATCCAGAGTTCCCTTGGCAGACTTTGACACTGTTGGCCAACATCTTTTTTTTTTTTAATTCCTCTCCCTGGACTTTTGTGATACTCCTTTTTTTTTTTTTTGGCTCTTTTTTTAGAGGGGGGAAGGCAGGACAATTGGGGTTAAATGACTTGCCCAAGGTCACCGAGACTGGATTTGAATCAGGTCCTCCTGACTCCAGGGCAGGTGCTCTATTCACTGGGCCACCTAGCCTCCCCTGTGATACTCTTAATTCCCTTTTAACTCTCAGACCATTTCTTGTACTTTACTGGCTGACTCCTCATACTTTGACCTCTTAAACATAGGTGTACCCCAGGCTTCTATCCTTGAACTGTTTTTTTTTTTAGTAGTCCCTCTGTAACTGTTTGTTAGAATATGAATATATTTTAAATTAATATCTAAAAAAATCAGGTTACAGTACATGCATAAAATACAGAGTAACAATTTACAAATAGATCAACAGCATCTTAAGAATCAATACACTAAAAGAATGAAATGGCTACAAAAGAAAACCAAAGTTACTGACTACAGCAGTGCCTTCCATGTGCCCCACACTTCATGAGCACCACAAAAGACAAAAGACTGGCCATGAAATACATTAAACTGTGTAGACCCACATATGTTTCAGTCTTACTCTTTCAATGCCTGAATAACCTTTGGGATTCTCCTGTCACCCTTAATAGCTTCACTGCAGTTGACACAGCTTTTAAAATTACTTTAGATGAAGTGCTTACTGTTCTCAAAATGGGGAAAAAAACAATAAAGTATTAATGTAGGCTTTAGATATTAGTAATACAACTGCTTTTGGAAAATGTAGTGGAAAAGAAACATTTCAGAACTCTATAGCTCCTAAATATGTTCTATTTAAATTCAGAATCCTCTTTTAGCTTGTGCACTAAAATATACACCTTCGATTGGATACCACATTAATAGACTTTTGACCATATCTTTGAGACAGTGGAACCAAAGACAGGTTTAACTGTGAAGCTTCATAACATGCTGAAAAACTCAACAAAATAAAACAGCCTTTTAAAAATAATCAAATCATACCTTATAGTGGGTTTATTGGAGACAAAAAAAACTAGGCCACATTTTACTTAATGGGGATGATGAAGGAAAAAAAACACTTCAAAATTTGGTATTTCTAGTATTGTACAGGTTATTTATTATTGCCTATGCAATAAAATGCTGCATGATCTGCTACTGTGAAATTAAATCATTTAGATAGCTCTTGCTGCAGAAGAAGTACCTCAAATGGAATTTCATCAGTCTATAGCATGCCATGCTCATCACTTAACATGATGACCTACCCTCCTACCCACACCCAATCACATAACTACCTAAACTGGAAAAAAAAAAATGATAGTCTTGCATTTTGCAAAGCAAATCCTTGAGTCAGGAAAAGTTTGGTGGGTGTTTTTTTTCTCCCTTCTCCCCCAAAAACTTATTTAAAAAAAAAAAACTATCACATCACAGACCTATTAAGGCATTTTAGAAATTGTCTTTCCAAATGATGGGTATTTCTGAAGCTCTTAAAAATCTGCTATTTTTATTACAGCACAATTTCTAGATTTGAAGATACTGCACTGAAGGGAGAATACATTTTAATAAATTGCTCTGTGGCAAAATGTTTGATTGAATACTAAAGTATTCTTTGATTTGATCATATCCTTGAACTATTTGTTTATTTTTCTACATTTTTGCCCTTGATAATCTCATCCATTCCCATGTCTGGCTTCAGTTATCACCTCTATTCCTATGGCTCCCAAATCAGTCTTTTCCCTCCCATCTCCCTGGAGATGTACTTCATGTACTTCAGCTGCCTACTAGATTTTTCTACCTGAATATACATGTGGAGTTTTAGGCTCCTAGACAAAAGAATAAATCTCCACAACCTAAGTACTTAATGCCACTTTTATTTATTGAGCATTACAGCTAAGAGAATGTCCTGGTGTACCCTGCAAACCTAGTTCAGCTCAACTGCTTTGCTCTCACAACCCCCAGATCCCATCAGTTGTTAAGTCATGTAGCTTCTGTCTTGGCCTCAGTTCTCTTCTCCCATGGTACTATTTCACTTGGTGATCTCATTAGTTCCCATGGATTCAATTATCATGGTTCACTTATGCTTATGATTCTCAAATTGATTTACCCTTTCTACCCTTTCTGCTTTCTAGTCTCACATATCCAGCTGCCTGTTGAACATTTCAAACTGAATTGTCTCATAGACATCTTAAACTCAGCATGACCAAAATTATACCCCTTATCTTTCCCACTAAACCTTCTCTTCTTCCTGATTTTCCTTTTACTATTTAGGGTACCCCTATCCTCCCAGTCACCAAGGTTCTCAATCTAGAGTCCTTAATCTCCCCTCCTCATATCAAATTTGTTGCCATAGCCTTTATAAAGTCTCTTGCATACACCCCTTTCCTTTGGTAGTGCTCCCACCTTGGTCCAGGCCCTTATCACCTTAAATCTGTACTATCCCTGGTAGGTCTGTCTGTTACAAATCTCTCTCCACTCCAGTTCATTCTCCACTCAGCTGTCAAAGTGATGTAGATAAGACTGGAGTTGACAAGAGAAGCTAGGGCTGAATATAGAAATTTGGAAGATCATAGAACATACAAGACCCCATGAGATCACCAATAAAAAAACCTCAAAAAACAAAGTGGTCATATGTATAGTTCTAACTGTGTCACCTCAGCTGCTCAAAAAGCTGCCTCAGCTCTCCAAGATCAAATGTAAAATCCTTTGGCATCCAGAGGCATTGATAATCCAGCCTCCCTCTCCCTTTCCAGTCTTCTTATACTTTATTTCCCTCCACACATGCTTTGATCCAGTGTCACTGGCCTCCTGGCTGTTCCTCCCCAAGATATTCCATTTCCTGACTTCATGCATGTTAGTCTTCCGTGCCTGGAATTCTCTCCCTCCTCATCTGTGTCTCTTGGCTTCCCATGCTTGTTTCAAGCCCAAGCTAGAATCCTATTTTCTACAGGAAGCCTTTTCTGAATCCCCTTATTTGTAGTGTCAAATTTATCATGTATCTGTCTTGTTTGTGCATAGTCATAAGCTCAAACAAGCAGTGTTGTTTTGGACTGAAGGGAAAGCAGGGACTGACTGTCTTTTACCCTTCTTTGTATACCTAGTACTTATCAAAGTGCCTAACACATAGTAGGTTCTAAAAAAGGCTTGTTTTCTGACTGAAAGGAAGGGACATTTATATTGTTAATTATTACCCTCATTTTAAAATTACATAACATTTCCCCCCTCTCTGTTTACATAATTGCACATCCCTGTATTTGTTCACCTTGACATGGAAATTCCATGGGTAGAAAGTTCATCATACATTTTCTGTGCCTCTCCCCCGTTCCCCTCCTGTTCTACTTATAACAGTTGCTTTCCCCTCTTTCATTTTATTCGTTTTTACCAGTTGATTTTGGTCCAGGTTCATTTCCTCTCTGTAAGTGCCCTTGTAATCAAGCTTTATCAAAAGCGTGTAGTTTTCAGCAATCAGTATATACTCATCTATTTCATTTTATGTAGTTTCCTTTAAAACTCCTTTTTGTGCTTGGTCCCAGTCTTACTCTGTTCAGTTCAGCACATTCATTTATTAACTTTAAGAAATTTATTTTCAAATCCAGCCTCAGACACTTAACGCTTGCCCTGTGACCTTGGGCAAGTCACGCAACTCTAATGTCCCTGCTCTCCCCCCTCCAAAAAGCCCCCTCCCACAAAAAATATATATAGATATAAAATAGTATTATATTTTTTCCAGTTATATGTGAAGACAATTTTCAACATTCATTTTTGGAAAGATTTTGAGTTCCAAATTTTTCTCCCACCCTTTCTTCCCTCCACAGTCTCCAAGAGAGTAAGTAGTCTGATATAGATTATACCTGTGCAGTCATGTAAAACATTTCCACATTAGTCATGTTGTGAAAGAAGAAATAGAACAAAAGGGGGAAAAAACACAAAAAAAAGAAAAGTGGAAATAATATGCTTCAGTCTGCATTCAGACTCCATAGTTTTTTCTGTGGATGTGGGTAGCATTTTCCATCATGAGTCTTTTGGAATTGTCTTAGATCATTGTATTTCTGATAAGAGGTAAGTCAGTTGTAGTTGATTATCAAACCATGTTGCTGTTATTGTGCACAAGTGTTCTCGTTTGTGCTTACTTCATTCAGCATCAATTTATGTTAGTCTTTCCAGGTTTTTCTGAAATCATCCTGCTTGTCATTTCTTTTTTTTTTTTTTTAATTTCAATTTATTTTCTTGGTTGCATCATTCATTTCCACAAGGTTTTGAGTTACAAATTTTCTCCCCTTTTTGTCCCTACCCCCCAGCCCAGAATGTTGATCCCACTGTAAGACCCCTCCCACAATCTGTTCC
>CM053594.1:125952865-125969047 GCA_028646575.1 Pseudocheirus occidentalis | reverse complement strand
TCTCAATTCTCTTCACAATTTTTCCTCCACTTCTCTTATTTGTTTTTCAGAGTCCTTTTTCAATTGATCTATCACTTCTAGGCATTCTTCAAGTGTCTTGGAAGCATTTGGTGTGGGAGTTCTGACTGTGTTGTCTTCCTCCCATTCCATGCTTTGATCCTTTTTGTCCACAAAAAAGGATTCTAGAGTTTTATTGTTTTTCTTATTTTGCTTCCTTTTTCTCATGTTGGCCAGTCAGTTAATTGGTTGGTTTTTTTTTTTTAGCTCTGTGAAACTCTGCTTCCAGTGGAGAAAGCTCTGTTCCAAATCTCTGGGGTTTTCCCAGCTGCTGGAGCTACTAGGGGGGTGTTGCAGTCCCCACCAGCTTTGGCTTGCTGAGAGCGCACCCCAGGACCACCACCCAAGACCAATTGACTCAGACCCCCTGCGGGGTCTGCAGGCCAAGGGCTCTGAAGCAGCCCATTGGGGGCAGCCACGGTTAACAGCAGTTCCTGCCCTTCCCCCACTGCTTCCTTGCCCTGGGGGCAGATTGGCCAAACTGCTTTTCCTCCCCCAAATTAAGTTTCTAAGTTCCACTTTCACTGACCGTTTCTAATCCTGGCTTGCTAGATGTGAAGATCCTTCAGGTGCTGTAGATCTGCTCCCAGGGTAGACTCATGCTGTGGCTTGGGGCGCTGGGCTCCTCCCGGTCCACCCTGGGGCCTGGCTGGTTGTGGGCTGGGCTGGCCTCGGCTCCCATCCTGCCATGATGAGACCTGCTGCTGATCTGCCTTCAGCAAAAGATGTGTTTTCTGTATTTTTTTGAGTTTGAGAGCCCTAGAATTTGTTTGGGGTCATATTTTATGGGTATTTAGGGTGGCTGTGTGGGACCTGCGGAACCTTGCTGCTTCTATGCAGCCATCTTGGCTCCGCCCCAACAAATCTTTTTATTAAGAGGATTTGTTCTGTGATGTTTAGATTGAGTCAGACGGCCACACTTGAGGATCTAGAGGGCCACATGTGGCCTTGAAGCCTCAACCTCCCCACCCTTGCTTTTATACAAGACCTGAAGCTGACTGGGGCTCAGATCATGTTATTGCAAAATTCACTTAAATTAAAAGTAGAGAAAACCATCAGACTGTATAGGTATGACCTAAATAACATCTCTTATGAATATGAAGTGGAAGTAATTAATAGATTTAAGGGAATAGATAGATCTGATAGACAGAATACCTGAAGAACCACAGATAGAGGCTTGCAATATTATACAGGAAGCAGTGACAAAGAACTAAAAAAAAAAAAAGCAAGGAAGCAAAATGATTAATTGATGAAGCTGCACAAATAGCTACAGAAACTATGTGGTCCAAGAGCATGCAGTACCAAGAAGTGCCAGTTTGAATTGGGCGTGGATGGAATAACTGATTGGTTTAAGATTGAAAAAGGAGTACAGCAAGGTCGGATATTGTCACTTTATTTAACTTATATGCAAAGTCCATTGTGCAAAATGCTTGTTAGACTAGTCAGAAGCTGAATTAAGGTTGCTGGGAGAAATAACAACAATCTCAGATGTACATTAGATATCACTGATAGCAAAAAGCGAAGAATAATTAAGAATCCTTTTTATGAGGGTGAAAGAAGAGAGTGTAAAAGCTGGCTTGAAGCTTGACATCAAAGAAAACAAAGATCTTGGCAACTTGTCCCATTACTTCCTGGCAAATAGAGGGAGAAGAAATGGAAACAGTTTCAGGTTTTATACTCTTGGGCTCAGGGATCATTGCAGATGGTAACTGCAGCTATCAAATTAAAAGATGCTTGCTTCTTTGAAGAAAAGCAGATCTGGAGAGCGTACTAAAAAGCATCTCCTTGTTTTTGGCCCATCCCCTGAACTCATTTCTAGTAACAGTGACAGCAGGAATTGAGGTAAGAAATGACAGAGAAAATCTGTATCTCAGATCAAATCTGAAACTTCATTAACCTGCAGCCAATGTGGGAATTGTAAAAAAAGAAAAAAAGCATACCTTGCTGACAAAGGTACCTATAGTCAAAGGGATGTTTTTTTAAAAAAAATTTCCACATTAGTCCTGTTGTGAAAGAAGAATCAGAACAAAAGGGAAAAACCAAGAGAAAGAAAAAAGCAACAAAAAAGGTGAAAATAATATGCTTCCATCAGCACTCAGACTCCATAGTTCTGGATGGATAGTATTTTCCATCATGTGTCTTTTAGAATTGTCTTAGATCATTGTATTGCCAAGAAAAGCATGGTTTTTCCAATAGCAATGTAAGGCTGTCAGATTCGGACTATAAGGAAAGCTGAGTGCTTCAGAATCTATGCTTTTGAATTGTGGTACTAGACATTTTTTGAGAGTCTCTCAAACAGCAAAGAGATCATATCAGTTAATACATAAATTAATTCAGGCTGTTCCACCGGAAGGTCAAGTACTGAAGTTGAAGCTTACTTTGGCTGCATAATGAGAAGATAGGACTCATTGGAAAAGACCCTGATGTTGGGAGACATTGAAAACAGAAGGAAAAGGGAGTGGCAGAGGATGAGAGGGAAACATGGTGTCATGGAAGCAATGCCCATGAGCTTGGACAGATTTGGGGAGATAGTGGAGGATAGAAGGACCTGGTGTGTTGTATAGTCCACGGGGTCATGAAGAGTCCAAAACGACTCAGTGACAATGACAGCAATTAATGTTTCAGTAGCTGTATAGTTTCATCCTTCTAGGTAGCTTTGAGTACTTTATTATTATTTCTTTAATCCTTTTGGTGTCTTTAATGGAGTTGGAGCAACTTGCCTGAGGATATTAAAGTTAAGCAGTGGTAGGGCTTGATTTAGAATGATGGAACTGCTTATTTATTTATGGTTTTTGTATTCCCCTGTAATGCTTCCCTCTTAATTCAGAATCTGCTCCTTAGTTTATATTACCTCTCTTCCATTTAAGGCTTGCTCTTTATATATATTTACATATACACATATGTATATGTACATACATACATATATATATACACACCCACATATACACATAGCTGTATGTACATACACACACAAATGGGCTATATATTTAAGAACAGACTAGCTAAGTTCAGAAAGGCTCATTCCTATACTAGCCGCAGGTTAATGAATTGTTTTGGATTTGATCAGAGATACTGATTTTCTCTATCCTTTCTTACCTCAATCCCTGCTGTCACTGTTACTGTAAATGAGTTCAGGGGATGGGCCAGACATTAGGAGAGCTTACCTCCCCAGTCTGACTACTAAAAGTCAAGAGACACAAATTTCTAAATGAGAGGCCATGGAGTGTCATGGATTGCATAGAAGACTTGGAGTAAGGAAGATCCAGGTTCGAGTTCTACCTCCAGCACTTAGTTATGTGACAAAGGGCAATCTACTTAACTTCTCTGGGTTTTAGTTTCATTTTTTATAACCCTAAGTGCTCTAAGAATGTTAGCAATTTTCATTTTTGCTGTCATTTTTCTTTGTCCATTGTTTATAAAATGAAGACAGTACCTGCAGTAGCTATTTCAAAAGACTGTTAGGGAATTAAAATGAGATAATGAATGTAAAGCTTTTTCTAAACCCTTAGTGCTCTAAGAATGTTAGCAATTTTCATGATTATTGTCATTTTTCTTTGTAATTTCACCATACTAAGAGGGTAGCAGAGTAAAGCGCTTCCCTTTGGCTCTACTTGGAGTTGCTGATAAATATAATAATAGATAAAATTTGTATGATGCTTTAAGTCTGTAAAGTTCTTTATGTATGTTATTTCATTTGATCCTCATAATAATAGTGAGGTGGGTGGTGATTCCCATTTTACAGATGAAGAAAGGCAGGAGCAAAAAAGTGAAGTGACTTATGTAAGATCACTTAGTGAGTAATTTTTGAGACAGGATTTGAATATTTCCTAATTGAATTTCCTAATCCAAGTTGAATACTTTATCCATTATGCCACCTAATAGTAATCAAGGTACGTAAATTCATGTCTAGATTTCCCAAAATGTGACTACCAAGGTCTTTTTTCCCCCTAGTATATAGAGGCTGGTATGTTTGTCACAAGAGTGAGATTATTTAATATTGGATGCAGTTCTTGAGGACAGTCTCTTAGAAGGTCTTAGTTATGAGCATATAGAGAATTTTTAAAGAAATGGGCTTTAAAGGATTTCTGATGAAATAGGCAAAAAATGCCAGGATTGGCAAGCACTAAATGAGACTAACCTGGGAGTTCCTCCCACTTCCTGTTAGGATTGTAGATTTAAAACTAGCAGGTACATAGAAGTCACCTTGCTCAACTCCTCTCACTTAAAAGGAAATTGAAGCCTTGAAAAGTCCAGGAAGCAAATGACAGAGGCAGGAGTTGAACCCGTATCCTCTTACTATAAACCCAGTGCTTTTTCTGCATTCGTTGCCTGTGCCTTTTCTGACTGATTCAGTTCACAGAATCTCAGAGCTGAAAGGAATCTCTTAGGCTCTCTCTATACTTGTCTGGGAATATCCTCTCTACACTATACCCCCAAAGTGATTCTCCAACTCCAGATCCTTTGCTTCAATGTGTATTAAGTAACTACTCTGTGCGATTGTTGGCTGCCTCTACAGCTACAAACTTAGCTATTTCCTTGTTATAGTTACTCCGCTTCCTGATCCAGGGCATTAACTTGAAAATGAAGTTCTTAGACTTCCTGTCCCTCGATAAATAAATGGCCCCAAAATAAAAAGAATCTGAGAACTTGGCTCATTTAAAAGAAAGGCAAAACATGAATTGAGTTGTGCCCCCTGTTCTCCAGCAATATCTTGTTACCTAATATTGAGTAAAACTTCATTGTCTCGTTTTCTTTCCTTGGAAGGATGGAAATGAGGCACTTGCTATACCAGTTATTTAAATGTTTTAGATCCCTATGCTACTTCATGTAAAATTTAAATTAGTATGATGCAGTTGCAAAGACTTAGATTTGCAAAAGTGGAAATTTAAAGAGAAATGTTTCTTAATGAACTTAAAAACTTAAAAATGGGAGGATTATATAATGCTAACTTTACTTTTTCTCATGCAACACAATGAACAAATCTGGTGATGCTTTGTCATTTTATTTTCTGATTCAAATAACCTGCAAAGTTCATTTTTATTTGTTTATGGGGTATAATTTTTTTCTCATTTCCTTACTCAGATGTGTAATTCTTTTGAAATGTTAGTGATTATGTTTTATGCTTAAGACTTTCTCCCTGCATACCATTGAATAGATCATTATCGAATTGAGAGATGTGCAGATAAAAATTACACTCCAGCCATGGTATATGGGTGGTATGCTTCATTTTACAGAATATTTGCATCCCAGGAAGGTTGCCTGTGCCTCTCCCTTCTGTTATCTTTCATTCCAAACACATAACCCAGGCCTCCATTCTCCTGCCCTCTTTGCCCTCAAACTATCACCCTATTTATTAGTCTCTTATCTATACACCATCTTCACTCTCTCTTGTACAGCCTCAGTTACTTCAATACAATTCACTTGCGTGTCATGGCATCACCTTTCTGATATCATGGTCCTCGTCCAGAATGAAGGACGAGCAACAACATTGTGAGTAGTGTTAGCTGCCCCACTGGTGGGCAGTGTGGCTCCCTTCCTTCCTCCCTTCCTCTCTTCCTTTCCTCCCCATTTTCTGAGCTCCAGTTCCCCATCTCCAACTGTCTTGGTTATTTCTACCTGAATGTCTTACTAGCACCTTAACTTAAACATATGCAAAATGGGATTTGTCATCTGATCTCTGTAAATCTGTCTCTCCTCCCAACTTCTTTGTTTTTATTGTTAATACCATCATCCTCTCAGTAACATAGGCTTGAAATCTTGCAATCATCTTTTCTTTTTCTCTTTTCCCTAAATTCCTAACCACCCCCTAGTTGCCAAATAATGTTGAATCTACCTCCATGATATTGCTACCCCGAATCTTGCTTCCCAAATAAAGAACTAGTCTAAGCTGGACTAGACTGCCCTCCAGCCCTCCTGCTTAATCTCTCCACCCTGGTTGAGAGTTCTAAGTGTCCATCTCTCCATGTAAAATAAACCAGTCTTTGTAGAGAAGCCTGCTTGACTCAGAACAGCATTGGATTTGAAAAAAGCAGCAGTGGGGTACAGAAGAAAGAGTACTGATTATGGAGTTGGAGGACCTGGGTTCAGATCCTCCCTTTGATGCATGACCTGTGTGACTTTGAGGAAGTGACTTAAACTTCATGGGTGTCGGTTAACCCAAGGGTAGTATGAAGGTGGACTAAATATTCTCTGAGGCCCCTTATAGTTCTTAATCTAGGGAGTTAAATTTATCTTCAAATCCTGGTTCCATCACTTGCTAAGTTAATGTGTTTCTAGGTAAGCCGTTTAATCTCTCTGAGTACAAGTTTCCTCAGCCAATAATAATATTTGTGAAACCTCCATCACAGGTTTTTTGTGAGGAAAGCATTTTATAGACTTTAAAGCTATATCTATATAAACGTGGATGGTTATTTTTGCCAGGGATACTTGTGCTATATCTGGTTCTTCCAGTTCCCTGGAAAGGAACATTTTGGGGCTTTGACTCTTTTAGATTCATCTCAGTCACTACATACCTAGATAACATCATATGTTCTAAATGATCATAAAACCATAGAGTCATAATTCCTGCCGGTGAATCATACCAGAATGGTCATTTATTTGCATGTCTTAATTTACCTATTGTATAATTTCAACATTCTTTTGAATAGTTTCCAAATTATGAATATAGGTATTATAGAAATATTTCCCTATAATGTGGGAAGTGGTTGGAGTTGGTGAGGCAGAGTCTTGGAGAAGTGACTGGCTATTGCCAATTTCTTGTCTTCTTTGTACTAGTTAGTGATGATGGAGATTTGAGATGTTGCACTCTTGGCTAGAAGTTCCAGAATGCAGCCTGAACTAGATTAAAATGTAATTGGGAAATGTTTGCCAAAATTAGTAAAAATGCAATAAAACGTAGATAATTTATATGTCAATTTGTGGGTCTCTACTTTGGCACACTGCTGTATTATTACTGATATAGAGAATAGTGTCAGGAAGGTGACTGTGAGAAGGAAATGCTCCAGGTTCATGACATTTTCCTAAGGACAGAAGAATCCTCAAGTACTTTAGTGGCTAAAGTGCTAAACCTGGAGTCAGGAAGGCCTGAGTTCAAATCCTGAGCAATTACTGTGTCCTGAGCAAGTCACTTTACCTTTCTTAGTCTCAGTTTCCTCATCTGTAAAAAGAGAAAATAATAACATCTCTCAGAATTGTTGTGAGGACCGAATCAGAGAACATGTATAAAGCTCTTTACAAGCCTTAATGTATTATATTAATGGTAGTTATTATTATTATCATGATAACAATCATGAAGATGTAGTGACAATAGTGATAGAAAATAAAGATTAAGAGGGATGAGGAAGGGTCAGTATGAGGACAAGAGTTTGAAATTTTCATCTAGGACAAGCTTTTCTTCTTTTGGCAGTTAATGCTACATCTCTCTTTACCATCATTTTCCATCTGCTTTTATTCCTCTTCCCATTTTTTCCCAGAGGGCTAAGAGTGGGGAACCAAACAAGGAGAGGCCATACCGAATTGGAGACGGCAGACTGAGTATATCCAGGGCAGAAGGAGGTATACAGTTTTCTAAACTATTCTTGATACCCCAATTCAGATGCTGTAATATAAGGCACTAAAATTCCAAGTTCCCTGGAGCTGAGCTCTCTGCTTGGCTTTCTGATTATCTAATTAAAGCAACTGACAGTAAGGTGAGAATTGCTTAGAAAGTTAACTCTTGCTAGGATATAGTCTGAGTCAAAACTCATATGAATTCCCAGTTGACGGAATAAATGTAAGGAAGAGAAGGAAGGACATATTTTTCATTTTTTAGGGGAAGAAACCTATTGCCTGCTTTCAACACAAGTCTCTTCCTCTATTAATCTAGTCCACCAAAGAGCAACATTCTTGGAGTCATTGTTCAATAACATATAATTACCCTCCATCCCCATCCTCCTAAATTTTTTTAAAGTGGCATTATAGCCCTTAGGGTTTGTTAAAAATTATGGTCATATCTGGAGAAAGAGTGATGTTGGCGTAGTACATGGTAAATATATTAAACCATTACTCAGGAATGTGGAAATGACTGACCTACAACTGCACTCTTCATCTGTTCACAGCTACCCCTTCTGTAGCTTCATTGACCTGAGCAGCTTCCATGGGAATCACCAGCACCCTTTGTACACTTATCACAGGCTATTGCAAGAAGGACTGGCAGTGGCTACCATTGCTGCTGCTGCTTCTCCTCTCACTGCTTATGAATTCATATTGATAATAATCATTTTCAGCAGCAGTAATAACAATTAGTAGCAATTTATATAGCCCTAATATTTACAAAATGTTTTCCATCTATTATCTCTTAATCATCACAACAACCTTGGTAGTTGTTTTTGTTTTTGATTATCCTAAAATTATGATTATCCCTGTTTTACAGATGAGGAAACTGAGGCTGAATGAGGTGAGGTGATGTGCTTATAGTCAAAGGGCTAGTAAGCTTCTGAGACTGGAACTCGGGTTACTCTGATTTCAAGTCCCATTCTCTTACCAGTACTTCACCTGGCTACCATTTGACCTAACTTTGCCTTTTATAATGTGCTTTCTTTACGACTGCCTGTGAGGCAAACGGTATTATTGCAGATAGGGCAAGCTACATTTCACAGATGAAAAAAGCCCCTCACTCCCAGGCCAGTGATCTTCCCACTCTTGAGCTGGACTGGAAAAGCTAGAGAAATTATATCCCGCCTGCAATTTCCAGAGAAGGCAGCCTCAAGGGTGGAGGTGTTCAATAACAAGTCAACAAGCATTCTTTAACTATGTACCAGGCACTGTGCTAAGCTCTGGGGATACAAAGAAGGACAAAAATAGTCCTACCCTGAAGGAGCTCAAAGAGACAACAGGCTGAAAGGGATGATATATAAACAAGATGGATAAACTGGAGAGAGACTCATTCAGTTGCTACTGAATCCCATCTGTAAGATCAGGTAGCTCTGATTGAGAAGCATCTCCTCTTTAGCCTGTGAACTCCTCCGAGGGCAAGCTTGCTGCCTCCTGTAGCGGCCTATTCCGCTTTTGGCTAGGTCTAATTGTTAGGAAGTTTTCTTAGCTATCCAGACTACATTTTCCTCTTTGAGACTTCTGATCATTTTTTCCTAATTCCACTTTCTGGAGCCAAGTAGAACAAATCTAATCCATCTTCATTGGGAGAGCCCTCCAAGTACTTGAAGATAGTTCTTTTTTTTTCTCACCAAGTCTTCTATTCTTGGGACAAGAATCTCTAGTTCCAGGGCAGCTAGGTAGTGCAGTGAATAGAGCATCAGCCCTTGAGTCAGGAGGACCTGAGTTCAAATCCGGCCTCAGACACTTAAAACAAAAAACTAGCTGCGTGACCTTGGGCAAGTCACTTAACCCCAATTGCCCTCCAAAAAGCAAAAATAAATAAATAAATAAAAGAATCTCTAGTTCCTTTAATGTTATTGCCCTCTCCTGAATACTGTTCAGTTAATCAGTGTCATTCCTAAAAATGGATTGTTTTCCTTTGGATTCTGGGTATAATAATGAAAGCTGCTACAAAAATTGTGTATTTCCTAATTACACAAAATGGAAAATAAAAGTTGCTGTTAAATGGATGCTAGACCTTAAGGCTTGCATAATTTTTTACAACTGACATTAGATGCAATAGGTTGGCTGGAGTTGAAGCTATTTGGACAAAGACAAAATAAGGATGTTAATAGAGGAAATTAGTTTACTGGTGGTGATTCATTATCATGACCATCACTAATTTTCCAAATAATTAGGTGTATCTGCTTGTATGAACTTGTTGTTGGTTTGATTAGAATAGGGAGGAGGATATTCCACATGAAGAAGGTAACATAAGCAAAGACACAGAGCGTAATCCATTGGAGAGCAATAGTTAGGGTTGAGGCTGAATTGTAATCATCACTGTCAGGGAGAAAAAGAAAACCCTTCTGATACAGTGAATTCATTTGGGAAGAAAGTGGTTGCTGTATTGATGTGCTGTTGTGATATCCCATGGAGATGACTCTCAGGTGTCAGAGGAGATGCTTATGGTGTCCAAAGTCTGGCAGTTCTGAGCAAGCAGGAAAGGCTTTTAAAGTTGGCTTGGTAAGGAATTTCATGTATGCCGTATGAGGTCTATCCAAAATAAGTTAGAACAAGCTCATGATGAAGTTAATTGTAGGGCGATGATTATTTTGATTACAACACCTCTGACATACCAACTCCTGTTTTTGTTTTTTATTTCCCAGCAGCTCTATTGCTTTTAGACTTTTCCATTATACCTTCCTTCTCCAGAAAACTCACCCTAGGGAAATTTCATTATCTTGTTAGATTTGGTACTCACATCTCATCAGTATCCTCAATCCCTCTGATTAGACCTTCTTTCTTTGGACTCATTGTATTTGTAGTGAGTAATTTAGAGTTTACTCTTCAGTTGCTTTTTCATCACTTGCATTCATCTTTGCCTCCTCAAGTAAATTGTACGTAGGGCAGACTGTGTCTTAACTTTATTTTATAGCTTTCCTACGAGCAGCCAGGTGGCATAGTAGATAGAGCAGTAGACTTGAAATCAGGAAGACTTTATCTTCATGAGTTCAAATCCAGCGGCAGACACTTACTAGCTATGTGACCCTGGGGAAGTCACTTACCCCTGTTTGCCTCAGTTCTCTCATCTGTAAAATGATCTGGAGAAGTAAAACCACTCCAGTATTTTTGCCAAGAAAACCCCAAAGTGGGGTCACAGAGAGTCAGACATTACTGAAACAGCTCAACAAAATTAACTCCCCCAGACACCTTGCCCAATGAAAATTGCTCAGTAAATACTTAATGTGTCATTGATCTTGGAGAATTTAATAGATGACTTTAATTCTTAAAGGTTAGAGTGATAGCTATTAAACATAAAACAAAAGTCCTACTGTTAGGCAAAAAACCAAATAAACTCTGAGTAGCACATGAGGGAGAAGTTGCTAGATCACCATTTGTGAAAAAATCTCTAGTTTTAGTTTAATGATTCTCTTAAGTTTCTAGCTCGATGTAAGTCAGTATGTATGATGTGGTAGTTAAAATTCTAGTGTGATTTTGGGCTGAATAAATGGAAGCATCTTTTCCAAAATTAGGAGGTAGCGGGCCCTTTATATTCAGCTTTGGTCAGATCACATCAGGACAGATGTCACTCACTGGAGCTTTTCTAGCCGTAGCTGGATGCCTGCATGTCAGCTGAGTTGCAGTAGGGATTCCTATTCAGGAAAGTGTTGGACTAGTTGGTCTCTGAGTGTCCTTTTAACTTTGAAATTCTGTGAATATTTAGTCCACTTTGGGGCATCACATTTATAAGCTGGAGCAGCATGTTCAGAGGTGGGTGAACAGAACCATATAATGACTAGAAACTGTCATAGAAAAAAATGGTTGAAAAAACTGAGAATGTGTAGTTTGAGAAAGAGAATATTGGAGGGACTGTCATTAGGAAAAGAGATTAGACTTAGCTATATCTAGGTGGGCAAATCTATGCTTGATGAGCAAAGAATGATAGAACATATCTGCTCAGTATTAGTAAACCTTTTTTTTTTCCCCAATAATTGGAACTTCTCCAAAATGGAATGGTTTGATTCTGGGGTTGTAGTAAATCACTGGAGCTCTCCAGTTGGAGGTTCAATGCACATTTGTCAAGTTGTGGTAGAGATTCTTACATCAATTGTACATTGGACTAAATTAAGACCTCTTCCAGTTTTAGGATTTCATTTTTTTCATGAACATTCATTTCACTTTAACATGCATTTATTCAGTGCTTACTGTGTGCAAAGCACTGTGCTAGTTGCTAGGGATATAAAAATACAAAAGAAATAGCTCCCTTCCTCAGCAAGCTTTCATATGGTGGAGAGAGGGGAATGTCCCTTATTGGAGAAAGTAGGAAGTGAAAAAAGGTTTCATGATTTTCTTTGATAGTTGAAAAATAATTCTTGCAACAGGCTAATATACATAAATGTGTCCTTGTAAAACTAACCAGCTATTTTTAATGTCCTTTAGACAGTTTTGATTTCTAATATGCTTTGCATTAGTTTTATTTAAGTTGAGAATGGTAACTTGTTTTTAAAGAATATAAAGACAAAGAGATTTCATTAAAGAGTATGTTTTATGTTTGGTTTTAAAAAATGGTTCTATTAATGGGAATCTGTGTTTGTGCTGGCTAGATTAGTAATTTTGATTGACGTGTAAGTCCCATTGAAAGTGGAGTACCAATTTTAAGGCAGATTAAAAGTAAAATTGAGTAGTGGAAATATTGAGGTTTAGGGGTGCTTGGACCCCAAACGAGTCTTCCCCAAATGAATTTGACCCACACCTTCTTTAGGCCAAGGAAAACAAAAGTTTATTAAAAATCCACTATATTGGTCAGACTCTTAAGAAATCTCAGCATTGACTAGACTCTTCAGGAATCTGAGCATTTATATTTGTATGACATTAGTAGGCCAGATTGAAGCTGAGTCTTTGTAATGCTAATATAAGCAGGCTAGATAGAAATCTGAGCCCTTTCTTAGAGGCAAGATGAATCTTATATACAGAAATACTGGGAGGGATCTAGGGATAGCCACGTAGTCTGGAGTGACTGGAGGAGGAGAAATCCAGGGAGGAGCTTGATGGGAGTGGCCAGTCGGCTGGGGTGCCTTGAGGCCTAGGGCCAGGAATCAAGAGAATGGGATTTTGATAGGTTCTAGGTTGGGAAGTAGGCAATCTGGAGGTAACAGAGATTTGGGAGGGGAGATAATGAAAGGCTTATGGCCTTAAGCGAATGCCAGCTCAAACCAATGCCAGATCAAGTGGGAACATTCAAGGAGAGTTCAAGGGGGTTCCCAGAGCATGTACCCCATTATTGAAATTCTTTTTTTTATAATTAATTTATTGTCATTTTTCAAGTGAGTAATTAAGATCATATTTTGACTTTTACAAATTTCCAAATTAAGCACTTTATGGCAAGGAAATTAGATGAACATCTCTCCTTTGATGTACTAAAAGATTTGTTTTACAGTAACATACGGGGAAATAAATTTCATCTCAGAAAGACTCAGTGAAATAATATTATTGGAATGGGTTAATATGTCTTCGAACTCCCAGATGATATTTATGATATTTATGATACCTAAATGGTCCGGCAACTTCATGAGGTTGTCCTGTTCTTGTGATTTATTGAAGAGCAATAGATTGTAATAATAATATAATCATTTTCTTTTAGAATTAAAATTTTTCTCAGTGTTTTCTTTCATCGCTTTTTCTTCATTCTCCAGTTTAACAGATGGCGGCACAATGTGTGACAAAGGTGGAGCTGAGTGTCTCCTGTGACAATCTTTTGGATAAAGATATAGGCTCAAAGTCAGACCCTCTATGTGTCTTGTTATTGAATACCAGTGGACAGCAGTGGTATGAGGTAAAACATTTAAAAATCCATTTGGAGGGAAGGGTGGTCTGATTGTACTCTTGATTATGGGAAGAAATTTTTTTTAACAGTAATAACCCACAAATCGAAAATGAATCATTTTTTTTTCATTAAAAGCAAACACATTTAGTCTGTTCTTTGTCATTCACTAAGTGAATTTTTTAGATATAGAATTTCCCATTAACCATTAGGAATGTTAATCAAGTTTGTTCAATAAAAGTGAAAGTTGAGACTTGTGCTCCAAAATACATATCTATGATCTGATTACTATACCAATATCTTCTTCTCTCCACAGGTTGAGCGTACAGAAAGGATTAAAAATTGTTTGAATCCCTCATTTACCAAAAAATTTCTAATTGATTACTATTTTGAAGTGGTTCAGAGGCTGAAGTTTGGGATTTATGACATTGATAACAAAACCATTGATTTGAATGATGATGATTTCTTGGGAGAATTTGAAGGTACTTTGGGACAAGTAAGTATGACTTACCGTGCTCTTTAACAGTCTCATTGCTTTTGTGTTTCCTTTCCTATGCATTTAAAAATTCACAGAGAAGTTCATTAAATTTTTTTTTTTACTTTTAACGTTGTTTAGTCAATGTCCAACTCTTCATGACCCCTTTTAGGATTTTCTTGGTAAAGATACTGGAGTGGTTTGCCATTTCCTTCTCCAGCTCATTTTATAGAGGAGTAAACTGAGGCAAGCAGGATTAAGTGACTTGCCCAGGGTCACAAAGCTAGTAAGTTTCTGAGGCTAGATTTGAACTCTGATCTTCTTGATTCCAGGCCTGGCTCTATCCACTGTACCACACGGGTGTCTCATTTATTCCCTATAATAAAGATTAAAAAGTAAAGAGGGGAAAAAACCCAACCAATTCATTAGACTGTTCTGAACTGCACATATGATATTCCAAATGTCTTCCACCTCTGTAAAGAAAAGGAGATGTAATTTTATAGTTCTTCTCCAGACTCATCTTTGGTCATTACAATTTATCAGTATTAAAAGTTAATTTTGCTCTCAAATTTTGTTGTAGATGTGTGTGTGTGTGTGTGTGTGTGTGTGTGTGTAGATATGTACATGTACATATATACATATATATATATACACACCCATACATATATAGTTCTCCCGGTTTTATTTATTTCACCACAAATTTGTTCATCTAATCTTCACATGCTTCTCTGAATTTTCTTACCATTTATTGTATAGTGTATTCACTATATAAATAGTGCAATAATATTCAGTTATACTTATGTGCCATATATTTTTTTAGCCATTCCACAAGTGATGGGAATCTGTTTTGCTTCTATTTCTTTTTTTTTTTTTTTTTGCAGGGCAGTTGGGGTTAAGTGACTTGCCCAAGGTCACACGGCTAGTTTTTGGGTAGAGTGTCTGAGACTGGATTTGAACCTGAACTCAGGTCCTTCTGACTCCAAGGCTGGTGCTCTATTGACTGCTCCACCTAGCCACCCCTTGCTTCTATTTCTCAACTACCATAAAAGGGCTGCTATGGATGTTCTGGCTATGCCTTTGACCTCTAAGGCAACTAGATGACATAGTGAATAGAGTTCTGGATGTGGAGTCATGAAGACCTGAATGTGAATCCTCCGTCTGTCACTTGCTAGCTATATCACCCTCAATAAATCACCAAATCAGGGATGGAGAATCTGCAGCCTAGAGGGCTTGAGGCTGCAGGTTCCCCATCCCTGCACTAAATTAGCCTCAGTTTTCTCATCTGTAAAATGAATATAATACTGACTACTCCATAGAATTATTGTGAGTATCAAATGAGAAAACATGTAAACTAACTTACAAACCTTAAATTGTTATATAAATGCTAGCTGTTATTATAATTATTATATGCATAGTCTAATGTATACTTTGAAGAATTTATTAGTGTAAGAATTAGGTTTAAAACATTAAATCTCCAAAACCCTAAGTTTTTCTTAATAGCTAAGTCTTTAGCACGATGATGTTTTTGTCACTTAGACGGCAAGTTTTTTTTAAGTCTGGAAGCATATAAAGTGTGCCCAACTTTAACCAAGGAATACTTTTAAAAAATCCAGTTCTGAAATTTCAAAGTCTGATCTGTTCTATTTGATCCTGTAATGATACAGTTATATGATTCTCACAGAGTTCTTAAGGTTGGAAGGGATGTAACATGTTCATGAAGTCCAACCCACACTTGAATTGATCTTTATTCCTTCTTATAGTATCTTAGATAAATGGCTATCTGGTCTCCACTTGAAGCCTTATAGTGACAGGAAACTCAGAAATTGTCCTGAGACATTTTGCTTCAATGCAATTTTTTTTTAAATTTTAATTTATTTTCTTGGTTACATCATTCATTTCCACAAGATTTTGAGTTACAGATTTTCTCCCCTTTTTGCCCCGACCCCAGCCCAGAACATTGATCCCACTGTAAGGCCCCTCCCACAATCTGTTCCCTTTTATGCCCTCCTCCGACACCCCTCTAGCTTTCTAGCAGGGCAGGGAGGGGCTCCCTGCCCCATCCCTGAATGTATTATTTCCCAGTTGCATTGATTGCATAGCTTTAAATACTAGATTCTTGCAATTCCTCCCCTGTCACCCACTCCCACTGGGAGGAACAGCAATTCAATACAGGCTGTACCTGTGTAATTACACAGGACATCTCCATGGTGGGCAAATTGTGAGAGGCTAATTGTATGTCCCTCCTTCCTATCCT
>CM053594.1:125913463-125952365 GCA_028646575.1 Pseudocheirus occidentalis | reverse complement strand
GCTTTGGTCTTTTTTGTCTACAAAAAAGGATTCTAGAGTTTTATTCGTATTTTTACTTTGCCTCCTTTTCCTCATGTTGGCCAGTCTATTAATTGCTTGGTTTTTTTTTTTTATCTCTGTGGAGCTCTGCTTCCTGGAGGGGAAAAGCTCTGTCCCAAATTGCTGGGGCCTTCACAGCTGCTGGAGCTATTAGTGGGGTGCTGCAGCTCCTCCCCAGCTTTGGCTCACTGAAAGCGCACCCCAGGACCACCACTCACGACCACGATCTATCCAGATCCAGGCCACTCAACGCAAGAGCACTTGGCTCTATTCAATCGCCTCAGCCCCCCTGCTATCTGCAGGCTGAGGGCTCTGAAGCAGTCCGGTGGAGGCTGCTGCTGCTCCCAACCGTTCCTGCTGCTACAGCTGCCTCCCACTGCTTCCTTGCCCTGGGAGCAGTTTGGCCGGACTGCTCTTCTCCCGAGTTAGCAAAATCCACTGACCTTTCTCTTAGCCTTTTTTTCTTCTGGCCTGATAAATGTGGTAACTGTGCTTCCAGTGCAGCCAATCTGCTCTCCTATACACGCTGCTCCCCGCCCGATGCCCTGGGGCCTGACCTGGGGGGGTTTTGGCTGCGGCTCCCAGACTGCTGGGAAGAGCCCCACCTGCTGTGCTGTGCTGCCTGTAGCAACAGATGTTCTTTTTGTCTTTTGGAGAGTTTTGGAGCTTGAAAATCTGTTTAGCGTCCCATTTTATGAGTTTTTAGAGTGTTTGTGTGGGAGCTGCGGTCCTTTGCTGCTTCTACGCCGCCATCTTGGCTCCGCCCTCCTACTCTGTTATAATTTAATTATGAATTCTTAAGTCTCTTTTGTCAAAATGTTCTCCTATGAAGTCTTCATACACTTTCATACAACTCATGTTTCTTGAAGCTTATTTACAGAGGCTTTCCAAGCTGGAAAGGCCTGATAGACAATTATGGTGTCCAGGATAGCCTAGTTATTTTTAGAAAGGCCGAAAAAGCCTAGCTATATATCCCTACATACCACCAAATGAGTTTTTAAAGTTAAATTTTTTATGAGCAAATTTGTTTTCTCTTTGTTCCATCTTCCCAACTGAAAAACAAAAAAGAAAACAACCCTCATGACAAACATGCATAGACAAGCAAAGCAAATCCCTGCATTGTACCAAAATATCTGTCTCATTCAGCCTTGTGAATCCCTCTCTTTTCTGTCAGGGTGTGGAGAGTGTGTTTCTATTTTTGGTCCTCACGGATCATGGTTTATTATTGTATTGATCAGAATTCTCAAGCCTTTAAAACTTTTTCTTTATAATGTTACTTTTGTATAAGTTCTAATTCTGCTCACTTCATTCTTTGCTCTGTTCATACACATCTTCTCAGTTTTCTTTGAAACCATACATTTTGTCATGTATAATGACACAGTAATATTCAGTTTGCATTCATATGCCGTAATTTATTTAGCTGTTCCTCAATAGTTGGGAACTCCCAGGTGACAGAATTTTCAAGCTATAATTCAGAAATTACTCCTCTAGCTGAAGAAGAGTTACAATCTGCATCATTGGAGGAATCATCTACTTGAGGAAATTACTAATCATGCCATCATAGATTTAGAACAGACAGGGACCTTTGAGGCCACCTCTTCCAACCTACTCATTGTGCAGATAAGGAAACTAAGGCCCAGGGGAATTTAAGTGCCTTGCATAAGTTCACGTAGATATTAAGTAGCAAAGCCAAACTTTGAATTCAAGTCCCCAGCCTTCAGATCCAGAGTTCTTTCTACTCTATTGCATGGTCTTCTTTGATTTTTTTTTTTAAGAACTCAAATGGACCTATAATCTCATTGGTTTGGTAATTCCTGACTGTAATGTAGATCTCAATCCATGCGTCTATCTTGAGTGACTTGTATGTTTGTCTTCTCATAAGCTGAACATAGAGAATTCATTCAAAGTATTGGAGGTCTTCCTTATTTTCTCTTGCTAGTATGAGTGTCAGTAGAACATAGACTGTCTACTTGACCTTCCTCATTCATGCCACATTGCAAATCCATCATCTTTTCCTATCATATAGTTCCTTGATGATGTCATTTACTCCTGTTCTTTCTCAAAGTTCCTCATTGATTGTACATTGCAGCCCGCTCACAGCCACCACGCACCTCTTCATCTCCCTCCATGTGATACGCATTTTTACTTCATTGGAGGCAGTTGTATTCCATGCTTTGCTACCATATAGTAAGCACTGGTAAGAATGTTAATGTTGAAAAGATCTTTTGAAGTATTAATTCCTTAACTGCACTTAGAGAACATCACTCTTGAATTAAGAGTCTTGAAAAGTAGATTAATCATCAGTAATGTATTAATATTAATCTGAAAGTTTATTATAAGTAAAAAATAATAAGTAATAATTATCCTACTAGGATACAAGCAAGACACTTTATCATGAACTTATTTCGACCAAGAATGAATTTCCTTATACTGATGTTTGATGAATGACATTCTATATTAGGAGCCTTAGTGAATCTCAGACTTGGAGTATGTGGCCTGCATAACCAATGATAAAAGAATAATGATAATAGCAAATTGACTTAGCATTGCTATTTTCTACTCGCTGAAATGAATTGAACAGGTATTCTCATTTGGTGAGCAACAGTCTATATTCAGAGCAACTGCAGATGATTAGGAATCATCGAAGAAAACCTTAGTTAAGTCACCCTTTAAAAAAACTTATTTTGAGTATTTCTATATTAAGTGATGTAATAGTACTCATAACTTACTGCCTCACTTTGCTGACATGGAAATGGTATTAGATTACTTTCGTTGCAGTTCAAGATTAGATTTTATTCAAAATCGTATTAATTTACTTGTATATTTAAATGCTGTAAATTTAAACTACATATAATAAGATAAAATATTTTGTAGAATGATATTTTAGAGGAGTAAAGGTTATTGTATATATTGTTTGTCAGCAAAAAACGTATTTCCCCTCTAATTTGCCCTTATGAATCTCTTTATTGCTTAGGGGTGGATTATTTTTGGAACACATTTGTCAGTCTTAGTGTCTTAATATACGGTTTGATTCCTGTAGTTCTGTAGTATACATCTTTTTTGCACTAGCTCAGATAATATCACAACTCACAGTTAAACTGAGCCTTAGCTTTTTGAGAATAATGTATTTCTATACAGCTTAGAAACATAATTTTGTTAAGGATTAGGCCTGTGGTTATATAGATCTTGCCAAGATGATAAACCCAAGAAATATGCTGTATATTATTTTGTCAAAAAAAGTATTTTCTGGGGATTAAATGTTGAAGCTGTTTGAAAATTGAAAAACTGAAGTTGCCCTTGATGCCATTATCAAATCTTTTGACCTAGAGGAGACTTGAGTGTGATTTGAATCTGAGATGAGAATTTTCCCTCTTTTTCCATTAAAAGTCAGAAGTTGCAAAATCTTGATCTGTAAAAATATGAGTTGGTGAGGGTTAGGAGATGGGATCTATTTGGGTAGCAGCCACTTTGAAAATTTCTAACTTGCCGTATGAATAGCTGTGTTGTAAGTGTTTTTTATTATTTCCAAATCCATAAGGAAAGTGCTTCGTGTTTCCATTTTTCATGACTGTAAACGTTTCCATTTCAAAGCTTCTTTAATGAAGTGAAATAGATTTTTCATTATAGTTTTTTTGTTTGTTTGTTTTTGGTCCTAATAGATTGTTTCCAGTAAGAAGTTAACTCGACCATTGGTCCTTAAAAATGGAAAACCCGCAGGGAAAGGGAGCATCACGGTAAGACAAGGCTTTTGCTTTTGTTAAATTATTTTTAAAAAAGAGGTAACATTATGGGAAGATACATAAGAAGTAGCATGGTGTAGTGACTAGAGAGTTGGTCTCAGCACCATGAAGATCTGGATTCAGGTTCTGCCACTGACACATACTTGCTGGGTGACCTTGGGTGAGTCCCTTAATCTCTCAGTGCTTTTGGCAGCTCTGAGACTCTTAAGTTGCATAGAAGGTGCCAACCTGTATTTATAAGGGGAATTTCTTGCCAAGAACTGCTTAGATCAATGAAAACACAAGTCTTTAGAAAAATAAAGTAGCCAACTAAATAAACCACAAGACGGCTGTTTTTCAGTAACATTTTATTATTTCCTCCTAAGCAAATGAAAAAAAAATTTTTTTTGGCCAAATGGTAAGGTAGAGTTGGGCTCCAGATGTTTGGAAAAAGGAAAAAAAAAAAAGACTGTTATTGCCATGGAGGGATTCCTTGATCTCTTAGAACTCTCCTCTGGAAATCTCTTCTTTTAGTTACTGGATGCTTAAGAAACAGGAGCTCAGCTGCACTGGAAATTTATGTGTTTGCCATGTGAGACCTGTGCCAGTTATCCCCACATGTTTGTTCTTTCCTACTTCTCCATTGCTAGTGGAAATAGTATTTCCTGTATAGCCTCAGTCCTATAACATGACTAGCTAAGTAGAAAGTGATACACAAGCTAAGGGGTACATTTTGGCTCTTTTATTTGAGCATACTTTCATAAAACCAACAGACAGACTACATAAGTATTTGAAAAAGAATACATCTCTTTGAAATATTTTGGGTGCTATCTTGACATGTAGACATTCTATACCTTCTCCTCTCCTCTTCCTATCTTAAACTACCCATCTTGCAGAGACATATAACATATTGTGATACACATTCCCAAGTTATCCATCTTTACTATCTTAGAAATTAAAACATACTCCTCTTTTCAGTTTTGTCTATCACCTACTTTTTTTTGTTACCATGCATCTTGTCCAAGAATGAAGAGTCTTAAGAGCACTGGCCCTAGAGTCAGGAGAACCTGAGTTCAAATCCATCCTCAAATGCTTGACACTTACTAGCAGTGTGACCGTGGAGGAGTCACTTAACGCCAATTGCCCTACCTTCCCTCTTCCCCCCGCTTTAAAGGATGGAGATTCTATTCATTGTAGCAGCCATTAAACATCTTCCATGTTCAAGGGATGATACTCTCTGCACTGGAGGATACAAAGGAAAAATTCCATAGTTTTTGCCCTCAGGGAATGTACATTATAGCAAACAGATTTC
The DNA here is from genome assembly GCA_028646575.1 of Pseudocheirus occidentalis. Lineage (NCBI taxonomy): Eukaryota > Metazoa > Chordata > Mammalia > Diprotodontia > Pseudocheiridae > Pseudocheirus > Pseudocheirus occidentalis. Next base: position 125,947,295 of record CM053594.1, on the reverse strand, counting down.
TAATTTTGCATGTTTTTTTTCTTCTAAATACCAAAATAGGTCTCTTTTTTGAATGATTGTATTATTGAATCTTATGCAACTTTTGGCAATATCCTTGTGATTCCCACAGATCTTTCTATTAATAACATTGTAAATCCCTCTGGGGAAAACCATGTTACGGTTAATTTTTTACCTCTGAGACCCTGACCCACTGGGTTTTCAATTAATGATAGGATTAGTATTTTCAAATTCATGAAGTAAAAAATACCATAACTCTATTTGAAGAAGAGTTTTTGAGAACTATCCTTGGTAGTTAGAAGGCCTTGTAGATAATGATGTAATATCAAACCTCTACTGCTTGCCTCTCTTCTTCTGGCTACTAGTACCTAGACAGCCATATTTTGGGGGTTATCATTATTTTTTGATAGAGGTCTTTTGTTTTTACATCATATTGATTTCTGTCTGTCTGTGTATCTAACAATGATCTATCTATCGTTCTGTTCCCTCCATAGTATGGCATTTCCTGTAACAAAGATTAAAAAAGAAATAAGGGTCACATGTGACTTCATTACCAAACTAAATAAAGTAAAAATAGTTTTAGTTTAGGAAAATTCATGCCATCCTCAGCAGAAATTTTTCTGGTTGAGATTCAGCCCAACTACTCTGTGTTATTTTGAAGCATACTTTATTCTTTCAGTATTTGTCCTTTTCAAAGAAGATCCATTGAATATAAAAACAAAACCAACATTTCTTTTTACATCTATATAACTTTGATATTTTATGTTCTGTTTTATGCACAGACATTTTAGAATAAAACCTAACCAGAGCCTTTTTAAAAAATACATTTTAACTCTTAAAAGAACAAACTGTCCAAGCTAAGTTTTCATAAGATTAAACTTTTCATAAGGTCAAAGTTATCTCTTGTAATGATATAATAAATGGTCAGATAATCTGAGGTTATTTTTTACCATATTGTGTTCATATTCTTATGTTGTTCTTAAGCTTTATATTCTGTGTGGGTTTTTTTTATTCTTATGTAAAGTGGATATTTCTGTCATTTTGCATGGTTTCTTTTATATATACATTATAAAATATTTCCAAAATAGATAAATGATTAAGGGGGAAAAGCAGTTTAGTAAAGACAACAAATACACTAATGGTTTCTGACAGTGTGTTCTTCCACCTCCAAAAATAAGAGAGGAAAGTGTATTTTCTCAGCTCTTCCCCAGGACAAAATTTAATCATTTAAATTTTTACAAATTAAGTTTTGTTTTTATTGTTCTTTTTGTTTATGTTATTGTAGTTATAGTATAGATCATATTCCTGATTTATATCACTTCACTCAACATCAACTTTGAATTCTTCTTAGTTGTCATTTCTCATTTACATAGCTGTATTACATTGCATTTATATACCACAATTTGTTGATTCGTGGGGCACCTAGACTGGAAAAAGAATGTTGGATGTATTTCCTTTTGTAGTTCATTTAAATATAGTAGGATTGGCACATTAAGAGCAATTCTTTGATGCTTCAGATTTTTTTTTTCCATTTACCATGGAACACCTTTCCTAAACATCTTATATTCTCCAATCTGTGTATTCAACACTAATATAATTATTAAATATTTAAAAGTATATCTAAAAGTAGGATGGAATAACAACATTATTATACAACAAAATTTATCAGTACTAGAAAAATAGACCAGGGTCCTACATAGATTCTACTTTTTCCTTATTTAACTTGTCTATTACTAGATTTCAGCTGAAGAAGTAAAGGATAACAGAGTGGTCTTATTTGAAATTGAAGCAAGAAAACTGGATAACAAGGTTGGTAGAATGTAAAGATTTCCATAATGTAATAATACAGAACTAAATCTCTTCTGGAGGGAGATGTGGTTTCAAACAAAGCCTAGTGACGTGCCTCTTGTTAAAAGGACAGAGGGGGGAAGGGCTGTGGAATATTGTGATACGTATAAATTGAGTAGGGATGAGGTAGTTAATGGCATTCAGATTCTAGTTTTACGTCTGATGCTAACTCCACATTTTTTATCTGAACCCATAATCTCTGAGACCTTATCTGCTCCACTTTTACAACTTAACATATTTACTTTTCTTTCTCAAAAAAAAAAAAGTTGCGTGGAGGTATTAGCGTTTGTCTAAAAATCTTCAGTGGTAATTCAGTTCTTAACATTTGTTTAAATAGCTTAATTTTTTTGTTTGCTTTCTATATAAAGATCACCATGATCTAGTTTGGACAGATATCCTTGATTTAGAATTAGGATATCCTGGTTCTGGTTTTGGTTCAAGTACTGTCAGGATGTACAATATTTGACAATGAACTCTTGTAGCAGCAAGCACCCTAGCATACCCAGGGTGGCTGCTAGCACAGATTCTTAGATCTGCTTTTCCAAAGGAAAGCAACTCACAATGGGTTAACAGTCTTACTTTAATCAATCAGACATTTATGATTTACCTAGTTCAGGGGGAAAAGTCAGCACCCTGAACTTCAGAGAATGCAAACAGAAGTTACAACAGAAAATACCACAATTAAGCAGACATGGCTTCCAAGCATTTGACCATGACATCCATACCTAGTTAGTTACCAGAGAGGGAAGCAGCAACATCTGGGTTTTCAAAGCCGGGGGGCTCAATGGCTGTCCAGAGTCTCCTCTGGCCAAATCACACAACTCTTCCCAAAGTGAGCCCCAAAGCAAAACCTCACATCAGGGCATACATATAGCCTTCTCCTGGGTCAGAGAATGTCACAGCCCTCTTGACCCACAGTCCAATTACAAAGTAATAAGGTGTGGGCCTGCCTGAAAAACAAGCCTCCTGCTACAGGTTCCATGTGACCACATTCAGCCTATTAAGGGGCAGAGTATATTTTCAAATCAGGGAAGGTTCTCAGAGCCACGTAAGCCTATTTAAGGGCCAAAGGGCAAGGAAAATTTTCAGATTCCCATTACAACTGTGCACCTCAGTATTTCCCCCACAAAATAAAATTTATAATACTTCTCCTATCTCATGAACTTATTTTCAGCCAATCTTCATGAATATATTAAAAGCTTACTATGTGCCAAGCACTGTGCTAATAAATGCTGTGTGTACGAGAGAGAGAGAGAGAAAACAATACTTGCCCTCAAGGAGCTTAAATTCTAATGAAAGACATAACATGTACACAAATGGTCATATCAAGGTATATACAGAGTAGATACGTGGTAATGTTAAAGGAGAAGGCACTGGCAGTTGGTGGTGGTGGTGATGGTAATGAGGATAAAATGAGCCTTTGGAAAATTAGACTACCACCTCCACCACCAACAATTGAAACCCAGAACATATTTGTATCATGGAGTCTCTGTATAAATGGGTAGGGAGGGAGATTTAGGAGCTAAGACAGTAAATGGGATTAATAGGTAAAGCATCCAGGAAAAGAAAAATTAGGTGCTAGTACTTAAGTATTAAATATAATTTTCAAGCAAAATATAAATGTACAGTTTGTGTCAATTTTAGCTGATTAGTTAAGTCGCTTTTGAGCCCCTGAATTTTTTATGTTACTCGTTAGCTTATTTGTTTAAAACAAGTAGCCAACAGAGACTACTCTGTTATATTCTTTATTATCAAGTTAACTTTATTCTCTTTGTCCATAGACTGAACCCCTCTCCACGTTAGCTATCATATGCATCAGTTATAAGGAAGAATATGTGATCAATACAAATCTATCACCTCTGCTAGAAAAAATCATTCAAAATTTATGCTTTATTCATCTGTGGTAAAAGTTACCATCTTTGTTTCAGAAAGGCGAATTTTTTTCAAAGTGTAAGGGCAGATTCTTAATGTCATCTGCCCTCTGAGGTAACTTTGCCAAAGGGAACACATAGTTCTGCAGAGAGATTTCTAAGTTTATGTCTTTTCTGGCACCTTAGCCCTCAGTTCTGAGAGGTTGGGGAGGTAGATAGTTGGTTTTTTTTTCCTAATTAACACCACTGTATATTTGAGCTAATTCATGTAGCTCAGTACTTGTACATTGTAGCTGCAGATGATTTCACTGCTTTATTTTTAGGATTTATTCGGAAAATCTGATCCCTACCTGGAATTTCACAAGCAGACATCAGATGGACAGTGGCTAATGGTACACAGAACAGAGGTAAGTTAGTGGAGCGTAAGGATGAAAAGTATGTGTTAGAAGGAAGTTGCTTTCTGTGGAGTATCAGTATTCTGGCTGTTTCTTTTTATTTGAATTGATATTTTGTCTGGACATAGTTGAAACTTCTCAAACAAACAGACCTTCCACCAGTTAACATTCCTTGAAATAAATTAAGCAGAATCCCCCAAACAGTGACTGTTCCTGATTAGGACGTGCCACTTTCTACTGTTGTAGCTTAACCTATTGTTACCCCAAAGAAAAGATGTGTGCTTTAACTTTAATAATTGATACTAATATTGTTGTATTTGACTTGAGTTTTGTTGCTAGATAGGATTGTCTTCATATATATGTTATTATGTATATGCACATAAACATACACAGAAATATATATATATATAGCATATTATATTTATATTGTTGCTGTTATTGACTATACTGTTCTTCTACCCCTTCACTCATGAGTGTTTTCTTGAATTTAATACTTATCTTAGAAAAATAGCCATGAAAGTTCAGACTTGCAAAGGCAGAGCTGCCTTTATAATTATTCGCTATAATCTTTCTCAAAATGTATATATGTTAAAAAAAAATTAGAGGGTATTGCAGGATTGAGTATATCCTCCTTTGAGTTTTTACAAGAATACTAGTCTGTATTACAGTCATTTTGTGACAATGCCAACCTGTTATTTGACTGGTTCAGATATATGCAGGCTACTGTTAAATATAGACCATCTCCTTAAAGTGATAGATCTCACAAACCAAAGTCAAGTACATAGTTATATATCAGAAAAAAATAACACATTATAGGATTATAGGCTGCACTTAGATTTTATGCAAGTCAGATTTAGACAAAGTGTGGCCTATATTTGAATCAATATGTACTAGACTTTCCTGTTTCCCAGCAAGCAAGGAACTAGAATGCAGGTATAATTTAGTAACTAGACGAAATGTCTAGCGTTGTAAGTTTATATTTCTTTTTTAACTCACTTTTTTTTTTTCCATATATGTAAGTGGTAACATATCTCCTGACTGCCATCTTTGTTACCCTTAGAAGTTTGGTAACGAGTGAACATATTGCCCCAATGACTATTTTTTCTTCATACCATTACCAAATTGTCTTCTATATATGGTTTTCTTGGAGGTTGAAAAATAGGTCGTACTTTGTATTTTCTTTTTAAAAAAGCATGAAAAGTTCAGCAAGAAAGGAAGACTAATAGTTTCATGAAAATCAGTAGTCAATCAACAAACATTTATGAAATGTTTACCGTTAATTAGGCACTGTACTAATTGCTGGAGATACAAAGAAAGGCAAGAAACAATCTTGTCCTCCCCTCACTTCCCTTTCCCACCCTGGAACACATAGTCTAATGGAAGAGACAGCGTATAAATAATTACATACATACAAGATACAGAGAGAATAGATGGAGGACGATCTGAAAGGGGAAAGCATTAGTAAAACTGATTACGTTGGGGATTGTTTCTAGTCAATCTTTTTACATTCCTTTTATAGGTCATTAAAAACAACTTGAATCCTGTTTGGAGACCTTTTAAAATTTCTCTTAACTCTCTGTGCTATGGAGATATGGACAAAACCATTAAGGTAACATGAATATTGTGTATACATTTTTTAAAAATGTGAAGCAATATATGAAAAAGTAGAACATATGTACGTATAACACATATCTATGGAGTTGGATTCATATTCATATCTAGAGAATTCCAGGGGAGGAAGCTTGTCTCCAGGGAAGTGAATCAGAGGGTCTGAAATAATGTAATGCAGTTTTTTATCCTTATCTCTACCAATTCAGTGTCATAAACACGGTTTTTAATTTTACTCCATATTTCTGATGAAGTCAGTCATTTAGTCAGTCTTCATATTTAATTAGAATTCTCGTGCTTTGAGTCTAGGAGCCTTTTAAATATATACTCTGTTTTAACCAAGGTGAAACCTACAGCCCAGTTCTCAAGAAATGAGGGAAGACTTGATGCTTCCATTTGTTACTTTCAGCAGAAAGTAATATTGTCTCATTTATTTAGAATTTTAGAACAGTTGGATGAGGCTACAGAACAGTCCAAAAGGAAATGATTGACTGATGTCCGTCATCTGAGGATCAACGCTGCATAAACTTTTTATTAAAATCGAATGGCAGAAAAAAGTAAATTAAATTTAGAGTTCTCTTTATTATGTGTTTCCAAGGACAGTTATTCCCATCATTCAAAAAGAACTGTGAAATAATTCCATTGCAATTAATTTGGATAAAGCAGGAATGCTCTATCTTGGATTCATAAAATTTTGTCTTAAAGAGGATATATTTGATTTCTAAAGTATTTTACTCACCTCTGGGAGTAATAGTCTAGAAATAAATGAAAATCCATAAAAGCAGCTTAAAAATGCCTCTCTGCAGCACTATATCTGTTGAGTTTTTGCTTTTTCTTCAAATAGTAATAACTTGGGGCTCTATCCATAGGACCCAAGCAGGCAGAGAATGTTGGAGCTGCCCGAATTATGACTCTTCTTTTTCATTTCTAATGGTGTGTTAAAGATTAAATAACGCTTTTAAACTTTTCTGCTCACAGTGGCATGCTTAATGGGCTATTTTATTATAGTAAGTAAACTGGTTTTCTGAGCTTTCTCTAGTGAATGCCTCTCTTCATTTCAAAATCCCTCAGTTTGTGCATTGATAAAAAATGCACAAACTGACTGCCTACATTGTCAGTTACATTTCTTCTAAATTGTGTGTATATATGTGTGTGATTGCAGTGAATCTCAGGAAGTTTTATAGATCTGTGAGTCTTTCTGCTTTGAGGACTAACAGAAATGAGCAGTTGAGGAGCTGGGGAGGAGAGGGTGCTGGGAAAATCAGTAGCAATTTCTGTACTCTGAACTTGCCAAGTGTTGAGCTTTTTAGCATGTATCATTTCCATAACATCAAACAGACAGGAAGAGGAATTACCATGCATGCTTGCCACCTTGCCAAGAATGTGAATGCATCAATACAATGTTGTGGAGCTGTGTGGTATGGGGGCTTTTTTATATATTTCTATATGTATGTCTTTGTGTATGTGTGTGTGTATACAATGCATGTGTTTAAATGTTAAATTTAAAATTTTACAAGTACTTCTTCTGATTGGTCGGTTGGTTGTTGTCCTTCATTCTCAAAGAGGACCAAAGTGACATCACTATGTTAGAGTCAAGTTACAGTATGTCCGATTGTGGCTGAGCAGGTAAATATGAGTGCAGAATGCTCTACCACAAATTGGGCACTAGTAGTCCATGAATACTTGGGGTAGATTCTCTCCATTTCTGCACCTCCCGTTTCTTCTGAGTTACTGCAATTCTGCTTTGCTTACAGAGCCCAGCACCTTCTCTGATGCTGAGCAGTCCTGTGATGGTGTCTTCCCATGTCACACAATCAGTTCCAAAGTTTTAAGAGAGACCTTGAGAGTGTCCTTGTATTGCTTCTTCATAGTCTATTGATAGACACCGGGTAATGATGTGATCCACACATTTTCAAGGAGAAAAATGGGCAGAAATCCTATGGTGTTATCTTTAGTGTATCTGACCACATGCCAGTGAATGTTGCAGAGTCATGTCTGTCCCTCCCCCCTCCTTTAAAAGAAAAAAAAAAACCTTTGCAATGTACAGAAAGACCCTCAGGCTTGAGTTCAAGGTCTAGCTTTATCATTAATTAGCTGGGTGATTTGGGACAATTCACTTAACCTCTCTAAATCTCACTTCTCCTCGATATGAAATGGGGACTCCTGTCTGCCTTACAGTAGAATGAGAAAATGAGATAACACTTGTAAAAGTGCTTTTGAAATCAGGAAGTGTGGACAGACATAAAGCATTAATTGGAGAGAGAAATCAGAATGTGCCACTTGGACTGATTGTAACCGGGAATCACAGACTTAAAAAATTTTTTTGGAGAAAAGTTGAACTCTAGGGAGAATTAAACATATGAGCAGTTACTGAACTTTTATAACATTTTTATAAATGTAAGTTATAAATGTAAGTTCTTTTCTTTCCCAAAGTTCACGTGTGAAATAGCATTTGCACGAACATGTACAAATGTGAAATTTTGTTGTTCACAATTCTGAAAGTTCCCACTATTGGAAAACAACTGAAGACTTAGCTTTTTAAAAATAAGATTGTGTTGTATTTTGTATTTTTAGGAGAAGCAGAAAGCCTGAATTAAAGTCATTCATTTTCCTTCTACTCTTGACTTTTAAGAAAAAAGTAAGGATTTGGGTCTTGAAAATAGAGTAAGTGGGCAAGTGTTAGAAACATTTTTCTGACTTTAAGTCGCATTATGTGAAATCATCCGTTGTTGCATATTACAAAGTCAAAGATTTAGAACTATAAGGTACCATCAAAGCCATGTAGTTCAACATCTTCATTTTATGGATGAGAAACTGAGAAACAAGTTAAGTGACTCTTCCAGAGTTACACAGGCTATTAAATGACAAACACAAAATTTGAACATCAGTCCTCCAATTCCAAATCCAGTCTTCTTTCCTTGGCAATGTGCAGCCTGCCTTTATATTTTCTGTGTTTTCTTAGTCTCCTACAAGGAGGTTAAAGTTAGGAATGAAAGACCTCCTGGTAAGATAGATGACCATAATTAAAATGAAAAGAAAAAGATTACTTAATTTGTAGAAATCTTGTAGAACAGAGGCACAGAAATGTTGGGGTGAAACTGAATTGTTTTTTAACTAAAGAATTTTCATGTGGAATACATATCCTGAGAGAATTCAGGTTTTCAATGTAGTCTTTCTTTTTTGTTCCTTTTTTTTTTTTGCCTTTCTTTTTCGGAGGGGGGAAAGTACAACATTGGGGTTAAGTGACTTGCCTAAGGACACGCAGCTAGTAAGTGTTAAGTATCTGAGGCCAGATTTGAACTCATGTCCTCCTGACTCCAGGGCTGGTGCTCTGTTCACTGCACCACCTAGCTGCCCCTTGTTCTTTTTTTTTTGGCAATCAGGATTAAAAGACTTACCCAGGGTCATACAACTAGTAAGTATCTAAGGCTGGATTTGAACTTGAACCAAGGCCAGTGCTCTATTCATTATGCCACCTCACTGTCCTTTCTAGCCAGTATTTCATGGATTACAGACCATATTCTATAGAACCATTATACGAGGGACCTTAGTGGTCCTCTAGGCCAGTCTCCTCATCCTTGTGTTTACTAATTCACAGGGTTGAAGATTGTTGTCTTCTAAAGCTGGGTAGGTGGGAGGCCTCTGGTTTTCTTTTTTTGGAAGCAACTGGGAGTTAAGTGATTTGCTCAGGGTCATACATAAGTGTCTGAGACTGGATTTGAACTCAGATCCTCCTGACTCCAAGGCTGCTGATCTATTTACTGTGACACCTAGCTGCCTCTGCCTCTGCTTGAATAGAGCAGTTCTTTCTTTTGCCAGGATAGGCCCTGTCATCATTTCTTCCTGTTCTGAATTAAGCAAGGCTGAGAAGGAAGAACTGTGGGTAAATCTATAAACTTGGACTTATATTTAATGCAGAGTAGGTAGTCTTACATTCAGTGGAAAGTGGAGATCTTTGGCTCTTGGAGCCCAGCAGATAAATGAAAGCCAAAGCTAAGGCACTTAATATTTTCCCTGTCAAAAATTTTACTAGCAGGGCAGCTAGGTGGCGCAGTGAATAGAGCACTGGCCCTGGAGTCAGGAGGACCTGAGTTCAAATTCGGCCTCAGACACTTAACACAAAAAACTAGCCGTGTGACCTTGGGCAAGTCACTTCACCCCCAACTGCCCTCCAAAAAGCAAAAAAAAAATAATTTTTTTTTACTAGCCTGAGCTGCGTAGATGAACGAATGATAACCAAGATACCCCATTCAGTAATTTCGGTGTTGGTTCTCTGGTTTTTTTTTCCTTTCCCTCCACAGTTTGGATTCTCAGTGTGACACTAATCAGGCCTTATGTAGTCTAAATGAAATCAGAAAAGTCTCCCTAAGGGAAATCCAGTTAAGTGGAATGGTTTGTTGCTTAAGATCTGATAGTACAATAGGCTATATAAATAGCCTAGCATTCTGCCTTTGCCCCTGCCTTCCTTGAAAGTAATGACTTTTTGTCTGATGCTACAAGAGAATTTAGGAAAGAATGGAAAAAAGATAAAAATCAGCTCATTTTGCTACTTGTTAAAGTCTTTGAAAAGATTTTGAGTGGGAGAGGGGCAGTGATATTATGTTTTACAAAATGATCCAAGTATTTTATTTATCTTTACTCTCTTTGTCCTTCTACCATGGATGATTGAGATAGGTGAGTATTCAGATACCTTTTCCTTGGAAACTGCATCCCAATATTTCAAGTTGTGTGTGTCAATAATTTTGGCAGGGCGTCTATTTTAAACCTCTTGATTTTGTAAGTCTAATGCCTAACTGCAAAGTTGTTGGCATCCTAAGACGTAAAAGGTAGGTGTTATCAGATCACATTTATTCCCATGTGCCCTTGTTAATCAGAGAGATGTTGATTTTTGTTTATTTCTAATTATGCTTAATTTCAGGTAGAGTGTTATGATTACGATAGTGATGGGTCACATGATCTCATTGGAACTTTTCAAACCACTATGACGAAACTCAAAGAAGCCTCCCGAAACTCTCCTGTGAGTATCTTTTTGAAATTGTATGTACCTCTTTTATCTTGGTCTTGAATTTGTAGTTTTCTGTTGGTGTCATAAAGAGCTCACAATGAACCTTCCTTAAAATTACATAGAATACTTTAAATCTTTATAAGTCTAGTAAAAGGACATGAAGTATGAGTTGGCATTCTTGCTTTATAGAAGTTCAGTGTCGTCTAGCTATGAATTGTATGTATGGCCTAGTAGAATTGTTGTTGTTGTAGCTGGAGCCAGGGGGATGCCATTTTCTTTTCAATGTACTAGAATCTGATTTTTGAGGTGGATTTTATGTCTTCTGTTTGGCTCCTCTTTCCATCTTTCCCTTCTTATGCAGAAGAAAATGGAATCAGTACTCATTGTGGGTTCTAATATGAAGCATTTGCTCAGGGAGAGGTCTTTTAGGAGAGACACCTGGTTCAGCTAATTCCATTAAAACCATCTGGGTAGGGGCGGCTAGGTGGCACAGTGAATAGACCATTGGCCCTGGAGTCAGGAGGACCTGAGTTCAAATTCGGCCTCAGACACTTAACATTTATTAGCCATGTGACCTTGGGCAAGTCACTTAACCCCAACTGCCCTGCCTTCCACCTCCAAAAAGCCAAAAAAATCCCCAACAACAATCCCACAAAACCATTTGGGTACCTTCACTCCATTCTGACTATTTCCTTTGAGATCATTTCAGCCTGTGGTAACCCAACATAATTTTCTGTAAAGGTTTCTGAAACAACTGTGTATTTGATCAACACAGCTTCTAATACTTTCTAAAATAAGAACGTTAGTGCTTCCTTGAAAGCACACAATGTGGTACTGATTCTTTCCCTAACCTCTTGCTTACTTTTCTGATTTGAATGGGATAAAAGTGAAGTAGACTCCCTTTCTACTCTCCTGATCCATTCTGTGAATATTCTATTAAATGCCTACCTACTAGGTATAGTAACTATGCCAGGCACTGAGGAGTTTGCATTCTACTGGAGGAAACAGCAGGTGCACAGATAAGACAGTGCAAAATAACTTCAAGGAGAAACTAGTAATTAATTAATGGGGGTGGGTTGGGGGAGTGAGTAAGAAAAAGAAATGAGCAAGAAAAAGAAATGAGCTTTGAAGGAAGCTAGAAATTCTTAAAGTGAGAAGTAATGAATAGCATTCTACTTAAGAATCTCTGGAGTTTAGAATAGGTAGATGGGTGGTCATATTTTCAGTAAGAGTGTATAAATTTTATATTTGAGGTGGGCTCCTGAAACAATGAATATTAAAAAATATAACTGTTGCTTTGCCTTATATATTACATAGCACTATATATCAACACATTATATATAAAGTATATTAACAGACAATTATAGACATACATTTATATAATAAAATGTATTATACTATATAATAAAATTATATATAAAATATATGTAATCTATAAATAAATACCATATAAATAATATATTCTATAGTAATTTAATATGTAGAAAGTCCTGGCTATTTATTTTATCCTGCTTTATGACTGAGTGGGTAACTTTTAACAAGGAAAACCTTTTCATACAAAAAGCATTTTCTAGAACTATCTATATAACTGAAGGAAATGAGTTTTATTACATAGCTGGCCTAGATTTTCCCAATAAGCATTTTTTTCTGGCAGAGCTCCGAATGAGGGAATGTGTTTTTGGTTGTAAAAGGAAAATTCTCAGGTTGGTTTCTCTTCCTTATTCTTGAGTCATTTCATCTGTGGCTCAAACCCTGGCAACCAAGCCAGAGAAGTGCTTTGAAAAGAAGGAAAAGTAATTTAGAACTATTCAGGCTTTATGTGATGCCATTGACTTGGTGATGGGGAGTGTTGGTTCTGTGCTAGTCCAGTGTTCATGATCATTCCCAAGTGATCCTGATAGAATGCATTAGACCAAAAGGTATGAGATTTTTCTTGTCACATCACCTTATGCTTTTAATTAGTTATTAGCTTTGTGAACACAAGCTTTTCAAGTGACTTCTTTCATACAAAACTGCTTCTGGCAGTACCACAGAAATCTTTTGAAAATTTTTATCATCAGTGAGAAATCATCAAATCTGAGGTAATGTAATATAAATGTAAGTAAATGTTGTTTGGTATTTCAGCAGTTAGCAGTCATATTTCCTGCTGAATATCCAAGGCCAACATTTTACCATTTCATTTATAACCTTTGGATTTTTTTAAAAATTAGGACCAGAAAAAAAAGTCTTAGACCTTAGTTCAGATCTATATTCGTTGCCCCTTCTTATCTCTCCCCTCCCACTCCCCCATGAATTTCAGTCTTAGTAGGTAGAAGAATTCTCAGGTTAATTTTGATTTAATGAGACTTTATTTGTATTAAAAATGTACTTATTACTAAAAATACAAAGTATTGATGTTGAAAAATTAAAAGTTGCAGGAAGTAGTGATGACTTTGAAAACAAATGAGAATGTAACAATTTAACCTGGAAATGCAAAGAAGATCTTGTCAAACTGAGGAGTTAAATCCATATGTATTGCCAAGAACCTGGTCATTCTCTCTGAATTATTATATCTGTTTGTGGTATAAAAAAATACCCATTATTCTTAATTTAATTAGAAAAGTAAACACAGAGATGCCTTAGATAAGAAGAGGAATTTATTCCCTTTCTCCCAGGAAGAAAGGGGTACCCCATGAGAGGATGTCTTACCCATGCTGATGCATGAGGCCGGGCTGGAAGAGAGAGAGCCTAGCCCTGTTCCAAGGTTTAAAAACCTAATTAGGATGTCCCCTCTCCTGGCCAACTGCCTTCTTTCATTGGTGAAAAATTCACCTCCCAACCTCCTCCCCAATGAGACTACAAGGGGGTTGGCCTTCACCAGGCGGGAAGAAATGAACAAAGGAAGATAAAAGTAATTGACAGGAGAAGGGGGAGGGTAGACATTAAGGAGGAGGGTGGGGTACATTCCAGACTGAGAAGCTTTTCACTAATTTCCTGTCCTACACATATATGTCTTGGAGAATTAGGAGATGACCTGGTTTTGGGAAGCAGATCTTGCTTGTGGCAAAATGTTTCCAATTCAGTTTCATTTAGTTTCAGCAGCTTACGTTTTCTAATATAGTAAAATTTCACTTTATCTAGCATTTTATTGTGACCAAAACTATTAGAGACACCTTTGGAATTTACCCTATAATGGTAATTGTTGTTTATAATGATGGTCCTGAGGCATAATCAAGATGCTGAAGTGTCTTTTGAACCATGAAGGCAAGATTAAATTTCATTTACCATCACCTGAATGTTTAGCATATTTCATTATTTTCTGAATGTATGAAAAATGGTGATCCTTATATATATAACTCTCAACTAACCAAAATCAGCTTCCTGACCAAACTAATGGTACCACCATTTTTTCAGTCACCCAGGTTTAAAATTTTAGTGCCATCTTTTCTACCTTTATTATTACCCGTATTCAGTAGCAAAATCTTTAAGACTTTACCTCTAGATTGTCATGTGAGATTTTCTTCTCCGCATTCCCTCTGTCACTGCCCAAGTTTACACATTTATTACCTCTCCAGTACCTGCCTTAGGGCACCGAGGTGACTCAGTCCATGAAGTATTGGTCCAGAAGTAGGGAGAATTTATCTTCTTGAGTTCAAATCTGGTCTCAGACACTTACTAGCTGTATGACTCTTGGCGAATTACTTAACCCTGTTTGCCTTAGTTTCCTCATCTGTAAAATGAACTGGAGAAGGAAATGACCAACAACTCTAGTATCTTTGCCAAGAAAACACCAGATGGAGTCTTGAAGAGTTGATGAAGACTGAACAACAAAAACCTCCTTTAGACACTGTTACATTTTCATTCATCTTTCATCTCTATGCTTTTACCTCTTCAGTTCATCTCACCTCTGTTTGAACCTGATTTTAACTATCCTCTCTATGCAGATGACTTAAAAAAAAATAAGCTTATTGTGAACAAGAATTGTTTCATTCTTTCTTTTTGTATTCCCAGTGTCTGTCTTATTGCTTGGCATATAACAGGTGCTTAGCAATGTTTGTGGATTGATATTGTAGTTCAACGAATTCAATCCTACACTATAGCTCGAGTCCTTCCACTTCCCTGTTTAGAACCTTTACCTGTTCCCCATTGCTTATCTAATAAAACCTAAACCTTTCAGCTTGGGAGTTTGGACTTAATTTATGTTTAGGATCCTTGACGACTTTGTCTTCTCTCACTTGTTTTTGTTTTAGCAAGGGATGCAGTTTTATTCCCTGGGTATATCTGAGAGAGTAAACAATGTCCACACAGAAAATAAGCTAGGGAGATTTAAAAAAAAAAAATCACACTGATAAAAGAGATTTCAGGGTGAGGAAGTAGAAGAGGGTTTCTCTGATTTAAAAGTTAGAAAGATTCTTAGAAGAATACAGGTTGGAGAGAAGGGAGAATCTGTTGAGGAAGTTGCCCCCAGAGTGAACAAAGAGGAAGATAAGGGAAAGAACACCATGAGGGCAAGGTGTCCTTTTTGGTAGTCATACAGAAACCACCTTTTCCAGCTTCATTTCCTATTATTGTTTTTCAAATAGATGATTTTCATCCTTGTCCCCAGAGGGCAGCTAGGTGGTACAGTGATTAGAATGCTAGGCCTAGAGTCAAGAAGACTCATCTTCCTGAGTTCAAATCTGGCTTTAGATGCTTACTAGCTGTGTGACCGTGGGCAAGTCACTTAACCTTGTTTCTCTCAGTTTCCTCCTCTGTAAAATAAGCTGGAAAAGGAAATAGCACAGCACTCCAGTATCTTTGCCAAGAAAACTCCAAATAAGGTCATTAAGAGTTGGACATAACTCAGCATCATTTTAAGAAAATATTCTTATTTCATTAAATATTTCCCAATTAGATAAAAAAATTTTAACAATCTTTTTTTTAAATTTTGAGTTCCAAATCCTCTCCCTCCCTTCCCCCCCCAGAAGTCAAACTAGTTGATTTTGATTATACATATGAGATCATGCAAAACATTTCCATATTAGCCATGTTGCAAAAGAAAATACAAACAAAATAAAACATGATAAAGAATTTTTTAAAAGTTTCCTTCAATTTGCATTCAGAATTTATCAGTTGTCTCTCTGAAGGTGGATAATCATCTTTAGATGCTTTGGGATTGTCTTGGATCATTATCTTGATCAAAGTAGCTAAGTCTTTCACAGGTGATCATCCTGCAATATTGCTGTTACTGTGTATAGTGTTTTCCTGGTTCTACTTACTCCACTTTGCATCAGTTCATATAAATCTTCCCAGGTTTTAGGTTTTTCTGAAATCATCCTGTTCATTGTTTCTTATGGCATAATACTATTCCATCACAGTCATATAATATACTACAATTTGTTCAGTCATTCCCCAACTGATAGGTGTCACTTCAGTTTCCAATTCTTTGCCACCACAAAAAGAGCTGCTATAAATATTTTTTGTATAAATTGGTCCTTTTCCCTTTTCTTTGATCTCTTTAGGTTCCAGACTTAGTAATGGTAGTGCTGGGGCAAAGGATATGCATAGTTTTATAGCACTTTGGGCATAGTTCCAAATTGTTCTCTTAAAATGGTTGGAATAGTTCACAACTACCACAAGTGCCTTAGGGTCCCAGTTTTCCTACATTCCTTCCAACATTTGTCATCTTTCTTTTCTGTCATGTTAGCCAATCTGACATGTGTGAGGTGGTATCTCAGAATTGTTTTAATTTGAATTTTTCTAATCAGTCGTGGTTTAGAGCATTTTTATGTGATTATAGATAACTTTGTTTTCTTCTTCTGAAAACTACCTGTTCATTAGCTCTTCTCAGCAATACAATGATCTAAGACAGTGTGAAAAGATTCATGATGGAAAGTGCTATCCATATCCAGAGAAAGAACTGATGGCTTCTGAATGCAAATTGATGCATACTATTTTCACTTTCTTTGGGTTTTTTTTTCCTTTTGTTTCTGTGTCTTCTTTCACAACATGACTAATGTGGCAATATGTTTTACGTGATTGCACACGTATAAACTTTATCAGATTGCTTGCTGTCTTAGATGGGAGAATAGAGGGAGAAAAATTTGGAACTCAGAATCTTATAAGAAATGAATTGAATGAAATTTGAAAATTGTCTTTACAAGTAATTGGAGAAATAAAGTATTATTTAAAAAATAAAGTAAAAAATAAAAACAAAAAACTAACTGTTCATATCCTTTGACCATTATAGATTGTCCATCAGCAAACCTGGACTAGTCTGCTCCCTGAACTTGACATGTACATCCTGCTTCTGTACCTTTGATTTTTCTGTTCTCTACCTGTTACTTCTTATTCACAATCTCTAAACTGTCAATATCTTATTCATTCCAAATGCAATTCCCTTTAGTCTTTCCTGATTATGCAAAAGGTGTGATATTTCCTGCCTCTTATCTGCCTTACTAGTATAATTGTAGTTCTTTTATGGTACTTATCATGAACTTTCATTATTTTGTTCCTTATTATAGCTAGGTCTCTGTTTGTGTGAAGGGATCACATTATTTAAATTTGCACTGCAT
The DNA here is from genome assembly GCA_028646575.1 of Pseudocheirus occidentalis. Lineage (NCBI taxonomy): Eukaryota > Metazoa > Chordata > Mammalia > Diprotodontia > Pseudocheiridae > Pseudocheirus > Pseudocheirus occidentalis. The sequence continues at coordinate 125,930,038 of CM053594.1, read as the reverse complement.
ATTTCCACTGGGCTATGTTACCACATTTTATGTAAAACTCCTAGTGGGAAGAGACTATTTGACTTTTTTTCTTTGGCTAGAGCAATGCTTTGGATTGAATTGTGCTCACAGTGGGAACAAAGAATAGAAGCAAAAGACAGTCTCTGGCATTAAGGAATTTATGGTTCAGTTAGAGAGATAAGATTAACCCATATTCAAATATTTTGTTCCGTCTTTCCTTTCTTCCTTCAACAGGTATTTATTCAGCACCAACTGTATCACAGGCACTAGGTGCCAAATACACAGAGACAAAAATGAAAGTCCTTACTCTCAAGGGGTTTATGTTTTATTAATGGGAATGTGAGGTGGGGATGAGATAAGACTCATTCAGGGTTATATATAATTAAGCACTACATTGTATGATATAGAGGTCTGAAGGGGAAATCCAGCCAACTTCTTGCTTTTGTAAGGACTTTGAGAATAGTTTTTACATTTTAAAATGTCTTTTTAAAAATGTACATTTTGAACATCTTACTGTATTTTAAAATATAAAAACCATTCTTGGCTTGGGCAATACAAAAAGCAAGCTGAGGATGGATTTAGTCCTTGGGTAATCCTTGATGATACTTGATATAGATTCTAAATGCAATGAGATTTCAGAGGGTTGGATCACACAGGAAGTTTATCTATGGGATAAGTCTTGAGGGATAGAAAGGACTTTTGACAGATGGACAGAGGATGTCTGTCTGAAGAGAAGGACTAAGTAAAGAGGGGACAAAAGGTAGAATGTAGGATAACAGAATTATGAGGTTACGGATCACGTGTAATATGCCCTTATATGATAGAAAGGTTTGCTCTACTTTTTTTTTTTTTTTTTTTAGTTTTTTTGGGGGGAGAGCAGTTGGGGTTAAGTGATTTGCCCAAGGTCACATGGCTAGTTTTTGTGTTAAGCATCTGAGGCTGGATTTGAACTCAGATCCTCCTGACTCCAGGGCCTGTGCTTTATTCACTGAGCCACCTAGCTGCCCTTCCTCTACTCTTAATGAATGTGTCTGGTAATTTTAAAAAAGCTCTTGAAAGCAGTTGTGCTATTTCATAGAGGTAGCTTCTGTGTTCCTTGGTTTTCTAAATAGTGACATAATGCTTTTTCTAGGTAACTCATTTTGCACTTTTTCTGAAATAGTAAGGATTATACTGTTCCAAGGCAAATCCAATGTTGGCCTGTGCTAATTATAGGAAAATTAACTATTAGTGATACTTTGTATACTTGAATAAATAGAGCAATTTAGGGCTTGGGAGATTTTTGGCATAGGAAGGAGAGACATTATGTTGAGGGAGGGGGAAAAAATAATTCTTTAAATCCTTTACAGGACTTCTGGTGGGATAATGAAATTTTTTTGTACTTTACATTTATCTTCCAATTTCAATAGGTTGAATTTGAATGTATAAATGAAAAGAAGAGGCAGAAGAAGAAAAGCTACAAAAATTCTGGTATTGTCAGTGTGAAACATTGTGAGGTCAGTACTAGTTGGGCTAATTGCTTTATTTTGAAGTCAGTTTCAAGAGTTGTGCCCATCACTTTAGCCAACATGCTATGTGTCTGGACACCTGAATCTTTGACTTCTGGATATTCTAGAAATTAAAAATTGTGTTTTGAGATCTTCAGGGAGGGGAGGGGAATAGGGATAGTGAGTAGCAACAAAATATTTTAAATAACTTGTTTACTTCAAGAGTCAAAACATATCAGAAAATATAGGGGCTTTTTCCTAGGGGCCTGTGGGTGCTCTGCATATTTGGTCCTTTTTCCAGCAGACAAAGTAGACAAAAACTATGACCTACCATTCCTGCACACAATGCCTGATGACCTGTCATTTTCCAAACTTGTTGGAGTGTGAGTAGCCTGACCCAGTTTTGCCAATCCTGTTAATCTTTACAAGATGAGGAGATTTAATTATGGTTATAATGTGAGGAGGAAAAATCTGTTTTTTTCCAGGCTATGTCTTTCTAAGACTTCTTATCATATAAGAGAGTTGTTTTCCTATTTCATTTGGATGTGACAACTACAGACAAAGTCCTTGTTACTTTACCCACTGTTAAGTTCATAAAAGTAATCATTGGCTTTTCTCCATTTTTGGTTTATTTCTCCTATCCTGATGGTGGTGATGCCCTTTTTGGGAAGTAAGATCATTCCATTAAAAGTAAAATGTAATCCTGACTTGCAATCCCACTTAAAACATCCCTGGGATGTTGAGCCAAGGTGCCATCATTAATGTTAGAAGGTCTTTCAGTGGAATAAGAAATGCTAAAGGATTGATAAGTAGATGGCTGGCTTTGTGTGCTAAAATCCAACCAGAATGGAGTGAGTTGGCATAGCATTATTTTGTGTTTTACTAGTTGGCAGAGAAAGTAAGGTGAAATGGATTAGCTTTGCAAATACTGTAACATGAGTCTTTATTCCCATGTATTTGGAGGGAGGTGTAAATTCATGGATAGAGGGCCTAGTGAAGCAGAGACATCTTAGACTATAATTTAGCACTAATTTGCATGTATTTACATTTCACCTTTATTCAGTTTGTTTCAGCAAGATTAATTTATGTCCTCTTCAAAACCTAAGTGAATGGAACTCCTTGTTCTGTGTTTTACAAAGGGAGGGTTTTAACTTTAACTCTCTGTTTAGATTACAGTGGAATGCACATTCCTTGACTACATCATGGGAGGATGTCAGCTGAATTTTACCGTACGTGAAATAAATTTCAATGTATATTGAACTGGATTTTATAGGGTGGGCTGTGATACCAAGGCTTTACTGCCTGTCTTAAAACTGTTTTTGTTTGTTTGCAACTGAATATGTGACCAGATTTTCTATAAATTCATTAAATGTGGTCTGCCCAGACCCAATTTCTGAGCTTGTCACAAGCTCTCTGTTTTATGAGCAAGAAAATCTGTCTTTCCTGAGAGCCAGCATACATATATAGAATCTGTGCTCATTTGGTAATAAACAATGTAATTCAGAAGACTGTTAGCTGAAAATGGTTAACAGTTGCAGCAAATCCACAAAGTCAAGGGCTCAGTGCAATAGAAATTCACAATTTAAGGATTCTGGAATAATAGGAACAGCAGGTATGTATTTCATGTAAACAGTTTAAGTTAGTTTCATGGTGAGGCCAAGAAATGCTCTCTTTAAACACTCTGATTTAATTGTTTACAGAAATGCCAAGGCATATGCCTGCTTTTAGGGCACTGTCAGTAACAGACTTAGAGAACCATGGGTTTGGTGCAGGAAATTTTTCCTGAGGACAAGCACTGACTTCTGTGTGCCCCAACATTGGCAGTTGTTACACTCTTGTTTGTCGCAGGTGGGAGTAGACTTCACTGGCTCCAATGGTGACCCTCAATCTCCAGACTCTCTTCATTATATCAGCCCCAATGGAGTTAATGAATATTTGACTGCTATTTGGTCTGTTGGGATGGTCATTCAGGATTATGATTCGTAAGTCTCCACTAAAATCTCATCTTTTGCAGGAAGCCTTTCCCAACTCCTCTTATTTCTGGTGCCCTTTCTCTGTTAATTATTTCCCCTTTGTCCTGTATACAGCTTTTTTGTATGCATTTATTTGCATGTTGTCTCCCCCGGGTAAGTAGTGAGCTCCTTGAGGGCAGGGACTGTCTTTTGCCCCTTTTGTATCCTCAGTGCTTAAGTACGGTTCCTGGTATATAGGAGACCCTTAATAAATGTTTATGAATTGATTTTAGAAAAATCCTGTTACATAGAATGTGCCTCGTAAATGTTGACTTATTGATTTTAGAATAATGATGACACTGATTTTTATAGCTGCCCAGAAAAAATCACCTGCTTTTGTTTGGTTGATTGACTTAAAAAGTATTTACAGTACTTGCTATATGCCAGGAGCTGTGTTAGGCATTAGGGAATAGAAAGTGAAAAATCAAAAGAAATGGGGTAGAGTGGATGGAATTCAGGACTTGGCATCAGGAACATTTGAATTCAGATTCCTTTTTAGATGTTTACTTGTGTTACCCTGGATAATCCACTTAATCTGTCCAGATCTCAGGTTTCCTTATTTGTAAAGAGAGGGTGTTGGATTCACTTCCCTCTAAGGTTCTTTTTAATTCTAAATATGATTCTACAAAGTAGTTTCTGTCCTTATGGGGTTTAAATTTTAGGGAAGAGACTATTTAATTTTTGTCTTTGTACTTACAGAGCCTAGCAGGGTGTCTGGCTTATAGTAGGCCACTCAAGAATTTGTTGTTGGTGTTGTTTTATAGTTTCCTTTTATAGATAGGTGAGCATTAGAAAAAGTTTCTTTCTAGGTCTGTTAGTTCTAGAGTGAATGTGCTTTTGATTTTTTTCTGTTGGCTCTTGTATGTTCAAAGCTGTTAGAGAGATAGTTATTAATCTGCCTGATATTTAAAGAGAATAAAATATTTCATATTGTTAAACTTTATTTTTAGTGATAAGATGTTTCCAGCCTTTGGATTTGGGGCCCAGATACCTCCCCAGTGGCAGGTAAGAAGTTCTTTCACCCCCAGAGCACCCTCCTTATTCAACTATGTGCAAAACCTTATTATCTCATTTGTGTGTTGACAGGTATCACATGAATTTCCCCTAAACTTTAACTCAGCAAATCCCTTCTGTAATGGTAAGTTTTCACAATTAACCTGAAGATCTTTAGCCGAAAGTTTCAGTGGCACTGTTTTTTTATATCACTTGAAAACCCCCTCTCTTTTTCTCTGAATATTTTATGTTTGGTTGTAGAAAAAAAAAAAAGCAGAGAAGCAAAAATTTCCATGAAATTTTTAACACTACATTATGTAAGTTGAAAAATGGTGTTATCATTCTTATGATTTTAGGCCAAATAATGAAAATATTTATAATTTTGAAAACTTTATCCAGATTGTGGCAGGAAATATTATGGGTCATATTATTGTTTTTAATATTTTTATGTTTGTATTGCATTTTTGACTTTTTAAGGCTGTTGAATGTGCATGTTATTTTGACTAGGTAAAACAAAAACTGATGAATAGAGGGACTAGTCCTATTATTTTATTGGTTTAGGGAACTACAGGATGAGAAAACTCACTCTACCAATATAGGTTGTTACCTTCTATGAAAATATAGCCTTAGGGAGTTGCCTAGAGCTCTGAGAAGTTAAATTCCTTACCCAAGTTCACATAGTCAGTAATAGGACTGTCAGAGATAGGACTGGAACCTAGGCCTTCACATTGTCAAAAATAGCTCACCAGTCAATACATTATGGTGCCTTTTGGTTATAAATAATCCAGTTCAATGAATGCTTTCCAAAATGTGTTTCAGCATAGTGTGCTCTCTCTAAAGAAAAAAAATTTATGTATTGTACATCTTTACTCCTGAGCAATACTTTGGAGTGCTAAGGAAAAGAGGATCCCCATGCCCTTGGTTGTAGATAAGGAAATTTCTTCCCTTATTTTAATTTGACACAGTCTTTTAGAAACTTGTTCCATTAGCTATTTCATCCCCAAAAGGAAGGTTGTGATTTGATGAAATTATGAGCGGACAAACTAAAGACAGTACCGCTTTGCTTCAAAAGGGTAGTATTCTTTTCATTACTCTGATAAACAGATGTTTACAGGGTCTGAATTAAAATGCTAACCGAGGAAGAGAGTCTTGTAGATTACTAACATACTTGATGGCAAATAATACTGCTTTTGTTCTTTAGGAATCCAAGGCATCATAGAGGCATATCGGACCTGCCTTCCTCAGATAAGACTTTATGGGCCAACTAACTTTTCTCCAATAATAAATCATGTGGCCAGGTTTGCTGCTGCAGCCACACAGCAACAGACAGCATCAGTAAGTTGGATGTTGTGGGTCAGAAGGTGTATTTCCCCCTTGGTCTTGGCTTTTATGATTTGGAAATGGTGGAAAGAATGCTGGATTTGGGATCTGAACACCTGAAGTTGAATCCTAGATCTGTCACATATTACCCGTGGGACTTGGGCCCAGTCACCTGATTTTCCTGGGCCTCAGTTTCTTCAGCTTTTAAAAGGGGAGTTGAGCCAGATGACCTGTAAGATTCTGTCTAGTTCTAAAGTTATGATGATAGAGTTTGTTAACTATGAATGTTTGGTTCAAAAATTTTGTTTTTTTTTCTCCTCAGTGTAAGAGGAATGGAGAAGAAATGGGGACCTGGGCATAGAGTTGTAAAAATAAAAAAGAAAGGAAGGAGAGAACCCTGAGTTCTAGCAAGCTCTACAGTAGGATGAAGGTCTGTCTCGACGATGGCAGTCTCTGAACTGTGTCTGTTTTAATGAGACTTTATGAAGGAAGTAGGGAACTCCTCAATGGAAGGGGAGAGCCTAGTGGAGGTGTAGTTCAGTAGTTCACTGTCAGAAGGCCACAGGGGTGGATGGATGTTCTGGGGTGAGAAAGCCTCAGACAGTGCAGGAAGTTCCAGGGTGGGATAGCAGCAGAAGCAGGGTTTTAAAGCCCAGAAAGTGAGAAACAGAGCCAGGAGGGCATTGCATGACTATGCCTGGCCCATGGTGATTTTGGTGAAATTCTTAAAAAAAAAAAAAAATCAAAACGACTAAATTTATTCTGTTCTTAATTAATGAAATAAAAAAATATACCATAATACAGTTTAACATATAATATAATAAACTGCAAATCTGTTATGTACAACTTGCTTTCCCTTTTAAATATAGGATAAAGTTGGGGTGGCTAGGTGGCACAGTGAGTAGAGCATTGGCCATGGAGTCAGAAAGATCTGAGTTCAAATATGGCGTCAGACTCTTAACACAAAAACTAGCCATGTGACCTTAGGCAAGTTACTTAACCCCAATTGCCCTCCAAAAAGAAAAATACATACATACATACATACATACATACATATATGTATGTAAAATAAAGTTATCATGAAAATTTCTTTTTTTTTCCTCTTCCCTCCTTGGCTACCATTAGATACAAATATGTATATATGTAAAATCATTCTATATGTGCGTCTTTTTATCATTTCTTTCTCTGGAAGCAGATAGCCTCTTCTTTCATATGTCTTTTGTAGATAATTTGGGTGTTTGTAATAGTCATAATGACTTAGTCGCTCACAATTGTTCTTAACACAGTATTGTTGTTACTTTATATAATATTCTCTTGTTCTTTAAGAGAAGTCAGCCACCTTCCATTACTCTGTGGATAAGTGGTCAAAGAATGTGAACAAGTAGCTCTCAAAGGGATTGTAAACAAGATTGTAAACAATAAGTGATTATGTCTAGGTCCTGGCCCTTAATAAGTGCTTGTTAAATTAAATGCTAAAGACTGTTCCAAATCAGAGAGAGTGGGACAGAGCAGACAAGCATTTATAAGCCCCTCCTATGTACCAGGCACTGGGCTAAGTGCTTTATATTGTTTCATTTGATCCTCATGACAGCTCTTGGGGAGGAGGTTCTATTATAATCTCCATTTTACAGATGAGGAAACTGAGTCAGATAGATTAAGTGACTTGCCCAGGGTCACACAACTAATAAATGTCTGAAGCTAGTTTTGAACTCTGGTCTTCCTGACCCCAGGCTCACTGCTTCATCCATTGTACCACCTAGAAATATAAGTTAAAAACAGCTCTGAAATTTTGATTCACATTCATATCCTGCACAGTGTCAAAGATGACAAAGGACAGAGGTAGCCATTGTTGGAAGGGCTGCAGGAAGACAGGCACACTAATAAATTGTTGATGCAGTTGTGAATTGAGTCTGCTGTTTTGGAGAACCGTCTGGGTGTGCACCAAAAATTGACCCAGAGATCCCATTGCTAGGTGGGATGTCAGAGAGAGAAAGACCCATATATACAAAGATATTCAGGCAGGGTTTTTTTTTTTAAGTAAAGAACTGTAAATAAAATGGATTCCATTATTGGTATGTGAATATAATGAAATATTGAAAAATATAGAGAAAAATGGGAAAAGACTTGGGAACTGATGTGGAGTCAAGTATGGAGTGAAGTGGATGCTATATGGAATACAGTAGGGGTGTTGGACTTGGAGCTGAGAAGATCTGAATTCAAATCCTACATCAGACACTTACTAGCTGTGTGACCCTGGGCAAGGCACTTAACCCTTTTTACCTTAGTTTCCTCATCTGTAAAATGAGCTGGAGAAGGAAATGGCAAACCACTCTAATATATCTGCCCCAAATGAGGTCATAAAGTGTTGGATGCAAATGAACCAATTAAATAATAACAAAAGTTAACTACAACCCTACTTAATTTACACTGTACTGTTAGTGTATATGTGTGTGTGTGTGTGTGTGTGTGTGTGTGTGTGTGTGTGTGTGTGTATAGATAGATAGATAGATTTCTTTGAAGAAATACTAGTTTTGCCTTTTCTGTTAGTGAGGTAGCAGGATAGAATTCTGTTAGTGCTTAAGGTGTAGGACCCTCAGCCCAAACCTAATTTAGGGACTGTTATAGTTCTTTAAAAAACCTTGCCACTTCAGTTTAAATAACCTTTCTCTTGCTTTTTGGGCCAAGTCAATCTGTTGTCTGAGAATCTTAATAGATTTTATTCCAGGGTTATTGGAGAAGTAGGGAAACAGTGGGGGAAGACATGAAGTAACTAATTTTATCCTCACAAGAAACCTTGGATCTAGGTGTTATTATTATTCCCCATTTCAGATAAGGAAACTGAGGCAGACAAAGGTTTAGTAACTTGCCTAGGGGCCATACAGCTAGTTAACCTGGGGCAGGACTGGAAGTCACCCACTGCACCATATAGCTGCCTAACTTTTCCTTGCTGATAAAACTATTTGATTATGAAGGTAACTAGGCTTGTCTTATTTTACAGCAATATTTTGTGCTCCTGATCATCACTGATGGTGTGATCACAGACCTTGATCAAACCAGGCAAGCCATAGTGAATGCTGCCAAACTCCCCATGTCCATCATCATTGTTGGTGTGGGAGGTGCAGACTTCAGTGCAATGGAGTTTCTTGATGGTGATGGTGGAGCACTCAGGTCCCCAACTGGCGAGGCTGCTATCAGAGACATTGTTCAGTTTGTTCCTTTCAGACAGTTCCAGAATGTGAGTATTGCCATTCTACGTTCTTCTCCTCTATCCCCTTCTCCCCATCCCCAAAAAATATCCGGAGCCAAGTGTCCTGCCTGAAGGACTTCTGTGGTGTTCCACAGCCAGCCAGTTGAATTGATGTCCATGCTTGGGGGGATTGGGGTACAAGTCACATTCTTTTTTTTTTTTGTTTTTTGCTTTTTGTAGGGCAGTTGGGATTAAGTGACTTGCCCAAAGTCACACAGCTAGTAAGTGTGTCATGTGTCTGAGGCCGGATCTGAATTCAGGTCCTCCTGACTACGAGGCTGGTGCTCTATTCACTGTGACACCTAGCCTCCCCAAAAAGTCACATTCTTTAGTGATCTTGAGCACATCACTTTCCTCATGTAGTTCTTGAAATTTCTGTGCCTATGCCCATCTGCAATGCTTTTGTGAAGTAAGAATCATGCATCCTTCATGTTTTTGAAGTCTGTCAGTGTTTTTCTAGTCAGAGACTCCTTTGATACATTCCAACAGCTGTGGTCTTAATCATAAGACCAAGAGGGAGGTGATCTAGTAGGTCCCTTAAATTTTTCTGGGCCATTGCAGATGTACAACACAAACCATATTTTTCTAATAACTGGGACTGAGATTAGTAACCTTTTTTTTCCCAACATGATCCTTTTGGCAGTCTGGTGGAGCCTTTTACTATATATCTATATATATACTAAATATATTGGATTTTTTTGAAAAGTCAAAGATGAGTGAAAGTAAAGATATAATTGTCTTCCCATCCAAGTTCTGGACCCCCTGAACCCTAGGTTTCCACAGATTCCCAAGAGAGCCTAGTACTCTAGATTAAGAATCTTTGCTGTGGAAGGTTTGGCAATTTCTTCCCAGGTTTGTATGGCATTTGTTTACCTTTCCTAGTGTAAAGATAAGGAGAAGACTTTACTTGTTCTATGTGAATGTTTTAGATATGTATTTTTTTCCTTTACCTTCCATTCTGTGGTAGTTCTAATTTTCTAGCATGAAAATCCCATTTTCCTATTGGGATTAAACTTGCTAAGGAAAATGCTTAATTTGCTTTCTTAAAATGATCAATTTTCACATGGAAACAGGTTTTACATGACAAGACATATACAACCTATATCAAATTGTCTACTATCTTAGGGAACTTGAAATTTACAAAAGTGAATGTTAAAAATTGTTTTTACATGTAATTGGGAAAGAGTAAAATACTATTTAAAAAACCACAATGATCAGTTTTCTTTCTGGTTTATTTGTTGCTCAGTCTCTCTAACAGTCTTAGCTATTAGTTACTTGCTAGTTTTCAATTGTAAGGAAAACAAGTCTGAAGTGTTGCTTTTCCAGTCCCATCACAAATGAAAAAAGAATACATAGTGATTTAGTTTATTAAAAAGAAGTCAACAAGGCTCTTATACTGCTCCTTATCTTGATTATTCCAAGATAAGAAATGGGCCTCAAGCCACAGAAGGAGAAAATAGAATTTTTTAATGTCAAATAATTTTGTCTAAATTAAGGTACTTTATATTTAAATGTATGGTTGCTAACAAATACACTTGCTTGTTTTTTTTTGTTTTTTTTTACCAAGTCTCCAAAGGAAGCCCTTGCTCAGTGTGTCCTGGCAGAGGTTCCTCAACAAGTGGTGGGTTACTTTAACACATATAAACTCCTCCCTCCGAAGAATCCGGCTACGAAGTAATGGAAACAGCCCAGGAGAATTCCTTTGTGCCCAGTGGAGCATTATCTCTTCCCAAGATGCATTCACCAGTGTTGTTTCTTGTGGCCCGTTTTGATGTCTCTGTGTGACATGATTGTGTTTTTTTTTTTTTTGACCTGGAGCCATATCTGTTTAATGTTTTTGTATATGCTTGTGGATTTCTTTTTTTTTTTTTTAACATGAAACATGAAATCTATGTGTAATCAATTCAGTGACTGGTAATTGGTAGGAACTGACAGGCCTTTTTGGGTTAGAAAGTGGCAGTAAGATGACTTTTGCTTTACATAGATGAAGTCATTTGTGAATGATAAATCACTTTGCTGGAACAAATGTTACCTATGTGTGAACTGCTAAGCTTTCCTGTTGTTCCAGTCAGTATATATTCCACATGCAAACCTCCCACTCTTGCTCAAGATAAAACTGTTTAGCTGAGATGATTTGGGTGTACTTTAACCGGTCTTTCTTATACCTCATTATTGTTCGTAGAGTGTCAACTTTTTTCACTTGTCTCTACATAGTGCTGCAGTCTGTAAGCCACATCTTAGGTAAATTAATGCCTTTGCCTTGAGGGGAAGGCACAGATTTAGTTTCTTGTTAAACCATCATTGAATAGATACCTGTTACAAACAATTCTCTGTTGCCTTTTTTTTTTTTGGCTCTTTAAAAATGATTTTTTTTTCATTATTGAAGATGATCAGGTTGAAAGTGGGTCTTGTTCTTAAAATCCTTCAGGCAAAATGGAAGATTCTTTAGAAATTAAAGACATAGCTTTTGTTCTTATTGCTGTAGTTACAGATCTGCTCAGTTGGTAAGGAGTTCGGCTCATGTCAGCTTGTGTCTTGTGAGCCTGTTTTCAGAAATACATCAAGTGGTCTGATGAGAAGAAGACTGTTGACTACAATGCACTTAGGAAGGGCTTAGTGCCCCCACTGTCCTGGAAGCCAGATAACTTTTCCATAGCTTGCTACTTTACACTTTCTTATGCACCACATGTTAATCAGAGCCAGGGGAAATCATTTTTGCCTCATTATGCAACATTTTTTAAGAGAGATTTTTTTTTTCTTGAGGGCTAATAGTGGTTTCCTACCAATTAATCTATCATTTTATAAGAATATTTTTAGTCATAGGGTGTGTCCTACACTAAAGCACAAAATATTTCAGAATTAAATAGTTTTTGAGACATCAGACCCATTTGAGAAGTGCATATATGTATGTATATAAATTTTTTATTAAGACTTTGGAGGCTTTGTGTAGACAGAAAACCAGCCTCAATGCTGAAGATACTTGGGTTTGAGCCTCACTTTGGAAACATGCCTAACGTGTGACAAACTGCTTCAGCTTTCAGTGCTCTAGGTAACTTTTTCAGACTGTATGTTTCAGAGAAGGAATTAACCTGCATTGGTAAAGGGAGTTTCCTCTAACAACCATATCAGGGGTTCAGTCTCTGTCTTAATGTGGTTTTTAAAGTAGAGTTCTCTCCATTCTGATGGATGTTTTTCCAGAATACAATGCATTAAAGCTTATTTCTTCTTCATCAATTGCTTTGAAAAAAAATACCCAACATCAAAACTCTGGACATATCTAATACCATCAACATATGTGAATATTAAACAGCATTAAATCCATTAACATGTATGTATTTATAAGCCCATTAGCATGTACTTAGTACATATTAAAAGTGCAACGCTGAAAACCAGTATACATTTTACATGAAAATAAAGTGTGTGTGTGTGTGTGGTTTTAGTGTTGGTCCAAATATATGTGTATAAATAAGGATATGTATCCTTCTTTCTAGCTTTTTAGTCTTGTTGAAAACATCTCCATCCAGCACCAGGATCTAGTTTTACATACCTTCGTTGCAATGTGGAAGAGAGGACTAGGGCTTAATAGACTCTGGCTTCTTTAAAATGACTGGACAAGTCAAGCTGAGGTGGGTCTTACTTGCTGCCATGTTTTGTTTGCCTGAGTAGCCTAGGTGACTGGGCTTGTAGAATGCCCTATAAGTCTTCGGGATTGGGCAAACCACTGTTACTGATACTCACCTGACTAATAGCATCTTACTTCTTGTGGCTTTATACCTTGTTGGCAATCCTTTCTTTAGATTACATCCTTGCTGTGGAGTGAATAAAGGGTCATTCTTTTACTGGTTTGGGGCTTGAATTATGTGGAAAATGGCCCCCAGTTTTTCTACTTCAATTAATCAGTAATCAGTGAACATTTATAAAGCACCTACTGTGTGTCAGACACTGTACTAAGTGTTGGAGATGCAAAAAAGGTGAATGTAACATTTAAATGAACACAGTGTATTTTAATCACCCAGGTCACAAGGCCAGGGGCACCATGGATAAGCAGATTTAGTGTTCCTCTTTTCATGCCATTACTTTACTTGGAATGTTCCTCTCAAAAAATAATCTGATGCCATTGAGTTCGTGGTTAAAAGCTGCTGAGGCAGGGTAAATTCTTGACCATTTTATGTCTCAAGTTAAAAGCATTTAAACTTATATTTTCATCACTTTATGAAAAAGATATAGTTTCAATAATAGCCCCCTTGTGCCACATTTGGATTGATCTTTACATTTTAAATGGTCTCTCCTTTTTTGAATTTGTGGTTTTTAAAGAGGATATTGTGGGATTGATTATAGGGTGTCTTGAAACTGAATATATCATGTCATCTTAACAGCTGTGTAAGTATCCAGATGAGAAACTTATATCCCTAGAGCTGTCTCCTGACCAAGGTTTTAGTTTTGAGAAAATTGTACACAAACTAGTAGTACACTAGCTAGTTTGTGCCACCTTGTGGTAAAACTTCAGAAATGAACTTATAAACTTGGGAAATGTAAACCTCAGACCAGTTGATTCTCAGACTTTTCATTTCATTGTCTTTTGGATAGTTTTTAAGTAAACTTGATACCCTTACCTTCTTATGCAGTATTTTTGACACACTTTTCCTATCTCTTCCTTTATTTGCTTGGAAATTCATTTTCCTAAAACAAAAACAATAAAAAAAAGCCACTTATTTTTTACAAGATTTATTTTAATATTCATGATGTGCCAGGGTAAATATACGGCAGGGTAACCTAATACTTTGAGAATCAGATTTAGACTATTCTTGCACTTTTATAAAAGTTATATTTGCTAATATATGGATATGTAAAATAGTCTCTAATATATGGCCACAAGTTTTAATTGTATCTTCCCTCTGATTTATGATAAAGTTGATTCTGGATGTAAGCAGTATGATGTCTTGGTTTTATTATGATCTGACTGAATCTTTTGTCCCTCACTGCGTGATGCCCAAATAGCTAAAGGAAAAGTGAGACATTTAATGAATCACTGTTTTCACAAAGAATCTGGAATTTGTCATTTTTTGTTTTGTTTTGTTTTTTGGAGGGGGAGGGAAGGGCAATTGGGGTTAAGTGGCTTGCCCAAGGTGGTAAGTGTTAGGTGTCTGAGGCTGGATTTGAACTCAGGTCCTCCTGACTCAAGGGCTGGTCTTCTATTCACTGTGCCACCTAGCTGACTCATGGTTTGTCATTTTACTGGATTTAACCAAACTGGATTTTTTAAAAATTCATTTAGCAAATACTTAATAAATGAATGACTATTACTATAAAAGACTGTACTAGGTAATAAGGGAGATATAAAATAATAGTTTTTTGCCCTTAAGAAGCTAATAATCTAAGCCAGTGGTTCTCAACCTTCCTAATGCTGCGACCCTTTAATACTTGTATGTGGGTATATCTGCATGTGGGAAGACCCGCCTGGAAATGGATAGAGGAGTGGTATCTTTGTTCCTAAGACCAATGGAAATATGTGTTTTCCGATGGTCTTAGGTGACACCTGTAACCCCTATGAAAGGATCGTTCGACCCCCAAAGGGGTCGCTATCCACAGGTTGAGAACCACTGATCTAAGCTAATAGAGAAAAGACAGTTGTAAGGGCCACATGAGTGGTAGCACTTAGTAAATGTTTTTGAATTAAATTGTGTGTGTAGACAAAGCATGGTACGATAATATAATTAAAGGTCATGTTCCTGTAGTCAGGAATGGCTTGAGCAATGCGGCTCCCTTATTTGATTGATTAGGGGAAGATATTGAGGCAGCTAGGTGGTACAGTGGATAGAGCACTGGGCTTGGGCTCAGAAAGACTCTTCATGGATCTAGTTCTGGCCTCAGAAACTTAGTAGCGCTGTGACCCAGGGGTCTTAACCCTATTTGCCTCAGTTCCTCATCTGTAAATATGAACTGGAGAAGTAAATGGTAAAGCATTCCAGTATCTTTGCCAAGAAACCCCATAATGGGATTATGAAGAGTTGAACATGACTGAAGTAACTGAACAATAACAATGATTACATTCTGACCATAGCCACACTTATACCGAGTTGATCTTTCCAACATTACACCTCTATTTAAATGTTAAATCTGCCCATTCTGCAACTGGAGCATGTAACATTGATTATTATACAAGGCAGATGGAATGAAACTCCACTCTTATATCTTCTACTTCAGCCATGATAACTACATTTTTTTAGGTATAGATGAAAGCCATAATGTCCATAATAAGCAAGAAAAAGAACTCATACAAGTTCTTTGCATGATCCAGCCTTATATGTTAATTCTCCTTATTCCTTTATTCTGGTAAGCACGATGATGGTTATTCTACTGGGCACCTTTTGTAGAAAGCCCTTTTGAGTTTATCTTCAAAGTGCAGAAGAGATATAAGACTATAGTTAGCAGGGATAGAAGGATTAAGTGAAGGTTTTTTTGAGATAAGGGAGATATGGACATGTTTGTAGGTACTTTGGAATGATTCCAAGTCTCTTTTTTGAGTTTTCCAGTGATTTCTACACAATAATAATTATTTTTTTGCTTTTTGGAGGAGGGAGGGCAGTGCAATTGGGGTTGAGTGACTTGTCCAAAGTCACATGGCTATTAAGTGTTAAGTGTCTGAGGCCGAATTTGAACTCAGGTCCTCCTGACTCTAGGGCTGTGCTCTGTTCACTTCATTACTAGCCGCTCCCATAGT
The DNA here is from genome assembly GCA_028646575.1 of Pseudocheirus occidentalis. Lineage (NCBI taxonomy): Eukaryota > Metazoa > Chordata > Mammalia > Diprotodontia > Pseudocheiridae > Pseudocheirus > Pseudocheirus occidentalis. The sequence continues at coordinate 125,914,258 of CM053594.1, read as the reverse complement.
GATTATTAAGATTCATAGAGCTGAATTCTGCATAAACTCAAATGAGCAGAATTATTGACTCGGGTCTTTTTCCTCTCACCTATTTTGACCCTTTTCTTTGCAAGTATATGTTGAGATGATTGTTCCCCACAAATCTCAGATGGGTGAGGCATAAAGACTCCTGACAGGCACACCATAGCTTTATCTTAAATGCTAAGGACATTTTTAGAAAGAACCATTCCTTACATCAAATCTCTGCTAGCACAACTCTTATACTGGGCATAAACTCTCCTCCCTATCTAATTACTCCTCTGTCTCCTTTGGTGGTTCCTTTTCCAAATGATGCCCTCTAATTGTAGGTGTCCCTCAGGGTTTTGTCCTGGACCCTCTTCCTCTATACTACTTTGATCTCATCAGCTCCCATGGACTTAGTTATGGCAGCTGTTGAGATGACCAAGTGAAGTAATGTAGGCTATGATTCTCATGATTCTCAAATTTACATATTCTTCCCCAAACTCACTGCTTGCTCACCTCCAGTCTCAGAAATCTCAAACTGGGTGTTCACTAGGCATCTTAAACCCATTATGTCCCAAACAGAACTCATTATCTTTTTCCCCAAACCCTCCCCAACTCCTGCCTTCCCTCTTACTATTGAGGGAAGCACCACCCTCCCTGTTCCTCAGACTCCCAACCTAGGAGTCATGCTGGACTCTTCACTGTCTTTCATCACCCATGTCCAATCTGTTGCCAAGGTCCGTCCATTTTTCCTTTGTAACATCTCTTGAATATGCCCCTTTCTGTCCTCTGACGCCTCTC
>CM053594.1:125897710-125912963 GCA_028646575.1 Pseudocheirus occidentalis | reverse complement strand
CTGGAGGGGGAAAGCTCTGTCCCAAATTGCTGGGGCCCTCACAGCTGCCGGAGCTATTAGTGGGATGCTGCAGCGCCCCCCCCCCCAGCTTTGGCTCACTGAAAGTGCACCCCAGGACCACCACTGAAGACCACGATCCAGATCCAGGCGGCTCAACACAAGAGCCCTTGGCCCCGATGGAGCACGTCAGCCCGCCTGCTATCTGCAGGCTGACGGCTCTGAAGCAGCCCAGTGGAAGCCGCTGCTGCTCCATTCCTGCTGCTACAGCTGCCTCCCACTGCTTCCTTGCCCTGGGAGCAGTTTGGCCAGACTGATCTTCTTCTCCCCAGTTAGCAAAATCCACTGACCTTTCTCTTAGCCTCTTTGTCTTCTGGCCTGATAAATGTGGTAACTGTGCCTCCAGTACAGCCGATCTGCTCTCCTATAGACGCGGCCCTCCGCCCAATGCCCTATGGCCTGAGCCTGCCTGGTTTCGGCTGTGGCTCCCAGACTGCTGCGAAGAGCCCCGCCTGCTGCGCTACCTGTAGCAACGGATGTGCTTTCTGTCTTTTGGAGAGTTTTGGAGCTTGAAAATCTGTTTAGAGTCCCATTTTATGAGTTTTTTTTAGCGTATTTGTGTGGGAGCTGCGGTGCTTTGCTGCTTCTACGCCGCCATCTTGGCTCTGCCCCTAAAGTAATATTCCTAAAGTCATCCACCACTGACTCAAAAAACTAGTGGCTCTCTATGGCCTTTAGGAGCAAATACAAAATGCATTCAAAGCCCCTCATCACCCAGCCCCTCCTGCCTTTCCAGTCTTCTTACATCTTACCTGCAGATGTGTACTCTGATCCGGAGACTCTGGACTCCAGGCTCTTCCACAAACAAGACACTCCCATCTCCCAGGTCTGGGCATTCTCTCTAGCCGCCCCTCATTCCTGGAATGCTGTGCATCCTCATCTCAGACAACAGATCTTCCTGACTTCCTTTAAGTTCCACCTAAGATCCCACTTTCTACAGGAAGCCTTCCCCAACCCCTCTTGATTCTTAAATTTCCCTCTTGTCATTTATTTCCTATTCATTCTTTATATAGCTTATTCCCTAACCTTTCCTCCATGAATCTGGCGTTTGAACTGGGCCTTGACAGATGTCTTCTGATGGATTAGGTTTAGAATTGGGTCAGAAGTTCTATTCCAATCCAATCCACTAAACATCTCAGAGGAGAGTATTCTTAATAGAGGAAATGATAGGACCATAGGAAGGACCTATTCTCCCTCTTCCCTCCTTCCCTCCTTCCCTACTTTCCTCCCTCCCTCCCTCCCTCCCTTCCTTCCTTCCTTCCTTCCTTCCCTCCTTCTTTCCTTCTTTCTCTTTCCTTTCTTCCCTCCTTTCTTCCCTCCCTCCTTCCTTCCTTCCTTCCCTTCCTTCCTTCTTTCTTTCCTTCCTTCCTTCCTTCCTTCCTTCCTTCCTTCCTTCCTTCCTTCCTTCCTTCCTTCCTTCTGCTTCCTTCTTCCTCCTCTCCCTCCTTCATCTCCCACAGATATTAACTGCTTGCCCACAAGATGTCAGGGATTGTGAACAGTGTCTCTTTGTGTGTGTGGGTATACACAAATGAATAAGTGTTTGACCTAAAGAAGTTTACAATCTATTTTCATTCACAACTAGAGCCCTACACCAGGCTCCTAAAACAAACTGACTCCTGATGAAGCAAAGATTTCCAGACTGGTGGAGAGAGGTAGGGATAGATGAGGTTCCCATGAGTCAAAGATTTCTGGTTCAATTTAAACACATGTCATCAGCCCCTGCTATTCCCAGCATGCCATGTAGTATGTGACATTGGTAGATACTCTTGTAGCAATAGTTAACCATCCTGTGCTCATTCTCTTTCTTTTTGCAACCAACGGAAAAGCAAGCACTTGCTTAAGCTATGAATTGATTATTGAGCAAGGCAGCATTATGTACAATTTTACCACCAAACGGCACTATTCTCAAGCCATCAACCAGGTCTTTCTCAGACAGTTTTGGTGGCCCTGAACATGCTTTCCAGAAGGTCGCAGTATTCTCAATGCTCACCAGAGGGCGCTTTCCTACAAACTTTAAGACCTCTTAAAACAGTCAACTTTTGTTGACTAAGCAGCCTCTCTGGCTGGATTCAGTACTGACGTAGGGATATGGAAAAAGAAACTGGAAATTTGTTCTGAAATATTAAAATCATGCAAAACTTTAATTGGACTGTCCGCCGTTCTTCCCCACTTTTAGGACATCTGTTTTCAAATGACTAACCTCTTTCATAAGATTCAGACAATTGATTTTTTAAAAAGCAGCCAAATGATTTATTTAAACCAATAAAGGAAATGTCACATAGAAAAGCTGGAAAAAAATTTGTTTTCCTGAGCCGCTTCCTTGCTCCAGGTTTCTGGGACCCTAGAAGAAGGATTAAGGGGAAAAGCTGTGTGGTGAGAATCAGCCAAGATCAACTCTGTAAACAGCTGGAGAAATGGGGAAGGTGGGGAAGCAGTTGAGATCAGATTTCATTAGTGGGTCCTCTATGACAATGCTAGGCAGTGTTTGCCATCATAACCTTAGGGTTCTGTCTCCACTCTAGGTCTCCCCCAATGCAACTCTGTTCTGGCATGTGGATCAGCAGCTTGAGCAACAGGGGTAGCAGCAGCCACAGTCACAACTGGTTGCAATCACCTGCCTCCAGTGAGAACTCACAGCTTGATGGAAGTTCTTGCTTGAGAAAACATCAGGTTAGGGGCAGCTAGGTGGCCCTGGAGTCAGGAGGACCTGAGTTCAAATCCAGCTTCAGACATTTAACACAAAAACTAGACCGTGAGCAAGTCACTTGACCCCAATTGCTCTACCTTTCCCCCTCCAAAAAGCACAAAAAATAAAAATAAATAAAGAATATCAGGCCAGAAGTTTCTAAAAGCTCAAAGGAAAAAGGATATTTGTGCTTGTTTGGGGTTCATAGACTCATAGACTTTTTCTTCTTTATTTCTCAGAAGGAAAGATAACATTAGAAGAGCCTGCTACAACAGAAATGGAAACATTTCACTTTTTGGTGTAACACAGATCTATCCAAACTTCTTTAAATTTAACTTCCTTGCTCGCATGAACAAGTGGGGTCTCAAAGTTCAGCCCATCAATGGGCATGGACAGCTATATTGATCTTTCCATATCTCCTTTATTTCCCACTTTCTGAATAGACTTTAAAATCTGAAATTTCATATTAGAGTGCTGTCTAGGGTTTAGAACACTATTGCATTTCTACTGCGGCCCACTCATCCAGTCAAAAGCTCCTGGGAAATGGAACTTCTCACCTGGAAATTCCTTTTTTTAAGATGATAACAATTTCAGAAAGCAGGTTGGTGAATCAAGCTCCAGTGACTCACCTTTCTTTCCTAAACCTTTAGGGACAAAACCACTGTGAATTTTTACCTGGGGTTATTTTCATGTTCTTTATTTATTTCCTTGGTTTTCCGTCTTCCCTGAAATCTGGACATTTTCTTAGTTTATTTTTTCTCCCAAGACCTTTTGCTATCCCAAGGAAAGTTATTCTTTATACTCTTGATGTTGGGAGGATTACGTACAGTTATCTGACTTCTAAACATAGGACATCACACAAAAAGTTAAACTTTTTTTTTTTGGCCTATGGACATTACATCACTAGGATAACCTGTCTTAAAAAGCTAACAAACAAACCTCTTCCCTGATTTGCTTGTGGCTACATCTTCTTTATTGATCATGTGACTATTTCTACATTCCTACTCCTACATGCTGAAAGCTACTTCTTTACTTACTTTTGAACTCATTGTGGTTGGAATGTTAACACATAAATACTCCTAAATCCCAAACAAAACTAGATTTGAGTTGGCACCACTTCCAGGTCCACTTTAAGAAACCACTTTAAACCACTTAGAGCAGTGGTTCTCAAACTTCCTAATGCTGCCACCCTTTAATATTCGTAGGTAGGCATATCGGATAGAGGAGCTCGGTGTCTTGGTTCCTAAGACCATGGGAAATATGTGTTTTCCCATGGTCTTAGGTGACCCCTGTAACCGCTGTGAAAGGGTCGTTCAACCCCCAAAGGGATCATGACCCACAGGTTGAGAACCCCTGACTTAGAGAATTTTGGAAATACAATATTTGCTCTCAAATTCTTTGAGAATTTTGGAACTAGAGAGTGGTTTAGAAATGATCTAATCCAACTTCATTTCATAGATGAGGACACAAGCCCAAGGCAAGGTATGAAGTGATTCCCCTGAGACTACACAACTCATGTCTCCCAATTCTAGCCCAAGGCTCTTAATATTACACAAAGCTACCTTGGAATAGTAGTTATTCTATTATACAAATCAAGATGTGGGTTGTGTGACTTTGGCATTGTTCTTCCATGTCACAATTTATGTCCTACTAATTTATTTATAAAGAGGGTAGATGACCTTTCATATATAATTTTATTTTATTTTTTGCCCTAAGATATGACAGCTTTTATGACACACATCTACTTAACCTTATTATCATCATTCCTATTCACACAGGTCATGCCGGTAAAATATATTCACTCATAAACCCACAAATGGCATGAATACTGTCTAGGGCTGGAATACTTGGGAACATCCATTCTAAGTGACTCTGGGACTATGTTGAGATAATTAAAACCAGTTCAAAACAATGAATAACGTCTTTTAAAGATTTTGGAAACCTTTACATAGAAGTAGATGACTTAGAAAACAGGCCAAATTTATATCAAACAGCATACAGAGTCTAAAAACAGACTCAACTTTGGTTGAATGTCTACGAAGTCATTTTACAACTAATGCCTGCAACTGAAATAAAGCAGATGTTCAGAGGCAAGTTTTTAGGGGTATCCATTACTATTATTTATTACTATACATTTATTAAATGCCCAGTGTTAAATACACATGCAATTTTTTTTATTCCTTTTGGGGTGATGCAGAAAAAAAATAAGTTTTCCCCAGAGGCTACTTTACTTGCAGTTTGTAGCCTGTTTTAATACCAAAAGTTTGGTATAGTTGTACATTTTACAAATAATTCCTAGCTTAAGGGTTTTTTTTTTTAATAAAGGAAATAAGTTTTCGTTTCTTTAAATACTCTGTGACATTGATATAAAGCAGGGTGGGCAATTTGACTGGAGGTTCATTTTATGAGTCATGCTGAGTTTTGAGGGCCACACACAAGTATAACATATAGAGGTAATCATGTAACAAGCACAGTGTTAATACCTCTTGGGAATGCCCTCAGTGGACCAGAGGGAATCATTCATTGGCTCAGATGTGGCCCACACACCAGGTTTTATTTACTGCCTTAAAGAGCCTCTGCTTTGGATTCCTGAATATTTTAAGATTTGGTTAATGATACTAGCTTATGAGATCAGTTCTAGAGCTTGAAGGAAACTTAGAGGACATCTAACCCAACCCCCACCTTTTAACAAGGGAGAAACTGAGACCCAGGGAGGTTGTAGTGTTCTTGTTTGATGTTTAGGTGATTGCCTTTAAAAAAACATCTGGGAAACTTTTCAAGATTTATCTCTTCTAAGAGATTCATGTGGAGACATTTGAGCTATCCAAAGGAGGAAGAGATCAATTAATCAATCAACAGGAATTTATTTACCACTTACTAAGTGACTGTGGGAGGAAGATTATCTTTTATTGGAGGAGACCACATGTTTGTATATAAGGAAAAATCCCCAAAATAAAAGGGTAAGATTGTTTAGGGAGGGAGGACGACAGGGAGTGTACTGATAATGTTTAAAAACAGATTTTCTCTGGGGGGACAATAAGGTAGACTGGACACAACTTTAACTTTAATTTGCATCATTAACATTTTCTCTAGAAGTTTCTTAAGTCTGGACAATCAGCAAAACAGTGAATCAAGCCCTGATTTTTAACCTTTGCAAATTTCTGAGACATAAATGCTCATGCTGAAAATTTAACTATTAGCCCTGGGCAACTGGTAGGAGATCAGTGAAGGTTGGAGTAGTTGAGAAGAGCAGGTTTTCGAAGGGTTTGGAAGTATAGCAACTTCTGAAAAGTAGGATGGCAGGATGGTGTAATGGAAGGAGCCTGTGCTCTAAAGTCAGCGTTCCTGGGTTCAAATTCTAGCTCTGCTGTTAACCATTGACGTGAGCTGAAGCAACAGTAAAGGTCTCAAGCCTAGGGAATGAGTATTTGGGGGCCAGAGAGAAAAATGTCCTCCTTATTGTAGTAACTAAGGGTGGCCACAGATTGGAAATGCAATGCTTTCTAGAAAACTAGTGGAGAAAGCAGGTTCTGGGAGGTTTTCACCAGAACTGGAAGTGGTGCCAACTCAAATCTAGTTTTGTTTGGAATTTTGGAGTATTTATGTCTTAACATTCTAACCACAATGAGTTCAAAAATTTGCACCCAGAAAAGGTTCATCTTACTTGTATAGACATCCATCTTGCTCATGAGCCTTTAACATTTTTTTTTAGGATTTTAGGATCTTAGATTTAGATGCAGACAGAAGTTTAGAGGTTATTGAGTCTAACAATTATTTTACTGCTGGCGAAATTGAGTCCCGAAGAGATGAAGTGATTTGCCCGAGTTCCCACCAAGAATAAGGTACAGATAGAAGCTGAATCAGGTCTTTTAACATCGTTCTGTGCTCTCTCCACTGTACTATTAGAAAGCTCTTTAAAAGAGAGAATATAAAGTGCTTTTCCAATCTTAAATTGTGATATAAATATGAGCTATTACTGAGATTAAAAAAAATTTTTTTTAAATGATGTAAGCATCAAGAACATTGCAATTCAACTTTTTTCTTTTTTTTTTCTGGAGGGGGGAAGGTTAAGTGACTTGTTCAAGGTCACATGGCTAATTTTTTTTTTTTTGTGGTGTTTGAGGCTGCATTTGAGCTCAGATCTTCCTGACTCCAGGGTCAGTACTCTATTCACTTTGACACCTAGCTGTCCCTTCAATTAAATTTTTATTGTTTTATTTGTTTGCTCTGTTTTCTTAGTATGGTCACCTCCCCCTTAAACTACTTGTGTGTCTTTAAACCTGGATTTTAATCTGTCTTGGAGAAGAATTTTCTTTGAAAATCACTATATAAAGAGCCTAAATGTTAGCTCTGGAGTCAGGAAGATCATGGAAGATCAGACTGAGAGCCTGGGGGAATGCAGGGCTAGGGCCATGTGCAGACAAGTCATATCTGGGCCTTGTAGGTCCAATCTCCTGTTTTCCTAGAGGAGAATGACTAATATTCATGACTACTCAGACTATCTAGTTTCTGCTAATATATTCTGAAAGAGCTACACAATTAAGTAGGAATCAAGCCAAATTTACAAAGTGATTAATAATGCAAAGATATATTTTCTACTATTATAGCAGTTATGAAATAGGATATTATTTTTTAAAATTGCTACTGTTGCCAGTATTGTAGCTGTCTGGTATCATCAGTATTATGAATGCCAGTATGGAATGGCTCATTCAGCTAATCCCTGGTGACTGATGATGGATTGACTGAATGGTTACTATGTGGGTTAACTTTCCTTTGTCATGCATGCATGGCCACAGTCTGATTGCTTGATACTGGTAACCTGTCTCTCTTAGATACCACTAAAAAAGGTTCATTGATGCCTTTTGTTTTTATATCAAAATAATTTCCAGATTTTTTCAGAAAGATACCTTTTCCCTTAATTGGGATCTCCTTCACAACAAGTAATCCAGGTTCTCCCAGGCATGTTTTGAGCATGCCTAGTTTGCCCAGCACGGAGCCTGCTGTCTCCTAAGGGATGTCCCCTTTGATTGGCTACCTGCACCTTTAAAAAGTGGTGAGACCAAGGCTGTGTTCTTTTCTGGGGACTCATATCTGCTGCACCCAGTGTGGATGTCAAGAACTGAACTGGTGAAAGGGGAAGAATTTATCTTTCTTTGTTTCTATTTTACTCTAGTTTAGAGAAAAGGGTCTGGCGGTGTTTGTTTCTGTCCTGCATTGTTTGTCCTCAGTTTCATGGGACAGAAGTGGTCTTATATAGCATTTGGAGTCTGAGTCATGGCAACCTTACAGCCAGCATTACAAGGCAAGGTGGTACAGCTAGCTAGGCTGGCATGGAGGCCCTGAGAAGTCAAGGTGCTGGGGACTTGAACCTCACGGTGGGTTTTTCTTTGTAAATTTTTTTGGTAAATATTTCTTTGTAAAAGATCCAGGGTAATATAATTAAGCAAAATCAACTGACACAGTGATGGTGTTGGACAGAATATATGCCATTCTGTGCTCCTTTTTAACAGAAGAGCAAAAAGTGTGTTGTACCATCTGTTTGATAGGACCAAAATTATGATTGCCAAGATTTGGGCTCCATTTTAGTGTTCTTTATAGTTACATTATTGTAGTCATCAGGTATATTGTTTTCTTTATTTTTCTTACTTAACTATATCATTTCACTTAAGTTTTTTAAATGGATACCATTTTTTTTTTTTTGGAGCAAAGAGAGAAAACACTGGTAGCTCTAAGCAGGCTCCTGCTGGTAAATGTTTAACAAATGGATCTCTAAAAAAAAATGTAAATAAAATACACTTTTAAATTTGATCTGGATTATTAACATTTTCTCTGTTGCTTTTTAAAGTCAACAATCAGCAGTACAATAAATCTAGCTCTGATTTGCATTGATGCTCACACTGAGAATTCAGCTATTGGCTCTGGGGAGCTGGTTCAAGTTGGCTGCAGCCTTTTCCATCTCTCAGCAACCTCATCACAACCAATGGAAAACATTTAATTTGATAAACATTTATTAAGTGCCAGCGTCAAGGGGATACAAAAAAAAGCAAAAAGATACTCCCTTCCCTCGAGGAGCTTACAATCTACTGGGAGAGACTACATGTTAACAAATATATACAAAGGACAGATAGGAAATAATTAACAGAGGGAAAACACTGAAATTAAGAGGAGATGAGATTTTATTTGAGACTTTAAGGAAGCTGGGGAGGTGATTAGTGGAAATAGAGGAGGGAAAGCATTCCAGGCAAGGGTGGGGGACAGCCAGACAATGCCTGGAGGTGATAAGAGGGAGGGTCTTGTTTGTGGAACAATCAGAAGGCCAGTACTGTAGGCCTTTACAGAGGAGAAAACTGAGACCCAGAGAAATCGTATCTTGGATTTGCCTACGTCACACAATTAGTAGCAAAGCCAAGATAGGATCCAAAATCCAGCTGTGCTACCCCAGACTTTTAGCTCATCAAGCATCCAAAAACACCATCTTGTTTCATAGTCATTTAGCAAATATTTGGTTAAATGTCTCTTTTTATTTTATTTTTGAGGGCAATTGGTGTTAAGTGACTTGCCAATAGTCACACAGCTAGTTTTGTGTTAAGTGTCTGAGGTCAGATTTGAATTTAGGTCCTCCTGATTCCAGGGCCAGTGCTCTATTCACTGTACCACCTAGCGGCCTCCTGACCTCTCTTAATTCTAATGCCTTCCTCTGTGGATTATCTGCAATTTATACTGTATATAATTTGCATGTGGTTGTTTACATGTTGTCTCCACATTAGACTGAGAGCTCTTTGAGAGCAGGGCCTGTCTTTTACCTTTCTTAGCATGGTCAGGCATTTAGTAGATGCTTAATAAATGTTTGGGATACATAGGGTGTTCAAGGAGGACTAGCACCTCTGGTGTGAGGGCTCCCTGAGCCCTTTTCAAGGCTGCTCTTTGACCTTTGGTGTCCACACCCAGTTCTCACTTGTGGTTACAAGAAGCTGTCCCATGAGTAGCAGCCTGGTCTGCTAAACCTCAGAAAACTGACACTGCAGAAGGGCTAAACCAGCTTGAGGGCAACCAACAGGCCTTAAATCTGTCAGTGAGTTGGGGGGGGGGGTGTCTACCCCAAGCACCTGAAGACTTCTTTGGGTAGAATAAGCAGATGGCAGTTATTTGTTCCAATGGCCATTAGGTGGCTGAAGCAGGCACTGTGGATCACTTAGAGCTTGACTGGACATTGAAGACCCCCAGGTCATCCCCTGCATTGGGGCCATTGCCAGTTGTCTTGACTTTTGTCTTGTCTTTGGACTTGATTCACTAAGAGAGAGTGAGGCTGATGACTTTGTGCAACTCTGACTCACTTAAATCCAGAATCAAGACATCATTCACGATGTCATTGTTCCTCTTTAAAAATGAAGAATAACAAATAAATGTTTATTGGCTGACGAGAATAAAATGTCTCCCCCTCCCACCTATGAGGAACGATTAAAACTTTTGTTTCCACAGAAATTACGTAATATATGACTTATGAAATCTAGGGGATCTTACAACCCTTCTATATAACCAGACTATTGTACAATGTGAAAATATTTGCAGATCCTATACTTGATTTCATGGGGGGGGGGGGGGAGAGTGCTGTGCAGAGAATAAGAGCGAGCCGAGAGCTGGGTTCAAGATAAATTTAGGTGTGGATTTATTGATCAAGTGCGCTACTACCTGGAGTATAAACTCAAATCAGGAAGTCCCTATTGGATCTCACAGACTTAATTATATAGATCAAAATCATAAACCACAATCAGGGAGTGGGCTAGCAAAAGCTCTTACGTTACAGAAGCTTAGAGAGTTGATTGGTTAGCTTTTTTGGGAATATGGTGCAAGGGTACAAGGGTGCAAATCCCCCCCCCCTTTCCCATGACATAAGGGTCCTTCCCAGAACAGGGTGGAGAACACAGGGTGGAGGGTCATAGTCAGCACTTTCCAAAGCAGGGTGTAGGGCCTTGGGGAAACGGGACTGGAAAGTCGCAGAAGAGGCCAGGGTCATGTTCTGGGCAGAGGGTATGGGGACCCTGCTTGGTCTTCGTAACAGGATAGGGTGGTCTCTAGTCTTGCACTCCAGGCTAATCCTTGTACAATATAAGGAAAAATACAGAATGCTAATTTGAGGAAGTATGGGGCAGGGGACTATGCCTTGAGCAACTTGGTGAGCTACTTTGCCCAGGCTTGCCTCAAGCAGTTTCAAGCTATAACGGAATAGGGACAAAAGCAAAAATAAAACAGAGATTTGATGGTGGGACACAGGTGGGCCACGTTCAGGTGGTGGACAGGTGACCTGGGATTTGAATTAGGGCACAACAGGGTAAGGGAGGGGAGAAAATTTGAAACTCAAGGGATTTTGGAACTGAATCTTGTAAACTAAAAGTAAATAAATGTCAATTAAAAAAAATCTAGGAGATCCATACATACCAGAAAGCCTTTTTGATTTGCAGCAAATGCAGGAATACAAATTGACTGTAGAAGTTGGTAGCAACATAGATTAGTACTAGATTATCTTTTAGCAGAAGAGGGAAATTGAGAGATGTAATGGAAAAATGTTCCCATAAATTCGGAGTAACAATTAGCAGAATAGGAGACAACAAAAGAGTTATATCTCACACTGAAGATAACAGGCAAAGCAAGGATCCAAGTGATTTTTATCTTATTTTGAGGTTAGAAATCAGTTAAGTAGAACAAAAGTTAATTCTTCCTTGGAAAGCTCATGTGTAATAAGGGGGGGTGCAGGGGAGGGACTTTTCGGTGAGGTATAAGTATTTAGATTTACTTTTGTTTCCGGAGGGTGTGTCTATCCCATGAGATGGGCCAGGGTAGTCTCATTAATAAACTTTATATCTTTTTTTTCAAGAAAAGTAAATTTAATAACAAAATTAGATTCAGATCTTTTTACATAATTGGTGAATTACAGAAAACTAACAAAAATTAAGATCAATAAGTTACTATACTTAACAGGGAGATGTTACATTGCTTACTAAACTATAAAGCAAATATTTAATGCATATTTGAGATGATGGAACAATAAAATTTAAATTAATTTTTGCAAAACTGCAATGAAGGCAAATAAGCTGTTAAAATAAAAAAGAAATCAAACCCAAAGTGGGAAAAAAAACACCCAGCTATGCAAAAGTCAGAAAGTACAAATTTAAAATTCAGTTCAGTGCCTCATTGCCAACATGGCATTTATGTCCCAGATGAGGTTCCGTAATTGGTCCATAATTTGTTTCAGCTGTTGATTCTTCTGTTTGAGTTTTTATTTACTTCCCCTATTTCCCTCCTCTCTTCACTGGCAAAGCGAAGTTGGCTAGAAGCACCACGGTCATCCTTCTTTGAGCCATCTTCTTCCACATATGGAATGAGTTGCTTTATGAGAATGGGATCCAATCCTAAACAGTTTTCATTGCATTGATCATAAACTAATCTTAGTTTCCGGAAGAGGATGGAGAGTTGACAGAGATGATCTTGAAGTTTAGCTAACCTGTCCTGGTATGTTCCAGTGTGGTAAGTGGCACCATTTGGTAACTGCATGTTCCTGAGCGGCTGGAAGATCTCCATGGTGCTATACACGACGATCTGCACGGTTCCCTCCCCAGTCCGGCAGAGGAACGCGGTGTTCACCTCACGTGCAGCCTGAGCCTGGGGTGGACATTCTGAGCCCGGCTAGAGGAAGGACGGAAAGCGGCGGGGCCCACCCCTCGCCGGGCCGCAGCGAGGAACGCATCGCCTTATTGAAGCCCGGGAGAGGCCTGGCCTGTAGGCCTTCTTCCCCTAAACGCAGTCCATTTGGGGTTCGGGACAAAGCTGCGGGGGTGCGCCCGTGGGGCGGAAGGTACGAGAGGGTGGGACAGTAGAAAGTAGACCTAGAACAACTTAAAAACAGTCGCCTCGGCTTCCGCTTCTCCGGGACGCTGACAGTAAACTTTTTTTTATACTCACCCCTCCCAACCTGAACGAGTTATTTCTTACACTGCCTCCTCAAACATATCTATCTATCTATCTATCTATCTATCTATCTATCTATCTATCTATCCATCCATCCATCCATCCATCCATCCATCCATCCATCCATCCATCCATCCATCCATCCATCCATCCATCCATCTATCTATCTATCTACATTTAAAAAATCAGGGAAAATAATCTTTTTCCTCTGTTTTCCAGATCTGCTCCCTACTTAGCCTTGCACCCAACCTTGTGCTCCGTTCTACCGTAAGTGGGCACTCCGTAAGAGCCGCATTCTCCCTTCAGCCCTCAGCTAGGCTTTTACGTTTCTTAATCTGGCAAGAGAGACGGTATGGTCCAGTGGTTAGAGGGCTGGTGTTGGAGTCAAGAACACCTCAGTTGAAATTCTGCCTCAGGCAGGGACAACCCCATGGCTCTGGGCAAGACACTTAACCTCTTCGAGACCCAGTTACCTCCTTAAAACTATAAATTATAGATCTTTGGAGATCTGCATTGGTAGAAAAAAGTCTCTACACCAGAAAATCACAGATCCAGGTTCTTCCCTCCCCAACCCCAAAGTCTGTGGCACAAATTTACCTCTGGTGACTCTGTGGCTGGTGTCTGTTGGGAGACAGAAGACAATTTTTTTTTTTGGAGGCAGGAAGGCAGGGCAGTGGGGGTTAAATGACTTGCCTAAGGTCACAGGGCTAGTTTTGTAAGTATCTAAGGCCAAATTTGAACTCAGGTCCTCTTGACCCCAGAGCTGGTGCTCTATTCACTGTACCACCTAGCCCCCCAATAATTTGATAAAGTACAAGCTTTTCTCATGGTTGTTGGGATTAACAGAGTTAATATCTACAAAGAATTAAAGTAGGTACCTAATATGAAAGTTTATATGACCAGTTGTATAGAGAATAGAGCGATGGATTTTGAGTAAGGAAGACTTGAGTTTAAATACTACCACAGACATGTATTAGCTGGGTTACTTTGGGCAAGACATTTAACCTCTGCCTCAGTTTCCTCAACTGTAAAATAGAAATGGTAACAATCCGTACCTCATGTGGTTTTTGTAAGGATCATATGACATTATGCGCATAGAAGTATTTTGTAAACTCTAAAGGATTTTGTATTAGCTATTATTAGTATTCATGATACTCTTCTGATGCAGTGTAAAAAAAGAGTGTGTCCACCTTTACGGATGATTTCCTTAACAAAATAAGGGATGTGCATTGTAAGGTTTGTGACCACACCGCCCGAAGCAGTGAGGTGGGCTTGATGAATCCGGGTGTAGCAGAGCTCTAGGCTCTCTCCTCTGATTGGGGTCAAGGAGCTAGGTCCTAATCAGCTGATGAAGTGGGAAGTCTCTTCTGCAAGTGTTGGATTTTGGTTTAGGAGTTAGAGGAGCTGGAGAATATAGCCTGAAGCCTCCGACTGCCCTCAATTCTGTTCTGCAGGCTCATCAACCAACATAAACTTCCCCTGGCTCACCAGCACCTGACAAATGCAATTTTCAAGCCTTTTTCCAGACTGTACATTAAGTGGCCTCCTCTTATTGATTTTTGTCTTAGAAAGTCTTGTCAGGAGGAAGGTGATGACTTTAACGACTGTTTCTTGGCCTACTTAACCCTTCTCTTTTATTTTAGATTTTTATAGGGAGAAGACTATTTTTAAAAAGCTTGATGGGATATCAAAGTGGTTTCAGAGAGATATAGCCCTCTCATTTAGCTTATGTAGCTGAGCTCCTAGCAGCCTTTGGTAGGGAGAGGCTTATTAACTATTAACTATCAGGTGGGGGGAAGGGACTGAAAGATGATGATTATCAGAGCAGCTGAGGCAGAGATACTTTGCTAATTGAGGGATTGTAGAGATGTTCAGCTGATTGCAGGTGAGAAACAAAACCTGGTGGAGAGTAGTGGATGACAGAATGTGGTGAAGCTTTGGATAGTTGAAAGTGAGAGAAGTCTCTATTTTGTGCACTGATCACTTGTACTCCTTGTATGTGGCTCTCCAATATATAGATCTGTCTTATATTCTGAAAGTATTTTTAAAAGTTTTATTGATGCCTTTTGCTTTTATATTTTGGTCATTTCTTTTTTTTAAATTAAATTTTATGTTTATTTTTAGTTTACATCATTCATTTCAGATTTTGAGTTACAAATTCTCCCTGTCCCCCTACCCACTACCCTAAAACAGCAATCCCACTATATACCCCTTCCTCCTATATCTTCCCCAATCCCCCCTCTGACCTTCCAGTAGGGCAAGATGGATCTCCCTACTCCAGTGCCTGTATATCTTATTTCCCAGGTGCATATAAAATAATAATTATATATTTTTTTACACATTTGATTTTAAAACGTTGAATTCCAAATTCTTTCCCTTCCTCCCTCATCATCCACCCTTACTGGGAAGATAAGCAATTCAATATAGGTTGTACATGTGTAGTTACATAAAACATTTCTGTAGTGGATATATTGTGAAAGGCTGACTATATTTCCCTCCATCCTATCCCACTCCCCACTTGTTCTATTTTCTACTTTGACCCTG
>CM053594.1:125852928-125897210 GCA_028646575.1 Pseudocheirus occidentalis | reverse complement strand
GACTCACTATATTTCCCTCCATCCTATCCCACCCCCCACTTGTTCCATTCTCTACTTTATCCCTGTCCCTTTACTAAAGTGTGTGCTTCTAACCACCCGCCCCCCTACCCTGACCATCCCTCCATCATCCCCCCTCTCATCCCCTTCCCCCCTACTCTTCTGTAGGGCAAGATACCCAATTTAGAGTGTATGTCATTCCCTCCCTAAGCCTGATTTAGTGAGAGTAAAGTTGACCCATTCCCTTTTGCCTTCCTGTTCTTCTCCTCCATTGTAATGGTTTTCCCTTGTCCATATACCCTCCTATATAAACATATATGTGTGTGTGTATGTAATACATACACACATATTTATATTCCCTTCACCTATCCTCATACTGAGAAAAGTTTAAGTTACAATTATCGTTTTTTCCATGTAGGAATGTAAATAGTTCAACTTTGATAAGTTCCTTATGCTTTCTTTTCCCTGTTTACTTTCTCATGCTTCTCTTGCTTCTTGTATCTGAATGTCAGATTTTCTATTAAACTAGTTTTTTTCATCAAGAAAGCTTGAAAGTCCTCTCTTTCATTGAATGACCACATTTCCCCCTGAAACATTATACTCAGTTTTGCTGGGTAGGTGATTCTTGATTTTAATCCCGGCTCCTTTGACCTCTGGAATATCATATTCTAAGCCCTTTGATCCCTCAATGTAGAAGCTTCCAGATCATGTGTTATCCTCATTGTGTTTTCACAATATTCAAATTGTTTCTTCTTGGCTACTTGTAATATTTTCTGCTTGATCTGGGAACTCTAGAACCTGGCTGTAATATTCCTAGGAGTTTTCTTTTTGGGATCTTTTTCAAGAGGTGACTGGTGAATTCTTTCAACCTCTATTTTGCCCTCTGGTTCTAAAACATTAGGGCAATTTTACTTGAGAATTTCTTGAAGGGTGATTTCTAGGTTCTTTTTTTGATCATGGTTTTCAGGTAGTCCAATAATTTTAAAATGATCTCGCCTGGATCTATTTTCCAGGTCAGTGGTTTTTTCTGGTGAGATATTTCACATTGCCTTCTATTTTTTCATTTGTTTCAATCTGTTTAATTGTCTCTTGATTTCTTATAAAGTCATTAGCTTCTATTTGCTCCAATCTAATTCTGAAAGAATTATTCTTTTCATTGAGCTTTTGAAATTCTTTTTCCATCTGGCAAATTTAGCTTTTTAAGGCATTCTTCTCATCATTGGCTTTTTGGGCCTCTTTTGCCATTTGAGTTAGTCTATTTTTTAATGTGTTATTTTTTTCAGTCAGGTTGTTGACTCTCTTCTCATGATTTTCTTGAATCATTCTCATTTCTCTTCCAAATTTTTCCTCCACTTTTCTAATTTGGTTTTCAAAATCCTTAAGCTCCTCTATGACCTGTAAGCAGTTCATATTTTTCTTGGAAGCTTTTGGTGCAGGAGTTCTGACTTCGTTGTCTTCTTGCTGTTCCATACTTTGATTCTTTTTGTCCCCAAAAAAGGAATCCAAAGTTGGATTGCTGTGTTTGCTTTGCTTCCTTTGCTTGCTCATGTGGCCAGTCAGTTACTTGACTTTTGAGCTTTTTGCCATAGTAGAACTCTGCTTTGTCCCAATTTGCTGGGGGTTTTGCAGCTGCTGGAGCTATTATTTGGGTGCCCTCTTTGAAACCTTCACAGGCTCTGGCATCTGGTCACACACCCCAGGACCTCCTCCACCCAAGTCCTTGATCCTGATCCAGGCAGGTTAAGGCAAGAGCACTTAGCCTCTGAATGGTCGCTTGGCCCCACTGAGATCTGCAGATCTGCTCTGAAGCAGCCACATGGAGGTGGTTGCAGGGCCACCAGGCCTGAGCTGCCTCTCTCTTCTGGGGGCAGAGGCTGGACTGCACTCTCAGTCCCCGTTTCCAAATTCTGACCTTTTACTTTGCCTTTGATATTTATGGGTTGATAATTCTGTAAACCACCACAGCTGCTGGTGGTCCACTTTCTTGAAGTCCCTCCAGCTGTGGCTGATGGGGCTGCCCTAGGGCTAAAACCATGGGCTCGTGTGGGGCTGCAAATGAACTTCCATGCGCCCTTCTCGCCAGGCTGCCTTCAGCGGGACACTTGTTTCTCTCTGTCACTTTGTGGGCTCTGTAGCTCTACAGTTTGTTTAGAGTCATGTTTTCTAGGTATTTGAGGTGGTTATGGGGGAGCTCATGGAGTTTCCCTGCTTCTGTGCCACACACACACACACACACACACACACACACACACACACACACCAGGTAAGTGAAACTAACATAGATACTTTGAAAGTATATGCTTTCATAAAAGAGATCAGATTGGGGGAGGGGCTTTACAGTGGGATCATTGTTTTGGGGTTGGGGTAAGGGAAAGACAGGAGAAAATTTGTAGCTCAGAATCTCATGGAAAGGAATGATGTAAACAAGAAAATAAAAAATTAAAAAAAGGAATCTACCCATTATGGCAAATCTTTAATAAACTTTGTTTTACTTTTGCTGAAAAAAAAGAAAGTATATGCTTTTATTTTTTTCAATTAACAGACTTTTATTTTTTTCCCTTCTCCCCTGCCCCCTTCCAATGGAAAAAAAAGAGGAAAAAGTCCTTATAACAAATATGAATAGTCAAACAAACTCCCGAATTTGCCTTGTCCAAAAACGTGTGCTTCCTTCTGCGTTTTGAGTCTATAACCTCTTTATCAGGAGGTGGGTAGCATACTTCTCATCAGTCTTTTGGAATCTGGGTTGCTGATTGCATTGATCAGAGTTCTTAAGTCTTTCAAAGTTGTTTCTTTTTACAATATTGTTATTATATAAATTGTTCTTCTGGTTCTGCTCACTTCATTTTGTGTCAGTACATACAAAGTCTTCTCAAATATCTCTGAAGCTGTTTTGCTTTTTTGTTTTGTCATTTCTTACAGCATAATAGTATTTTATTATGCTCATATACCATATTATGTCTAGCCATTCCTCAACTGATGGATATCCCCTTAGTTTCCAGTTACTTGCCATCCCAAAAGCAGTCATTCTAAATATTTTTCTATATGTTGTTCTTTTTTCTCTCTCTTTGATCTCCGAGAGGTATAAAATTCATAGTGTTATTACTGGATCAAATGACTTACAGAGTTTAGTGATTTTAGGGGCATTGTTTCAAATTGCTTTCCAGAATACCTAGACCAATAGTGTCCACATTATGGGCAGCTAGGTGGCATAGTGGATAGAGCTCTGGGCTTGGAGTCAGGAAGACTCACTTTTCTGAGTTCTAATCCGGCGTCAGACCCTTTACTAGTTGTGTGAGCCTCAGCAAGTGATTTAACCTTGTTTGCTTCCGCTTCCTCAGCTTTAGAATGAGCTGGAGGAGGAAACAGCAAATCACTCCAGTATCTTTGTCAAGAGAAAGTGACTGGAAAACACCAAACAACAAATCAATAGTATGCCTATTTTCCTGAAGTCCCTCTGACCCATTGACAACTGGTAAGTGTGAGGTAAAATTTCAGGATTGCTTTAATTTACCTTTCTCTTATTATTAGTGATTGAGAACAACATATTTTCACATAGCTGTTTGGATTTTTTTTTTTGAGTTAGAAAACTTCCTGTTCATATCATTTGATCATTATCAACTGGGGAATGGCCTGAAACTCTATAAAAAACATTCTCTGTCTCTAGTCTACCTTCTTTCTAATGAAAAGATGTATTTCCTGATCCTTTTCCCCATCTAAATTGGTCTTTATAATTACAAAGCATTTAGCTTTGTGTTTTTTGTCATTTACATTATTGTAGTCATTTTTTTAAAGTATCATTTTATAATGTCTTCCCATGTCTTTGAATTTGTACTTTTTGTTTTTTCCTGCAATGCAGTAATTTCCCTACACATTAATATAGTACAACGTGGGTTTGTTTTGGCGGGTAGATTCTCAAATGTTTTATAATGTCTACAGTAACTTTAAATGGGGTTTCTCTTACTGTCTCTTGCTGTTGGACTTTGTTGCCTGTCAGTTGGGGAATGGCTGAACAAGTTGTGGTAAATGAAGGTAATGGAATACTATTGTGCTTTAAGAAATGGGGAGGAGATGGTCTTCATATTCACCTGGAGAGCCTTATACAAACTGATGCTAAGTGAGAAGAGCAGAACCAGGAGAAATTTGTACACAGTGACAGGCACAACATATGTGTGACAACCAGCTTTGGTAAACTGGACTCTTCGCAGCAACACAAGGTTATAAGACAACTCTAAAAGACTCAGGATGGAAGGAGATGTCTACATTCAGAGAAAGCTCTAGAAAGAGCAGGGTTTAAATGGAGACTGAAGCAAACTACATGCTCTCTTTCTTTTCCATGTTTGGTTTTGTTTCTTCTTTCCCGTCATTCACTCCATCAGTTACAACCCTTCCATACAACCAGACTAATGTCCAGTGTGAAAGTATTTGCAGATCCTATACTTGATTACATGCCTTCAGTATGTGCTAGGCTACTACAAAATGTACTGTTTTAAATATTTCAGTGTGTATGGGACGCTTTTTTTCTCTGATCTCCTGGAATACCATCCAGCTGTAGGATCCCTGGATCAAAGGTTACATAAATAATTCTAAGACTTTTATTGTATAATTTCAAATTGTTCTCCATAATGGTTGGGCAGAGTCACTGCTCCCTCTACAGCATGTTAATGTGTTTGTCCTTCTTCAGGTTTTCCTGCATCAACTATTTCTATCTTCTATCTTTGAAAATTTGTTCAATTTGAAGTAGAACCTTTATTAACTTTTATTTCCCTTGTTATTAATGATTTGAAACTTTCACATAGTCTTCAGAATATTGTCTGTTCACACTGTTTGACCAAGTATCTGTTGGAGGATGATTCTTGGGCTTAGATAGTTTTAAAATTTCCATATGTATAGCAGTACATATCAGACTTTTATCAGCACTGTTTGATACCAAAATTAACCCCCTTCCACTCCCACTTCAGTTTCCCTTTTTATCTCAGTTGAATTGTTTGTTCATGAAAAAGTTCTTAAATTTTAAGAACTCAAAACTGTTTATTTTATTTTTATTATTCCCTTTGTTCTTTGGTTAAGTGATGAAGTTATTTATTAAAATGGGAGCCTACATGTTCTCTAACTTCTAATGAGTCTTTCAGCTCTTAAGATTCTGATGATTCTTCTCTGAAGAATCTTTCACTATCTTCTTCCTAAGGACATCAGATTTTCTTAGTTTAATTAATGCTATCTTGATGACTTAATTAGCATCCTAAAGTGTATTTAATTAACTTAAGAGATTTTTTTTTTTTTGGACATATAGATGTAGCCTGTCTCTCTAATCCTGAAACCTTTCCTAGGGTTTGAACTGAGCAGTATCCTAGGTCTGCTATCCTTTGGGATAAAGAAATGACTGAGGAATGTACCTACAATTTATATAAATGCCTAGGAGATTTGAATCCTTTTAAAAATATTTAAACAAACAAACTAAAACAAGTCCCAGTAACAAACTAAAACAAGTCCCAACTGTATAACAATAAAAAAAACGCTTTTACAGGCTTTATTGAATCACAAATTTTTCACAGTTGTAAGAGGTCTCTGTTGCCACATAGTCCAGTACTATCTACAACATACTCAACTGGGCATTGGACCATTGAGGGCCTTTGGTGATCCTTTATCTTTCAAACCTTCCCATTCCATTTTAGAAAATTCCAGTGGTTATTTTGAGCCAAAATTTTCCTCCATTTTATGTAGTTTAGAACAAATTATTTAGTTGGATTGTTGTTTTGTGTGTTATATAGGAAGAATGAATAAAATTTTGCTTCCTTAGAACATACTATAAAGTTATATTCTCACTTTTCCCACCATATTACTCTAATCTACTAATGACACTTCAGATTTGGCTAGTTGCCAAAGTCCCTCAGTGTGTAAGTGGTGTTTAGACTTCTGTATGGGGACATTTTTTCATCTGAAATGCATGTTAGCCCTACAGCAGTCCTGGTTGCTTTCAGTTATTTGGTTTTGTGAAAACTGTTAATATGTACATTAATGTGAAGGACCACTAATTTTTGAACAGAAGTCATTTTTGATGGTAATTAAGCCCACATTAGATATCAAGGTAAAGTAAACATCGGGGAAAGAAGAGAAAAATATGCATAATATATCTAAATAAGAGTCACACAAGAAATGGCTACAGATGGGATATCCAGAAAAAAAAATAAAGAGGAATGGACCAAGAGCCACTTAAGAATCAAGATAAAATGAAGACGATAGGAATAAACAATGGCCAAATGGAGAAGAGCAGGAAAAGGGGAAAAAATGGAACTAGAAATGAGGGATGAGTAAAAATATGAAGTTAATAGCAACTATGAATCTGGGTGATTATTAATAACCATGCTATTCTTACATAAAACAGAACTTTCAAATTAAGTTTACGATATAGTAAAAGCAAATGATGGGGTCTCAGGAGTAGAAGAAACAAAATCTTTCTTCTTTCATTCATTTAAACTTCCCTTAGGAAAATGCCTAGACTTATATTAAATCAAGCATTTATTACTGTGCCTTCTCTTTGATTTCGACTGTAAGAATTTCTTCTTCTGCATTAGAGGAAGGGGTCATGGTGATGATAAGCGATTCTTGAGCGTTTCCCGTGGGGAGGACTGCCTTTGGTATAGGCTGGGGCACTTGTTCTGTAATAGGTCTTGATTTACATTTGAGCCTGTCCACTGGTTTTTCTATTTCATTTCCCAAGTTACTTTTGGCTGTGTCCAGTTGTTTTTCTGCTGCTTCATTTCCATGCACTTGTACTTCCTCAGTTTTTTTATCTTTTTCCTGAAAAAAAAAAAGCATTGGTACAGAATTAGCTCTGAAATCACAATCAGAGGTTTCAAGTACGTTTGGCTAGTGGTTACCTTAATGTTCAAGTTTATCACTTAGAAAAGGAATCTCTGAATTATTCTTCTCAGGAGAAGAGAATCTCTGCATGTCAAGTGGAATGTGGACACAGAACTTCTGAGTTAGGGTGAAGGGGAGGTTTGGGCCTATGCATTTCTACATTTGCCAAAAGATTCTCCATCTAACTCTATGCATGTGATTGCTTAGATAGCAGAAGCATTAGGTTCAAAGTACTTATGATATGAATATCTTTTTCTGTATGTGCAAGCTGCTGAAATAGAAATGGGTATCTCTCCTTGAGGAAGATTTATCTGTCACAAATGTGCTTGTATTTTCTAGATCTAGTATGTGGATTTTTAACCTATGGGTGATGAAGCTTTTTTTTTTTAATTGATAATTGATAATTTTTGACATGATTTTTATTTTGTAATCCTAATACAGTCAGTAGGGTGGTACAGTAGAGTCAGGAAGACCACAGCCCAAATCCAACCTCAGAAACTTACTAGGTGTGTAATCCTGGACGATTCACTTAGTGTCTCTGTCTGATCCAATTTCCTTATCTGTAAAATGATGATTAGAATAGCACCTATCTCTCTTAGGGTTTTTGTGAGGATCAAATGGGAAAGTTTTCATATAGCAGTTTGCAAACCTTAAAGCATATATATATATATATATATATATATATATATATATGTATATATATATATGCTAGTCATTATATAATGCTAGTCATTATATAATATATATATATATATTATGAGGGATGAGTAAATTCTATATATATGAATGCTAGTCATTACTTTGTTGTGTTTGTTAAAAGGTACTCTTCTGGGAAGGTGTCTGTGGGCTTTACCTGACTGCCAGAGGGCTCCATGACATAGAAAGATTGAACTCTTATTCTAGTTTTCTCTCTAGTAGTGACCTTACTTTTGATGTTATGCAGGGTTAGACAGGTTATTTTATCCCAATCCTGTCTGGGCCTTAGTGTCAGCATTTATAAAATGAGTGGGCTGGACTCGCTGAGCTCTCAAAGGTTCTTTTTTCTTAAAAATCTGTGATCCTTTTTATTTCACCATATTTCTGGTGCCTCATTTAGGAATAATTTGGACTAGGTATAAATGCTCATGAGAGGTAGAAGTGAATAAAAAGGACAGATCTATAATTTCATGGGTGCAGAGAAGTAGTGAATAAAAGAAAAAAAACAAGCCCTTATGATGTTGCCATGTGCCGTGCTAACAACACTCGGATGTGAATACCAAAGTAAGACAGCCCTTTCCTTCTAGGAGTCTCCATTTTAATAGGAGGAGACAACCCATATGTCTAGAGATTAGCATTTGCCTTGGAGTCAAGGAAATGTGAATGACTCTGACCCATTCTAGCCATGGAATCCTGGCCAAGTCTCTTCTCAGTACCCTGAGCAACTCTTCAAGACTATAGACTGAAAAATAGATTCTGATTTGCGTTGGTAGAATTTTTTTTTTTAACTGGGAGTTTTCTGCACCAGTGAAATCATAGATTTGTCCTTTCCTTTCTCTCCAAATACACACACACACACACAGTTTTTGGAAGAGGGGAATGTCAATTTTTTATTTCATTAATATAGGGAATTCCCAGCACAGAATGTTCCTCCATTAGTAACTCATCATTTTAGAGAGTTGCCTGGAGCATTGAGAGATTAAGTCATTTACTCAGGGTCATATAGCTACTAAGTGCTTATGTGTAGGAGGCTGTATTTGAACTTGGTCTTTTAGTATCTGAAGTCTGTCCTCTGTCTACTACTTAGTATACCATGCTGAGGTGACATGCATATGTAACCATGTGCCCATCCATAGGCTATAGGTATGTATATACATATAGATACATGTACATGTGCATATATTTATATATACATACTCATATATCTATATCTGTCTCTGTGTCCAACTAGATCTCCATCAACTCCACCTCCAAATCCAGCTGTCTCCAGCTCTCTCCATACGTATGTGTAACCTGGCCCAGTCCTACCTTTCCAGTCTTCTTACTCCTTACTCCCTCCTTTTGAGTACTTTTTGACTCAGTGCCACTGGCCTCCTTGTTACTCCTGCCACAAGATACTACATTTCCTGACTCTGTACACCCCTCTGAGCTAGAATTCTGTCTCATTATTTCTACCTCTTGTCTTCCCTTGCTTCTGTCAGGTCTCAGCTAAAGTCTTACCTTCTATAAGAAACATCTTCCTCTCCCCCTTAATTCTAGTACCTTCCCTTGCCTGATTATCTCCAGTTTATTTTGAATATATCTTGTTTGTCTCCCCCATTAGACAGTGAGTTCCTTGACAACATGGACATTTTTTGGGGTAAGGACTGGGGGGATCGGACTTTGCATAGTACTTGGTAGTCAGTGTTTAATAAATGCTTGTTGACATCACTTCTCTCAGTCTCAGTCTCGTCATCTGTAAAACTGAGATAATGCTGGCACCTTTCTTGCAAGGTTGTTGTAAGGATCAAAAGATATAATGTATGTAACAAGCTTTTCAAATTCTAAAGCACTGTATAAATGAGCTTTCTCATTTATACCCACCCAGGCCCCCTGGGAAATTAATTTTTTTTTCACTCATTCATCACATTACCTGAGCTGCTGTTTCTTTCTTCAGTCTTAGTAGTCTTGCAAGACTTGTTTTCCCTGAGCCACCCAGCAAGGCTTTTAGCATTTTGGGTGTCTTTTCTTTGGATGGGACGAGAAGGGCAAAACCTTTCACTGGAGGTGGGGCTTCTGTGGGCTTAGCCTTCTGCCTTAGAAATAATCTGCAAACAGATGATAGGAGACATCATTAAGGAGCTTTGTTTAAAGTCTTGGCAGAAATCATCCTGGGAGCTGACCATTACTTTCCTATAGAATATTATCTACTTGTACAAACTAAGTTATATAAAAACCTTAGAGAAAGCCCCAAGTAAGCTGACATGCTGTGTTCTATGGTCACTCTTCCTCCATTTGTAGTGACTGTACAAATACACACACAACACACATACACACACCCCACACCATTCACCTTGTCTTTAAAAAAAATAGTACAGCATTCTAGCTATTATACCTCAGCAGTTCAGGGTCTCATTATTTAAGTCTAAAAGCCACACCTTCCTGAATTTTGGGGGCTTTCAAAGAATACTAATTCTGGGAGCACAAGTCATTTACATATGTCAGTTGGATGAAACTGTTGTCAGAATCCAGTTCTCCCCTCAAGAAAGCTGTTAATAGGAAAAGGTATCCTAGGAAATCCTATTTGATGTTCCCTCCTTCTTTTAATGTGTTTACTTCTCAGTTTTTTCATAAATTAAAACCCTCTGTGATTTTTCTTAAGGACATACTTGGCTTTCTGCATGAGGAGCTTTTCAGAGTCTGGGTAGCACACTAAGATTTCATTGAGTGTCTTTTTGTCAAGAATAAAGAGATTGGCAAATCCATGGGCCACCACATTAGCTGTCCGGCGGTTTCCTCCACCTCTTGCCAGAAGGCTGTAAGATAGAAAATTGTAATTTTACCTTTTGCGATATTGCTCTGTTTTCTTCCTTTGAGAGCCTTCAGAAATCCTTGTAGTGTCCAAAATTTAGTAATGGTACCACGTAAGAGATGCTTTCCCACGTTCAAGTGAGCAGGTATGCTTCCTGAGAAAGTCAGGGATGTTATGGGGACAGAACTTATTTCAGCTGAAGTATATGTAGGGCATTATGGCTGTAAAGCACTCTCATCTACACATGATCTCATCTGCTCCTCAGATACTACCCTGTGAGGTAATAATAATAATTGTGACTCACATTTCTGTGGCTTTAAGACTCAAGTGTTTCCTTTGTAATTACAACCCTGTAAGGTAGATAGGGGGAGTGTCAGTCTCTAATTTAGAGTTAAACAAAAGACTTGGGGAGATTTAGGTACTTGCCTAGGATTCTACAACTAAGTAAGCAGCGGATACAGGATTGGAACTTAGTTCTTCTGATTCCAAGTCCAGGAATCTTTCCATTAGATCTCAGGGACCAGAGGTAGTCACAGTTTTCTATCAGTCCTTTCTTTCTGTCTGTTGAAGACACGTGTCCCACCAACACTTTTACCTCAGAACTTATATTTAAAGAAACTGACCTTCCTTCAAAACCAAGACCAGCTCTGATGCCCAGTCTTGATCCTGAAACTCTGAGGTGCCTAACCTGGGCTCCATTCATACCATTTCCTGGCATCTATGGACAGATTTAAGGGAGCCCATGAACTTGGGTGGAAAAAAATAGCATCTTTATTTTCAACTTCTACCTGAAATGTAGCATTTTCTTTAATTATAAATGTAGGAGAGAAACATTATTCTGAGAAGGATTTTATAGGTTTCCCCTAGATTGCCAAAGGGGTCTATGATCAAAAAGTTAAGAAAATTTAATCTAACTGAAAGCTTTCTCTTTGTCTTCTCAATTCTCATTGTTATGCGACTTGTATGACAAATCACGTGGTGTTTTACATTATATTATTTATATACATGTCACATCTCCTAATTAGAGTGATATAAATTTCTTGAGGACAAGAATAATTTCTTTGGTTTAATAGAACCAACCCAGACCAATATAACCAAACCAGAAGACTGGGGTTATGACCCTGAGCAACCTTTATGACCCTGTTTCTTTCTCCAGAGATGAGGGGTTGGGTGAAGTCTCAGCTAGCTCTAAATTTGTCAATCAATAAAGATTTTACTAAATGATTACTGAGTGCCTGGTACTTGGGCAACTAGGTGGCACAGTGGATAGAGTGCTGGGCTTCAAGTCAGGAATACTTACCTTCTTGAATTCAAATTCGGCTTCAGATACTTATTATAGATGTGTGAACCTGGGCAAGTCACTTAACTCTGCCGCAGTTTACTCATCTGTAAAATGATCTGGAGAAGGAAACGCAAGCCACTCTAGCATCTTTGCCAAGAAAACCCCAAATGGGATCATGAAGAGTTGGACAGGACGGAAAACAACTAAACTTTGCTAACATGCTAGAGATATAAGGGCAACATGTGAAACAATTCCTGCCCTCAAGGAGCTCATAGAGCTACAGAATGAAAACGCAGTAGTTTTGGCAAGCTAGTTTTGTAATAACTGGGGAAATTGAGAAGTTTTTTGAGTTTTGTGAGCTGATTTTTGACGGAAACCAGGGATTCCAAAAGGGAGAGATGAGGATTCAGTATATTCCAAGCATAGAGGACCACTTGTGTGAAAGGATATAGATGAAAGATGGGCTGTTTTATTTGCAGAACAGCAAGGAGGCTGGTATGGTTGGGTTGCAGAGTGCATGGAGGTCAGGGATGTGCAAAAAGACTGGAAAGGGAGGAAGGAATCAAGTGGCAAGAGGTTTAAATGTTAGAGAAGTTTATATTTTATCCTAGAGGTATTAGGGAGCTGCCAGAGTTCATTGAATAGCCCAGTATTGGGGTAGGGGGAGAGAATAACAGGATCAGACCTGAACTGTGTCAGATGATGGAAGATAAATTGCAGCGAGGTGAGACTTGACAAAGGGAGATCAAATAGGAAGCTGTTGCAAAAGTCCAAATGAGACATAATGAGGACCTGAACTATTGGGGTGACTCTGTGAGTGCAGAGGAGAGAGGAGGTGGGGGTCACGTTGTGATGATAAAAATGATGAAATTTGAATGCCGATTTCTCTCTCTGTCCCTCTCTGTCTCTGTCTCTCTCTCGTCAGAACGAGGAGTTCAAGGATGGTGATATCCTTTAAGTTACCTTAGGGCATCTAGGTGGTGCCTGGAGTCAGAAAGACCTGAGTTCAGATCTTAATCAGACACTTACTAGTTGTATGATCCTGGGCAAGTCGCTTAAGTTCTGTTTGCTTCACTTTCCTCATCTGTAAAATGATGATAATGATAACTCCTGTCTTTCAGGGTTGTTGTGATGACCAAATGAGATAATAGTTGTAAAGAGGCTGGCACCATATAGTTGTCATTGCTGTTTGTCCTTTGTTTTGGAAAAAGGCTGATGATATGTACCATTGGTGATATCTTGACTCTTAGAGTGAATTGGATTTAAGTGAGGCAGAGTTGTACAAAGTCATCAAGCTTACTTTCTTTTCTTGGGTCATCAGAGTTCCATGGCAAGACAAAAGTCATGACGGTTGATGACTGGGGTGCAGTGGATGACCTTGGCATTTTCTGTCTGACAAAGTTCCAAGTGCTCCATAGTGCCTACTTCAGCTGACTTCATGGCTATTGGAACAAATCATTCTTTGGAGATGGGAATCTTCATAGGCTTTGGATAGACATCCCCCTAGCTCCACAACAAGTATGAGGCCTGTTGGTTGCCTTCAACTTGCTTTAGCCTGTCTGCAGAGATGGTTTGCTGGAGTATGGCTTCTGCCCATGTGTAGTGCCAACACAATATTCATAGTACTGATGGTGACTATGACTATGCCAGCATAGTTCTGAATCACAAAATATAACAGACTCTCCATACAGAAGATGGAAGCAGAATATTTATTCAGATACCAGAAGCCAAATCCCCAAACTAGAAAGCCAAATCCCAACACCAGAAAACTGAATCCATCACAGTAACAAAGAAGTTAATATACCATAACACAGCAGGGAGCCACACCATCCTTTAGCCTGCCCACAAACAAACACTCCCTATCCTAGCTGTCTCCTTGCCTGCATCCTCTCTCTCTCACTGAGCTAACTGCTCTGTCTCATAGCTTCCTCTGGGCTCTGCTCTACCTGTTCAGCAAGCTCCTCCCACCACAGATTCCATGTGATTACATTCGGCCTATTAGGGGGGCAGGGAAGGTCTTCAAATTCCCATTACCCTTACACCATGCTACAGTTTTTTGGAGCCGTAGATTAGAGTTGGATGAAAGGTGGACGCCAATGATGCATGAACAGGCCTGAAAAGGACTTGGCAAACCCTCACACCAGAGGTGGTAGTCCTACCCAAATACTTCATGCACTCTTACTATATAGTAAGATCTATATAAATGTTAGCTTATTATTATTAATTATTATTATTACCTTAAATTATGAAGAACTTTACCTTCCTGTTCACAAAGTGAAATACTTTATACATAGTAGACGTTCAACCAGTATTTGATCAGTTCTGAGTGAATGAAACTAAAAAAAATCTGACATACCAATGAATGAGATAAGAAGGTAAATTTTAAGAACGTAACAACCAAAAATAATAGGTTGTATGTTCCCTTGAGGCTTCACTGTGTCAGAATAGCAGGGAGATTTTGTCCTTTAGAGTCAATTAATAGGAAATGGGGAGAGAAGAGAAATGTTAATAAAAAATACAGTAGCTAAGGGATGGAAAAATATAAAGAAAAATCCTTGGAAATAGTGATGTCTAGACTCTTATGACACTATCCTGGAATGACAGTTCACATAAAACCAAAAGCAGATGGCTTCTGCCTTCTATGGCAGTGATATGCTGAGGAGTATTGATCAGGCACATGCCCAGTTATTGTTGTCGTTCCAGGATGTGAGAGAGAGTATTGCATAGAGAATAGAATGTTGATCTTAAGGTCAGGAAGACCTGAGTTCAAATCCTAACTCAGAGAATTTTTACCTTATTCTCTATATGCTTCGGTTTCCTCATCTGTAAAATGAAGGAATTGGACCCACTGATCTATAAGGTCCTTTCCATCTCCATATTGGGGTTCTTGTAAACTATGACAAAGAAAGTAATCCATAATCCTGCTGGTTAATACGGAACTTTATTGGTTTAAAGACCTCCCACAAATCTCACCCTTTTTCCTTTCTACCTAAGAACAACATCCAACTCCTCCCTCCTGAATCCACCTACAAAGGTAGGTTGGTAAAATCTAGGCTAGTGTAAGACTTGTTTCCAAAATGAAATATCTCCACTAATGCTTGGAAAAAGCCTCTGAAATCTTTAGTGGTTGAATCCATTAATGCCTATTGCTTTTGTTTTTATATCCTCAATATCTGTAGGTCATAGTACCTGGTACATAAGCATTTAATAAATGCCTGTTGATTGATTTTTTCCCCTGTTGGTCTTTGCTATTCTTTCTGTTAAATATGTTTCTTGACCCAGAAAGCAGAGTACAATTTCTAAGCCCCACTTTTTTACATTCTGTAGGGAAAAGAAAAAAAATGTCTGAAATTTTGTCCAAAGCAATACCCTTGCTTTGTTTTTGTAGAAGTGGAATGAATGATAGAATTTGAACATTAATGGCTAACTGGACCCTACCACAGGATTACCCAGTTGAAAAGCTAGTCAATTACTAAGCATTTGATTGTGGAAGATGGATAAAGTCAGCCCCAAAAGCTGCCCAGTTTTGATCTGTGAGTGAGACTTGAGTGTTTATGCATGGCTGCCAGACTGTGAGAGTAGAACAGAAATAGAATATTTAAATGTCAGGTTATTTTGAGATTTCTCAAGCTTTAATTAAACTTGCCTATAGGTCACAGGTTGAGAGATCTTGATGAGCTTTTGAAGGGGAGTAATTGTCTGCCAGATGGATTTTACCCAAACTTTCTCAGCAATGTTTAAAATAGCTTCTTTTCTCTCTTGTCCACAGAGTATTTTTCCAGCTCTTTGGCAAAGGGAGGCTTTGCTCATCTAATCACACAGTTGAGCTTCAGTATGGCATAGTAGATAGAAAGCTAGTTTAGGAGTCAGGAAGATTCAGGACAAATTTTGGCAGTGTCATGCTGGGCAAGTGTCTTAACCTCTTAGGGACTAAGACAATGTTTCAGAGAAGATGCTTATCTATATTGGTAGAAGAAGTTCATTACTGGGAACACTCTAGAGTGATCAAATCAGAAATCTGTTAAAAAGAATTCACCCAGTAAGAAATTCCCCACATATACACAGTCCTGTAGTGAGAATATTAGTCAAAGGGAAAAGACATGTAACAGTTCAGGGTTATGGCCAGCTGTTCCTAGGGAACATAAACTAGTGGGCAAAATAATAAATTGGTAATTTAGGGAGAAGCCAAGATTCACCACTAATTTTCTGGACAACCTTGGATGGTTGTCTGAGACACCTTTATGGGCCTTTGTATAAAATCAGTCAGCAAGTATTTGTGGGATTTTTAAACTGACTGTTCTCACCGGAAAGTTGTTTACCATCTGGTGATATATTTTTTTTTTTGGTACAGCACCTCCCAAACCCTTTTACTATGACATGAAAGCATTGAGATATGAGTCAGGGGAAGAATGACTGTCCACACAGAAAACTTGGTGTTTTGAATGCTCACTATGTGTTCAATGAATCAGCAAGCAATTGTTAAATACCCACTTGTGAGCCACACATTGTGCAAGCTGATGGTAGTACAAGGACAAAAATGGAAATGGTCCCTTCACTTGGGGAACAATACAAACATACACAAGAAATACAGAACAAATACTAAGCAATTATGGAGGGCGCTGAAAGTTTGGTGAATCAGAGAAAGCTTCACAGACAATATGATGTTTGAGCTGAGCCTTGGAGGAATTGAGAGATTCTGTGAGACTGAGGTGAGGAGGAAATAGACTTCAGGCGTGGGAGATCTGTGCTGAGTCTCAGGGAGGGAGTGCTATATAAGAGGAATGTGGAGAAGGACAGAGGTCAGGAAGGGGAGCATGAGGGCTGGCCATTTTAGGAGAAATGTAGACATCTGGTTCTTCTCCTAAGCAGCCTACTCTAGTTGGGGAGAGGAGACCAACACAGAGATGACAAATAAATAGTAGTGGGAGACAAAAAAGATCATGGTGCCAGATTGTACAGTGCAGACCAAAAGTTCTGGAGGAAATCAGAGAGGAGAGAAATGAATGATGAAGTACTTATTAAAATAAATAGAAGTGACTAAATAGCCCATAAAGAGGGAGAGGG
This sequence comes from Pseudocheirus occidentalis, assembly GCA_028646575.1. Taxonomy (NCBI): domain Eukaryota; kingdom Metazoa; phylum Chordata; class Mammalia; order Diprotodontia; family Pseudocheiridae; genus Pseudocheirus; species Pseudocheirus occidentalis. Next base: position 125,880,519 of record CM053594.1, on the reverse strand, counting down.
GAGGCCATTACAAGTGAGAGGACCAATACAAACAAAGGCATAGATGTGGAAAGGAGAATGGCATGTTCACAAACACTGAGGAAAGTGTCTGGTTCAGAATAGAAGAACATAGTAGAGATGAGAGGGAAATGAACTTGGATAGGTAGTATGGAATTATATTAGTGGTGAAATAGTAATAGGGACAGTTAGATTGTGTGGTGATTAAGAGTGCTGGGCCTAGAGTTAGGAAGATTCAAGTTCAAATCTGGCCTCAGACACTCACTAGTTGTGGGACCCTGGGCAAGTCACTTAACCTCTGTTTGGCTTAGTTTCCTCATCTGTAAAATGGGGAAGTGGGGATAATAACGGCACCTACCTTGTAGGGTTATTGTGAGGATCAAATAAGATAAATTATAAAGCATTTGATCGACATAGTACCAGCTGCAGAGTAAATGCTATATAAGTGCTAGTCATTATTATGGACAGGTTTAAAATTTAGGTGTAGTTTAAATCTGATGCAGTAGGAAATAGGGAGCTATTAAAAGTGTTTGAGCAGAAGTGCTAGGATAAAATTAAAATTTTCATCTATTTTTCAGCCTGTGATCCCTACAGAATTGAAGTCACATTTTCATGTGCTATTTCATGAATCTGTCTGTCCTTACCTCCCACCTCTATATCATTCTCATTGTTAAATACATTGTCAAAAAACCATATTTTCCTTCCTCTGTCTAGCACTGGATTCAAACCGCCACCCTTTGTGTCAGGTATTGGCAGAAAGAAATGAGGAGGTGACAGAGACCCCTGTGCACGAGTGGAGAACAAGGAAGGAAAGAGTGAAACACATTTTATTGAACCTACTACGTGCCGGGCAGTGCCATGTGCTTTACAAATATTAACTTGGGTGATCCTCACAAAAACCCTGTGAGTTAGGTGCTATTATGACCCCCATTTTACAGTTAAGAAGACTGAAGCAGAAATTAAGTGACTTGTCCAGGGTAACATAGTAAGTGTCCGGCACTGAATCTGAACTCATGTTTTCCTGACTCCAGGCCCAGTTTTCTGTACCATCTATTTGACTCTACCAAGGGCTTTTTGTAGTACCTTTTGCTGGTAACTAGATTTCTTCTAGAAGTTGTGAGTATCACATATACTCTGAGGCATATTGAGAAGTGGGGAATAGATAAAATTCTGTCTTGCTTGGGTTTACATTTCAATTCTTGGGATATAATCAGATGAATCACGCTGGGGTTGGGGAGAAGAGGCTATGGCTATTTACTGGCAAGTGAAAATTGGTCATAAAGGATCATGGTTCTAGAGCTGGAAGAGGCTTCAGAGGCTATCTGCTTCAACCCCTCCATTTTACAGATGAGGAAACTGAGGCCCAGGGAGATTGATTTATTCTTGGCCACATAGACAGTCAGCATCAAGTGGGATTTGACTTCACACCTTTTATCTTTAGGACCAGGACTGTTTCCACTGGACCATATTGCTGCCTTCTAGAACTAGCTGCCTGGTGTTTACACCAGTATAGCTTAGGACTTGTATATAGAGTGTAGGCATTTGGGAGGCAGAGGCTGTATAGCAAAGAGAGATTTTGTGTGTGTGTGTGTGTGTGTGTGTGTGTGTGTGTGTGTGTGTGTGTGAAAATCAATAAATTCTTTTAAGTGCCTACTATGCACTAGGTATTTGAGCTATAAAAATAAATATGAAACAATCTTTGCTTTCAGGGAGGTTCTATAACAGTGATAATTTTATATAGGACTTTAAGGTTTGCAAAGCACTGTGTTATCTAATTGGGTGCTAGATGATTTTGAGAGAAGAGAACATTTGCTGCTTGGGGGCATTAGTAAAAGCTGAATAAGTGAGCTAAATCTTGAAGGATACTTAGAGATTCTAAGAGGCAGAGGTGAGGAGGTTAAGTATGTGAGGGATAGCCAGTGAAAAAGACAGACAGTCATGAACAAGGAACAGTGGGAAGGTGAGTTTGATTGGTGTGTAGATTGTGAAGAGGAATGTATAGCAAAGCTGGAAAAGTCAGGGACAGGTTGTGAAAGGCAGTAAGTGAAATTAAAATTAAATTAAAAGAGGGATTTATATATAATCCTAGAAGTAGTAAGGAGACACTGGAGATTATTGAGAAAGGGATGACACGGTTGTGTCTGTGGAGTTTGGCTTGGAGAGGGACGAGGTTAAAGGTAGGAGGACCAGTTAGAAGGTGAGAGGTAGTGAAGCCCTAGACTAGGGGTGGGGAGGGGACTATGCAGCTGGAGAGAAAGGAACTGATGTGAGAGATGCTATGGAGCTTGAAAGGAGAAGTTTTGGCATCTGATTGGCACTGTGGGTAAGGAGTAGAGCATACACAAGATAACTGAGATGAACAACCTGAGTGACCATTGTATTAGATGGAGAAACGTGTGATGAGAGAGCCTCGGTCCTCTTGGAGATGCTGTCTCTTTCCTCAGATGTACCAGAGCATTTTGGGATTTTCTCTAGTTCTGGAAGAACACTGAGTCTGGAGCCACATGATCCAGGATTGAATTGATGAAGTGGATACAGTAGAAGAGGTTTAGAATTGGGAAGCCTCATTTTCCTGAGTTTAAATCTGACCTCAGACATTTACTAGTTGTGTGACCCTGGACAAGTCACTCAGCCTTGCTTGCCTAAGTTTCCTCATCTATAAATTGAGCTGGAGAAGGAAATGGTCAACCACTCCAGCATCTTTGCTAAAAAAACCCCAAATGGGGTCACAAAGAGTTGGACGTGACTGAAAAATGATTGAACGACAACAGCAATTCTTCTAGACCCTTCTGGGCCTCAGTTTCCTCATCTGTAAAATGAGAGGCTTGGATTAGATGTCCACTAAGATATCTTCTAACTCTAAATATGTGATCCTTTCTTAGAATGACTCTGCATTTTATCTCCCTTCCTTGACTCTAGCTCTGCGAGGAAAGGAAAGCTAGAAAACATTTATGTAGCACCATATGCTGAGCATTTTACAAATATTATCTCATTTAATCCTCACAACAACCTCTGTTGTCATTCCCCTTTTACAGTTTGGGAAACTGAGGAAGACAAAAATTAAGTGATGTGCCCAGGGATCACACAAATGGTAAGTATCTGAGGTCAAATTTGAACTCGGGTCTTCTTGACCCCAGGCCTGACATTATGTGCACTGGGTCACCTTAACTGTCATGTTCACAAAATATTTTCCTTGTAATGGTCTTGTAAAAGAAACGGTGCCATTATTATTGTCTTCATTTTACAAATGGGGATACTGAAGCTTGGAGAAATTAACTGATTTATTCATGGTGACAACTGGTATAAAGGCAGGATATGATGTCAGATTGTCTACCTGCTTATCTTTCTTTCTAGTACATATACTTCCAGGGACATATGGGGAACAAAAGGCAAATAAGTGGGAGGAAAAAGTTGATATTTATGGTCAAGGGAAACCTGTGAGACTTCTTATTAAATTAGAGATAATTCTATGCTGACAGCACTCACTGCCACTTGAGATGATTTTTTATAGGAGAAACAAAGCACGGTCTAGTGTTCTCTCTTTAGAGGTCACCACATCAAATATTGAATGAGATGAAAACTTTAAGTATTTTTAGCATTAAACACACATTTCCAACTGGGGTCACGATTTGTGGGGAGGAAGGTCATATTTTTGCTTTCTAGGCCTCTTTAGGGAAAAAATTTGCATGTAGGTCAAAGTTATTTAAAAAAATCTGCTGCTAGGGATTTTCAACAACTTCTTAATAATAAATCTGAATAAAACTCTGCTTCTCTCTCTTTGTCTCCCCAATTCCTCTGCCCCATACTTCTTAATAATAAATTAATAAATTTGAATAAAACTCTTTCTGTCTCTATGCATATGTGTGTACTGTACAAATTTCAGATGACTTTGTAGGATCTTCTTGCTCTGGTCCCTTTCTCCCTTTTCACAGACTTGAGGGTGGCAAATATATATGGAAGTTCAGAAAGCTTTTTTTAAAGAAAAACATTTTGAGGAGCGTCTGCATCCGTAGATTCTTTGTAGTGCTTCTCTAGAGAATTCAGTCTGCAAGGAACAAAACTCAGACCTTCTTTTCAGAAAGTTTTGATTCTGAAATTGAGTGAAGTTAAATGAAAGGTAGGGAACCAAATAAAAATTGGGGGAGAAGTAAAAAGAGTAAAAGAAACAGACAAAGAAAGAACTAGATATAGAGAGAAAGGTCAACTTCATTTCATCCCATATTTGTTTATTGGTTGCTTTTTATCTTTCCAGAGGCAGCTTTATAGAGGGGAAAGAACACTAGATTTATTTATTTATTTATTTTTGCTTTTTGGGAGGGCAGCTGGGGTTAAGTGACTTGTCCAAGGTCACACAGCTAGTAAGTGTGTCAAGCGTCTGATACTGGATTTGAACTCGGGTCCTCCTGACTCCAGTGTCAGTGCTGTACTCACTTTGTCACCTAGTCACCCCTAGAACACTAGATTTAAGGTTAAAAGATCAGGCTGGAGGTCTGGTTCCACCAACCTTATGTCACTTGACTTCTTGGAATTTTAAGTTCTTGGGGCAATTGGGGGTGATAATGTGAAATGGAGGTGACAATATTGGTACTACCATGCTCAGAGGGTTGTTGTGAGGAAGAAATGAGATAATAATGTATGTAAAGCAGTTTGCAAAATGTCAGCCTTTGTTATCATGATGTATGTAAAGTGCTTAGCAAAGCTTAAACTGCTATGCAGCTTGTGCTATTATTTTTAATTAAAAAATTTCAAATTCAGTTTCATTTCATTTTCAGTTCTTAATTCTCTTCTTCCCACCTCAACACCCTTGCCTCTCTCCCCACATTGAGAAAGCAAGAAAAAAACCCAACTCTGTTACAAACATGTATAGTCAAGCAAAATCATGTTATACCTCTGTTCACATCTGCACTCTGAGCCCATCCCCTCTATAGCTTATCCTCTGGAATTGTCATGGGTCATTGTGTTGGTCAGAGTTCCCAAGTCTTTCAGAGTTGCTTGTTTTAACAATATTGCTGTTTTTGTGTAAATCATTTCCTTGCTTGTGTTCGCTTCACTCTGCATCAGTTCACATAAGTCTTCCTAGGTTTCTCTGAAACCATCGTCTTCATCAGTTCTTACAGCACAGTAGTATTACATTACATTCATCTACTATGAATTAGTCAGTTGTTCCCCAGTGGGTGGGCCTCTTCTAAGTTTCTGCTTCTTTTCTGTGAATTATTCTTTCATCTTTCCATATTTCCACCCTCATGAATGCCTTTGCCTTTGGTTGAGTAATAGACTGACTCTACTCTAGCTAGACTGAGGAGATCTTAGCTAGAGTATACTGATGACAAGGCCAGCTCAAGTTCTTTCTGTGTCATTAGAGTCAAAACAACCAGAAAATAAATGGACGGTATGATATAGATAGCCATATTACTCACCTATGGAACTTGTTATCAATGGTGAAAATGACAAGAATGGTCAGTTCAACTGTGCCTTGTTTTGGTTGTTACATATCAATAATGATCACTGTCAGATTCATTGAACTTGCACAGAAATTTTTAAAACATTGGAAAGAGCTTTGAATTTCTTGGTGTTATATACTGGGTAAATAACAAGTATTATTAACAATGATATCCTCATGTTCCCCTTCAGTAGAGTATTGAGAGAATTAGTGAAATGATGTCTGGAAAATATCTGGAATTCACTGGAAGAAAAGTATCACATCAGTGCAAAATATTATTACTTCTGACAATGACATCAGCCATCCTACTCAATAGGATGTTCGTAGTAACAAAAAGTTGTCCTGCTCAGTCTCTTTGTATTGGTCTTGGCCTCTGCCTCACTGTTTCTGTATTTGTCTCTTCTTTGTCTCTGTTACTCTGTCTGTCTCTCCTTTTTTCCTGCCCATAGAGCAGTCATGGGCTTGAGGTAGGGAAAAAGGGAGCTAGGATGGTCTGCGCCTCTGACAATACCATCACAAAGCCTAGCATCTGATTTGGTACACTGAAAAGGTACAGGATTATTCTGTTAACCATGTTCCCCAAAAGACATGGTCCTATCTGTAGTGGGATTGATCTATATGTGTTAGTTGAGAGTGGGGCAGAACCCAGTGAAAGCAGAGACTTGCCTGAGTTCTCCCCCACACCCCTCCAAATACCTTTAAAAAGTGACTCTGAGTTCTGGGGCACCAGAACCCACAGAGACAGTCCAAGACAACTTGGAAGGTCTACAGGAAGAGTTTGTTGCACTGGGTTGAGAGAAGAGAGCAGTTTAGTGCAGGTTTCTGGCCCCAGCAAATCCGGAGTAGATCTCTGGGGATGAATCACTAGCAGCAACGGCAGTTTCCAGACTTCTCAGCCCATAGACTCCAGAGACAACTTAGAAGGTCAGTGAGAGCAGTCTGTTGGAACTGGGTGAGAAAGAAGCACAGTTCAGCACAGGATATGCCAGTTCAGCCCTGGCCCCAGAAAACCAGGAGCAGGCCTTGGGAGTGACTGAATTGGCACCACCAGCAGCAGTGACAGTGGCTGCTCCTGGAGCTATTGGTACACAGATGGAATGTGTGAAAGTCACCTGTTTCAACTTCTGGGAGTCAAGATGGCAGAGAAAACAGTAAGTTGCTCTCATCCTCCCTTTATTGACTTTAAAAAACCCAGAGAATATTGCTTCAGGAAAAATCCTGAACTAATGGAGCCAGTAGAAAAACAAGATGCAGCGTTCTTTTAGGTTGGGGACTGAAGGGGACCAGTACAGGACGGGAGGCATCCAAGCAAGCCAGCGGCAAGCCTCACCTCAGCAAACCAGTGGGAGATCCTGAGCCCAAGGGTGGTGGAGCAGGCAAGAGCCAACACCAGGTATACATACACCAGTTACTACCACCAGATGCAGCTCAGCGCCAGGTAAGCTACCAGCCTCCAATTGCCATCACTTGAGGCCCTAGCACACAAAACATGTGACCTGGTCTCTAGTCCCTAGCATAAGAAGCCTGGGATAGTACTCCTGTGCCCCAGAAGCAGAGATCTGCTTTAAAAGCAAGATAAAAGGCAATCAATATGAGCAAAAGCAACAACAATAAATAGCCATAGAGAAGTATCTTGGTGATAGGGAAGATCAAAACACAAATTCAGGAGAAGACAATGTTGTCAATATACCAACATCAGAAACCTCAGAGGAAAATATGAATTGGACTCAAGCCCCAAAAGCCTTCTTGGAAGAGCTCAAGAAGGATTTTAAAAGTCAAATAAGAGAAGTAGAAGAAAAACTGAACAATTCCTTTAAAAATACAATTGACAAAATAGAAAAAAAAAGTTCACAGAAGAAAACGTCTTAAAAAGTAGAATTGGTCAAATGGAAAAGGAAATAAAAAAGCTAATTGAAGAAAACAGTTTGTTAAAAATTAGAATTAGGCAAGTGGAAGCTAATGACTCTATGAGAAATCAAGAAATTAGTCAAACAGAAAAATGAAAAAATAGAAGAAAATGTAAAATACCTCATTGGAAAGACAACTGGCTTGGAGAATAGATCCAGGAGAGGTAACTTAAGAATTATTGGTCTACCTGAAAGCCATGATCAAAAAAAGAGCCTGGACAGCATCTTTCAAGAAATTATCAAGGAAAACTGCCCTGAGGCCCTAGAATGAGAGGGTAAAATAGTCATCAAAAGAATCTACCAATAGATCCCTGAAAGAGATACCAAATTGAAAATGCCAAAGAATAGTGCAGCTAAATTCCAGAATTATCAGGTCAAGGAGAAAATACTGCAAACAGCCAGAAAGTGGAACCACAGTCAGGATTACTCAGGGCATTGCAGCTTCTACATTTAAAGACTGGATGGTGTGGAATACAATATTCTGTAAGGAAAAGGAGCTTGGGTTACAACCAAGGATCAGCTACCCAGGAAAACTGAGCATAGTCTTTCAGGAGAGGAGATGGACATTCAATGAAATAGGGGACTTCCAGACTTTCCTGATGAAAAGCCCAGAACTCAACAGAAAATTTGATCTTCAAATACAAGATTCCAGAGAGGCATGAAAAGGTAAACAGGAAAGGGAAAAAACCCTCAACAACATGCTATTCAATAAGGGCAAATTTTACATCCCTACATGGGAAGATAATACTTATAACTCTTGAAAACTGTATCTTTATTATGACATTTAGAAGGGATATACATAGATAGAGGTGGTGGATGTAATAATAAAAAACCTAATTAAGTAGTGAGAGGGGATTGTAATGAGAGAAGAAAAAAAGAGGAGGCAGAAAAGGGTAAATTACATCACATGAAGAGGCACAGAGAGTTGGTGCGACTCAGAATTGAGGATTGGTGATGTCCTTTTAGTGGATCCTTATGTGATCCTAATGATCTTAGTGAATCCATTGGGAAGTCCATTTAGTGATCTGTGATGAATTTCAGGTGATGGACTCCTCTCTTGTGGTTGTGATCTGAGAATTTCCCCTGGAGAACAGACAGTGCTTCACAATGACTGGCACATAGTAAGCACTTAAATACTCAACCTACCTGCTTTCCTGTTTATCTGTTTGCCTTTCTTCTCTCCCTATGTACTCACTTACCTATCCAAGGTAGGACTAGAATGGCAGGTCCAACTAACAACAATGGTAGTTTCCACCTTGGTTTAATTCCCTTTACTTTTTTTTTGGAGGGCAGTTGGGGTTAAGTGACTTGCCCAAGGTCACACGGCTAGCTTTTGTGTTAAGTGTCTGAGGCTGGATTTGAACTCAGGTACTCCTGACTCCAGGGCTGGAGCTCTACTCACTGTGCCACCTAGCCGCCCCAATTCCCTTCACTTTCAGTCATACTCCTCTTCTGTCATGTAGCAGTACCATTTATGAAAGCAAAGCATGGAACTAACCCAAATGACCCAGAAAAGGGGAAACATTTAGTTAGCTATATATTCTAGTACATTAGCATTTTGGAATCCTTTAGAGCTATTAAAAATTTTAGTGATTGTGAACTGAGTCACTACATATAAAGTGTTGATGAAATACTGGTGCCAAAAAAGTAACTTAGATGATAGCCATAGTCAATGTGATAGGCTATGCAAAAATTTGTATAGGTACATGAACAAAAACGGGAGAATTTGACAGAATATAAATAGTTGAGAGTTTAATGTGCAGTAGATTGAGATTTTTTTCCCCCTTTAAAGTTGTTAGAGTTATTAATTCATAAAAAATGTTTTACTTCAGATGTGGTAACAAATTAATTTCTGCTAAACATGACCCACTGTATGTGCTCTTGGCTTGGCCCTAATTGTAAGCAGAGTAAATAGGCATGTCTATGGTTTCTTTTTGGGAGGACCTAAAGACAGCACCAAATATTTCTTCCTGCTATATCTACCCCAGATTTCCATAGTGCACTTGAGTTAAGGCACTAACTTTTAAAAAATGCCAATATTATCTGGAAGAGAAACACATTAACCCATTATCACACTGACTCTGACAGTTCAAGTACCTCTTTCTATATTAGAAGTTCTTAACCTATTTTCTTTTTATAGGTCCCCTTTGGCAAACTAGTGAAGCCTATGGAAACCTTCTCAGAATAAGGTTTTTAAATACAAAAAATAAAATTAATAAAATTGTAAAGAAAACCAATTATATTGAAATATAAAGATCAAAATATTAAAAAAAACCACAAGCTCCTAAATCCCATGATACTGTCTACATGCCAATGCTTTCCTCTAGTTTCCCTCCTCCCACTTGCCCCCAACCAAAGATCTTGTATCTATTTTGGGTATATTTTTATGTACACCCTTGTGGAGAGGGTGTTCCTCAGGATATTCTGACCAGTTGATTTCTCCCTTCCCCCCAAGCCCAGTTGATGAAATCATGAGTGGACAGGTAACTGGGCAAGCCTGTGCCTGTTATGAAGTGTGAAGTCTTCCCTGATGGGATTGAAGGAAAGCTATCATCAGCTAGCTGAAAATTAATGCAATCTTGGTGGGCTTTAAACCCCCCAACAAAACTAGCTTTACAACTTGAGAGAGAGAGACAGAGAGGGAGACATACATATCCACATAGAGGGTCAGTCAGTCAGTGGAAGTGATGCCAATGACTGGGATACTGGGTAACAAAGAAAAGACCAAGCTATGGAAGGGTAAGAGTTGGCACTGACAGTCAAGGCAAGAGAGCTTTGTGATCCCTGTATCTCTACTAGAGTGTGGTAGGAGGAATATCTTTTTTTTTCCTTCTGTCTACTGTTTCTCTGACTCTCTACCCCCAGACCATGGTATCTTGCAATGTAGCTACTTACGTTTAGGAGAGCAACAGTCAGACAGTTGGGCAGGAAACATCAGTCAATAAGTATTTATTAAGTACTTACTAGATACCAGACTGTACTGAGCCCTGAGGATACTAAGAAAGACAAAAATAGATCCTGTCTTCAGGGAGTTTTTATTTTAATGAAGTAGACAATGTACAAATTATTATGTACATGTAAATATATTCAGAGTAAATGGAGAAAGGCATTAGTCACTGGGGAGAGAACTAGAAAAGGCCTGTAGGAGGTAGGGTTTGAGCTGAGTTTTGAAGGGAGTCTGGGAAACCAAGAGGCAAAAGTGAAGGGACAGAACATTCCTGACATGAGGCATAGCCAGGGAAGCTAGGGGAACATGGAGTGTGAGCTTTGTGTTCAAAGACCTGTAAATAGACCAGCAGAGCTGAGTAAAGTATATGAAGAATGGAAAAGTAGGGAGGGACAAGTTAAAAAAAGATATTTGAATGGCAAACAGACAAACAAATCCTGGGAGCCTGTGGAGGTCATTAAGCAGAGGGTGGAGTGACATGGTCAGAACTACATTTTAGAAAAATTATCTTGGTAGCTGTTCATAGGATGGATTGGAATGGGAAAAGACTTGAAGAAATTGTAATACATTAGTTGAGAGGAGAGGCTGACCTAGGGTTTTGACTGTATGAGTAAAGAGAAAAAGACAGTATGAGAGATGTTGCTGACGTAGAAATGACAAGATTTGGGATTAATTTGATGTGTGAAGTGAGTGTGAGGAATTGAGGATAATACCAAAATTGTGAGACTGGGTGATAGAGAGGGTGGTGGGGTCTTCTGTGGTAATAGGGAGATTCAGATTAGGGGAGGGTTGTTTTTGTTTTTTGGAGAAAATAATGAGTTCTCTTTTGGTTATACTGAATTTGAAATGCCTATGGGACACTTAGCTTGAGATGTCCAAAAGTCACTTTCAAGGAGTATGACCCCTGGCAGCAGAGAAGAGAACCAGCTCTTCAAGGGAGAATTAGCTGCGACCATTGGGAGCTGAGCTGAAGAGAGGAGTAGGCCCAAGGAGCTCTGTTGAGTGAATCACTTAGCAGAGATACTGTAACCAGGGGGAATAGTATTGAGTATGTATAGCTCTGGGAAAGAAAGGCTAGTAGGGAAACTCCTGGAAGTGTTAAGTGGTTTTGACCACATGTATTTCTTAAACATGTGTATCACTACCAGTGTACTCTGTGTTTGTGGTCATGGGGTGTGTGTGTGTGTGTGTGTGTGTGTGTGTGTGTGTGAGAGATGAAGAGAGAGAGAGAGAAAGCACACATTCCAGGTTTATGGGGCAATTTTTTGTAGTTACTATTCTTGCTTTGTCAACTTAATAAGTGCCTTTGCTTTGAGCTAATTGTATTTACAGATTGACTATTAAAGGTATATATATATACAGTTGGGGGCTTGCGCATTATTGGTAGTAAAGATGTATAGAGTACCTTTGAACCTTGAAACTTATAATAGTAGATGTCCACTGGGAACCTAAGGTATGAATTCAAGCACAGCTGTGAATTGGGGGATAACCCCAGAGGAAGTGCTATACCTACATATGCTTTTCTCTCAGTTAGATTGTAAGCTTCTCAAGGACAGAGATTATTTCAGTTTTGGTTTTGAATTTCTAATGCCTGGGACAGTGCTTAGCATAGGATAGTTGCTTATTGATTTATTGATTTACATCAGCACAGTTCATCTTTTTTTTTTTTTTTTTTTTTTTTTTTGCTTTTTGGAGGGCAGTTGGGGTTAAGTAACTTGCCCAAGGTCACATGGCTAGTTTTTGTGTTAAGTGTCTGAGGCCGGATTTGAACTCAGGTACTCCTGACTCCAGGACCAGTGCTGTATTCACTGCGCCACCTAGCCACCCCTGCATAGTTCATTTCTAAGATTAGTAGAAAGTAGGTTAGATTCTGTGGGAATGGGACATAAGATGGTGAGTGATGACAGAGGGAGAGGTAGGTATTTTAGTGTGAGAAGAGATTCATTACATGTAATATTTCTGGCAAGGGCAGATCAATAATTAAAGGAGATTCTGGACAGTAATGGGGGAGACAGAGGAGGGAAGAACATTTGGTGCTTGATTGGTAGAATAGGATTGAGAAAGGAAGAGAATTGTGAGAAATGGTGGGGAAGATGTTCAACAAGGATGAGGGAGGAACAGAAGAAAAATGATCTATTTTGTGTTTTTCAACAGCAAAGACTATGTCCATCAACCATAGCCCTATTACTAATAACACACACAAACTTGCAGAAATAAAAAGGGGTAGAGTTTGTTTTTCAAATTTGCTGTTTTGATACCAAGTCCAGTATTTTTTTTCTCTCTACTATGGTTTGTGGGCCAAATACAAAATTTAAAATGTAAAAACTGTTCTTAGCTTGTGGGCCATACAGAAACAGGTGACAGATTGGATATGGCCTGTGGGCCATATTTTGCCAACCCCTGCTCTATGCCATGCCCTGAATTTTAAAGATAGAGACTGATTTATTATGAATTACTGCAATACATAATGGAGAAACAGACTTTCAGATGCTTATCAGCTTGATATTGCTTTACCTAAAGAGGAGGAAAGAGTTAATTCCAACAGATGAATAAGAAATTTGTGTGGAAAATTACTAAATAAAATACTTAAACCAAAAGTCTTTTTAACCGAACATTCAAGGAGAATGGGAAAGCTGGTCAATATTCCTAAAACATTTGTAGACTTTGGACTTCTTGTCTAAGATTAGGTAACTTAAGTTATTCAAAGTAGAATTGTGATTAAAATGTGGATGTTTGGTAGGCAGTTTTTTTGTGGATCATTATGAATTCTTATTTTAGTTTTGTCTTTCCCCCCCTTAGATTAATATGTATTATCTCTGAAAACCTCTATCCCCCCATTTTTTTAAAAAAAGAGAAGAGCCCTCTTTCCAAACCCATATGATTCTGTTTAATTTAGTTCTTTTTAACAAAGGTCATGGAATTTTTGAATAGTCAATGCTGGAGCTCAATTTTTCCAGGATTCACATGTTTGGTGGACATTTGAATGGCAACTCTGGTATAAAAAGCCCAGGGCTCTATGTGCAAGTGAAAGCTGTGGGGGAAGCGTGTGACTTGGGACCATCAGGTAGTTGAGAAAAAGGCAGTGACACCCCTCTTTCTCTACAGTCAAAGCACCGAGTAGGAATGAGACAATTACATATTCTATTCAGGCAAAAAACTATCATTCACTTGAATCATCCAGATAATTGAGTGTGTTTGTAGCCTGACATCTACCGTTCCTCTTTGACTGAGGTAACCTAGTTGGAAACAGGAGATTTTACATAAGCAGCTGCTATCAGAAATGAAGGATTTCATTCATTTATGACTGAGCTACACCTGGACTCTATTCCTGGGGCTGTTTCCTTCTGTGATAATAGCAACAGGCAACGATTAAAAAATTTTTTTTTTTAAATTTACAAGGTACCATTCTCTTGGTAGCCATCAGTCCTTTATAGATGTCAGCTAATTCATTTTCACAAAGTTTCAGAGGGGGAAGAGGTGGTGTGTTTTAAGATCCTAGTTATTATAGCTGTTATTAATTAAGTCACAGAAAGATTAAATTATTTTCACAAGGTCTCACATCAAGCAGAGTTTAGAATTAGGAAGAATCCAGTTCTCTGACTTCATTTCCAGTGATACTATCCCCTATCTTTAAGGATCCTCTAAAAAAAGATTGAATGAATGTAGTTCCTGATGTTCATTGAGTCAAAAGGAAAAAACACGTATTATTTCATGAAATAGCAAGAAAACAAAAAAATATATTAGGAAATATTAGTAGAGGCTCAAAATATTTCAAAATGCAAACACAGAATCACAAAGTTGGGAGAGATATTAGAGGCCATCTAGCTTAAGAATTTCCTTTATAGCATCCTCAACAAGTAGTCTTCCATTCTTTGCTCGAAATCTCAAGAGAGGTGGAGGTCTCTGCTTCCCAAGGCAGCCTATCCCACTTTTTGGATAGCCAGGAAGTTTTTTTTTCTTACATTGAGACTAGTTCTGCCTTTTTATAACTTTCATCCACCTAGTTTTAACCTCTGAGAATATGCAGAAGACTGGTAGGCAACTTAATATAAATATGTTATATAAAAGCCATTTATTTTAAAATTCATGGGACCTGACAGTTTCTGAAGTATCAAATTTGGAGTGACCCAGAAGACAGTGCAGAGACACATTGTGGGTCTATGAATTCTTGACTACAGCATATTTCTGATGATTCTTGGTCAGAACAAAAAGCATAAAACACACATTTTATGTTTCTGTTTTATATAAATATATTTTATTATTATGTTTTATTTTCCCACACATGTGGAAAATGTCTGGGTGGAAAAGGATGTGGACAGATCTGTTAATGAGAGCAAGGTAGTATTAATTTAATGATCATTTATTAAATACCTATTGTGTTCCCAACACTATTGCTAAGCACTTTACAAATGTCATCTCATTTGTTCCTCACAATGAACCTGGGAGGTAGGTAGTATTACTACCCTCATCTTACAGTTGAGGAGACTGAGGCAAATAACTTAAGTGACTTGTCCAAGATCACGTAGCTAGTGTCTGAAACAGGATTTGAACTCAGGTTTTCCTGATTCGAAGCTCAATTCTGTATCTGCTTGAACCACCTAACTTAGCTGGTAATATAACAAATACATAACCAGGATAAAGCAGATGTACCTACAAAATGTTAAAAGACCAGAAAACCTCCAGTATATTGAGTGATCTGCTCTAGAGAATGAAAGAGAGGAGAGTGATGAGAATCACATAGGATAGGAAAGCATGAATAGACTGTGATCTGCACCTCAGTAGATAGTGTCCGCACCAATGTGACTGTGACTCTAATAAAAGACTGAAGATGTAAAGTCTCATGTTTGGTTTTCACTTTGGCACAAACATATTCAGGCTCATACTCATCCCTCCTTCATTATAAGTTCCTTCTGAGGTAGCTTCATTAGGCTTGCTAGAGAGGAAATGATAATAGCAAATGAACTCTTAAGTTTTCTAACTGTGATTCTATTATTCTCTGATTTTTCAATCAACAAACATTCTTAAGTGTTTGCTCTATGCCTTTGCACAATTATAATTCTTTTTCTTTTTTTTTTTTTTTGGAGGGCAATTGGGGCTAAGTGACTTGCCCAAAGTCGCATGGCTAGTAAGTGTATCAAGTATCTGAGGCCGAATTTGAACTCAGGTCCTTTGACTTCAGGGCTGGTGCTCTATTCACTGTGCCACCTAGCCACCCCCACAATTATAATTCTTACCCTGACAGTTTCATACTTTGATCCTATAGAACAATATAAAATATATGATTTATTTTGGCAGAGAGAAGCAGACAAGTCTAATGAACAAATCAGAAAGTAGATAATCCATTTGAATTTTAATAATAGTCCAGAAAATACATATGGACTCATGACTTGGTCTCAGAGAGGATGGAAGAGAGGATGAAGAAGGAAATGTACCTACCAGCTTGGGGAGAATCATGGAATGGAGAAAATATTTGAATAATGCCTTCCTCCTCAATCCCATTTCCTTTTACTTGGTAAGATAGGAAGAAGAAGAAAAGGACTATGGTCTGGACATAAAGGAAATCCTACTTCACTTGGTCACTCATGAAATATTAATTTATTTTGCATGAATAAAATAATGTCTGGCTTCTAAAAATAAGATAAATGGGCAAAGGAATATTATTTTATGTAAATAGTGATAATTGTATTAACTAGCAGAATAAAGTATGCATAGGTGCATACACAGAGACATACATATATATATTACAAATACATATTTTATATGCAATACATATACATGTATATGTGTATGTATGTGTGTATGTATATGTATGTGTGTGTGTGTATATATATATATATATATATATATATATATATGTATATTGTGTGTGTATGTGTGTGTGTATTTATTGCAGGAAGTAACATCAGAGGCCATATGGGACTACCCTTTCATTTTACAGGTAAGAAAACTAAAGTCTAGGAAGTAAAATGACTGGCCTGTCGTTACACTGGTAGGAAATTGTAGAGGTGGGATTTGAACCCAGGTCTTCAGGCTTTAAATCCAGCACCCTTTCCATTGTGCATGATACTGCTTCCATGTATTAATATCCTAGGTATCAGCAGTCACAGTTATTTTCCATATTCATAGGTTCTTATAGGAGCTCTCCCTCAGGAAACTTGGCAGCTAGTCTGTTCCCAAAGTCTTCTTCCCACTGATAAAATGTCTGCAAATAAGCCAACACCACTGTCATCCATTGCATAAGAAGAAAAGGGAACAGAAACTTGGCATCCAGATGTAAAAGGTTCTTGACTTTTAATATGGCCTTGAAGGGTTAGGCTGTACCTAAGATTTCATGAGTGTAGGGAGTTTCTTATAAAATAAATTCCATCTACCAATGCAGGTTAATAATAATTCTTAGCATCTTTAAGGGCTTCCTGGGATGGGGGTGGGGCAAATTAAGAGGTTAAGTGACACATTAGTATCTGTCAAAAGCAGGATTTGAACTTTAGTCTTTCTCAGTCTTAGGTCAGCTGTGTAATGAATCTGGATCTTCCTGACATTGAGGCCAGCTTTACATCTCTTTCTATCTACTGTGCTAGGATTCTTCTTTTTTAGTGTCCAGCAACTGGTATACCCAGGCAATCTCCCATCCACATACTAACCAGCCCTAAGCATGCTTGTCCTTCTAGATTAGACAAGATTGAGCACACCCAGAAGCCAATAAGCCAGTTATATACTGGTAATGGTTTAGGATTATGCAGTGTCAAAGACAGTTGTCTGGATCATGAAGGGTTAAGTACTCCACACAAGGCAAAGTGTGATTGTGGACTGGTCACCATACAGTCAGGTAGCAAAGGAACGCTGAATAGACATCCTGTAGTCTTTGGTCCTGGAATCCAAGGCAGTCTCATGAATTTTAGTTGACCTGTTGCCTGATTTCTATTGTTAATACACGCACACACAACAGGAAAGTTTTCTGGAGTTTGTGGTTAAATCCAGTCCCTTAGAGGCTAGAGGGTTTCAGCTGCTGTTTTAAACTAAAGCAATTTAGGCCAATTTTCAGCCCTCTCCAATTTGCTATCACTTCTCTTTTTATAGAGTCATTATTTGTCTCTGATCAGATTTCCTCATTATCAGTATTATTTGTCTGAGGCATGTTTTCAAGAAAGGTTGGGGGAATGACTGTCTTCTTCAGAAGCTAAATTAGGGTTCTTAGTTCTAGGACACTTAAAAAAATAACATTTGCATGGAGGTATATAAAGTGTGTAAGTGAATACCGAAGATTTCTACCTGGGAAGTACAGGCCTTAAACCCTTGGCAAATGGAAATTAAGTGACTACTAACTTTTTAAGAAAATATATTTGATTGATTTGTATTTTACATCACCTATAGCCTATGCTAACTTTAGGGGTTTAATTGTCTTCAATTTAACAATAAGAAGTGTTAGTGTCAATTGTGTCAGTTGTAAGATAAATTAGTTAGTGTGTCTAATGAAAATCAACAATCTAGATGTAGAGTTACTACAAATTTATTTTATATAGTCTCAACTGGGTTTTCATTTTTGCACAGCATTCCCTCTATTCTTTCCTAATCGACTGTCTACCAAATTCTCCACAGCATATATTAGAAACCTCTTCTCCTTTCCTCAAATCTTATAAACCTACTCCTTTCTTTTCCCTTGTAGTTGAGGATCTTGACTCTTACTTTGCTGAGAAAATGGAGGCAGTCCTTATAGAGCTTCTTCTGTGCTTCATGCCTTAAAACTCCTCTTCACATTCCTCATTATCTTGTTTGCTCTAGTCTCTGTTCAATGGCAGTCCTCTATTTCATTCTTAATCCTCTCTCTCACTGCCTCCTTTATGTATTTGCCTCCTTGCCTATTCCTTCACTTTCTCTCATCTTCAGTCCATATACAGTCTAAAGTCTCCTCATTCTTAAAGACCTTCTCATAACCCTATACTCCTCCTTTTACTGCCATGTATCTTTTCTCTTTTTTCACGGTCAGACCCTTAGAGATTGTCACCTACTCTCAATGCCTCCATTTCCTCAACCACCTACTTGCTTCACAGCCCTTTGCAATCTGACTTCCAACATGACTACTTGACTGGAACTATTCTCTCCCAGCATTATTAACAATCTTTTATTTTAGATGCAGTGACCATTTCTCAATCTTCATTCTACATGATCTCTCTGTAGTCTTTGACACTGCTGACTGACCCTTCCTCCTGGATAGTCTCTTTACTCTAGGCTTTGCTAATATTGCTCAATATTGATTTTTCTCTTGTGTGACCATTCCTTCCCACTGTGTTTTACTGTATTTTCATCCTTCTCCTACCCACTAAATATTGTCCTCAATGCTTCCTTCTGGGCCTTCTTCTAGCTCTCCTAATATTTTCTTCCCCAGTGATTTCATCAGATATTATAGATTTAATTAAATTTCTATGCAAATGACTCCCAAGTGGATATAGCCTTGATAGCTCTTCTGATCTCTAGTCTCTATGTCACTAACTGCCTACCAGAAATTTATGTTGAGTATAGCACCAAATTCAAATTTCTTTCCAAATATATTTTTCCTCCAAATTGACCTTTTGTTATTGAGAACCATTATTCTTTTAGTCATACAGGGTCACAACCTTGGGGTCATCCTTGACTCTCCATCCTCAATTCTTCCCTTTCTTTCAACCCCTATATTCAATGAGCTGCTAAGTCAGATGCCTGGGCAGCATTTTATTTACTTACATGTGTATGTGTTGTTTCTTCCCAGTAGAAAGTAAGTTCTCTGAGGACAAGGGCTATTTTAAATTTTGTTATTGTATCTATCCCTAGAGCCTATCAAGTCATTTTGTACATAGTGATGCTAATTATGTGTTTATTGAATTGAAAGTAAATATAATTTTCCTATATTTTTCTATATTTCTTTTTCATTAGTTTTTTAAAATCAGGATTCCCCTCTCCCCCTCCAGTCTTTCAACCTTCCAGGTTGAAAGAAAGATACTGCAATTGGGGTAAGTGACTTGCCCAAGGTCACATGGCTAGTTTTGTGTTAAGTGCCTGAGGTCAAATTTGAATTCATGTCCTCCTGACTCCAGCTCTATTCATTGTGCCACCTACCCGCCCTAAATAAGGATTTTTTGGATAAAATTCTAAGTGTATCTGTTATAGGCAAAATTTTTATTAATTTATTTTTATTAATTAATTTTATTAATATGGTCTAGTAGAAAAATATCAAACAATAAATAATTATTTAAGTACCTGCTAAGCACTGGGGAAACAACTATAAACATGTGTTGCTTTCAAGAATCATATATAATATTGAATACATAGATACTTTTGAAAGCATGGTACTGGTAAATATGGGCAATGCCAATGAACATTTTATGGGAGGAGAAACATTTTTTCCTAACTGAATAATATTTTTGAAAAAACCATACAGTGTCTTTAAGATACCTGATCTCTCCAAAGACAGCTCCAGCTTTCAGAGTAACCAGAACTTTATTGTCATCAGGGCCTCCAAGAACTTGAACTTCTCCTTGTTTAATGATGTACATCTCTCTGCCAACCTCTCCCTAGAAGCAAAATGTAAAGAAGAAACAATAGCTCATTTAAAGATCATTTTGTGTATCCACAGAATAAGAAAATTTGACAGAAGGAAGAACTATCTAGCCCAACCCTTATCCCCAAGTGGGGTTTCTTAATGTTTTTTTTTTTGTTGTTCATTATGGACTCTTTTGGTAGTCTTGTGAAGCTAATATTCCCCTCTAAATATTTGTTGTCTACATTAACAGTGAAATGAAATTCTAAATTTTAGTTAGAAGTTAACGAAAATAAAGATATAATTTTTCTTCCTATGCAAATTCACAGACTCACTGAGATCTATCCCTGGACCCCTTTGGGGTCTGTGGACATCAGGTTAAGAATCCCTGCCCCAAAGGAATCCCTACTCTAATATAATTGAGAAGGGGTTATCCAGCTTCAACCTGAAAGGGAACCTCAAGACTTTTTCTAAGACTAGCATTATAATGAATAATAATAAAAAACCCTCTGCAATATAGAAATATGTACTTCCAAAAGAGTAAAAGCAAATGAGACACAAGAACCATCAAAGAAAAGCTCTTCGTCATAGAATTTAGGTTTTATTAAGCACACTAATTAAATGTGCTTTAAAACTTTAGATCAACTATGATCATGATATTTTTAACCTTAGAATCAGTGTATGGAATGAAAGCCGAAATGTGAAATGAGGCCATTTCAGGGGGGGGCCATGGCTTCAAAAAGTGGTCATTGCTTTGTCTCGCCAATTTGTGGGAAGGCTAGCTGTGTTAGGGTCCAACAGCCCTTTTAAACTTATCACTAATGTTAAGTTTTAAAGGAGTTAAATGGGTCATCATTTCTCCAACAGCCTGAAGCAGACAGTACTTAGCTCTAAAGCTGTTCTCACACCTATGGAATTTTACTCTGGGGTCAAGAATTGGGGAAACCATATATTATTGAATATATTTATCAGCACATAACCATCCATTACTATTTGACAGAAGAATAAGGGACTCTTATAAGTCGACTTATAAGTCACATGGCACATGTAAAGGTTGTTAGACCATTCTGGCTACCTGTTATATATCACCAGGTGGTTTGTACCCCTAAAATAGGTTAAGATTAGTTCAGTGAGTTTAGGTGAGAACCGTCTGAGTAGAAAAAAATAACAAGAATATTAATATATATTATCTGATAAGATTAAAGAGTGGATGTGACCTTGGGTTCCTAAAGACTTTGTCAGTAGAGTGCAAGGTCTGGGAGGTCCTAGTGGAAGAAGCACTGGTCTTACAGTGAAAATACCAGAGTTCAGAGCTTGAATATGTATATTTTTTGAGTTTGATAATCTTCAGCAAGTTACTGAACTTTTCTGAATTTCACTACTTTCATCTGTAAAATGATAATAAAAATGATAATAGTAATAATAATTGTTGCACTATGTACCTCACAGGATTGTTGTGAAGAAAGTGCTTTGCAAACTTTAAAGCTCCTTAGAAATGTGAGTTATGGGGTATCTAGGTGGTGTGGTGAATAGACCACCAGCTCTAGAGCCAGGAGGACCTGAGTTCAAATCTGGTCTCAGACACTTGACACTTACTAGTCGTGTGACCTTGGGCAAGTCACTTAACCTCAATTGCCTTGCCTTCCTCCCTCCAAAAAAAAAAACCCAAACAAAACCAAAAAGGAGAAATGTGAGTTATTACTTTTATTAAGCTGCAAAGGCTTTGAATATAGACTTGGGAATAGATTGTCATCTAAGGATGACATGATAAACTACAGTGGGGAAGATATAGTTATGATAAAAATCCTGTCAGCTAGAGATATCCTAATGTGGAATGGATTGGTCTTTAAGAGAAGGTACAATGACTTCTTGTTGGCCATCTTGTTGGTAGGTTATCATGGGGATTCTTAGTCCACAGGTTGAACTAGGTCATAGACTACCAAGCACTGGAAGGAATAAGAAGAGGCTAACTAGTACAACGTATACCTAAAGAAGATTCTCCTCTACAACATATAAAAGAAGGCAGTTAAAGCAGTGCAGTGGATAAAGGTTATTTATCATGGAATCCAGGTTTTATTAGACACTAATAAGATATCTTTGAAACTGCAGACCTGAACCAGGGCCTGATGGACTTGGAATCAGGAAGACTTGTGTTCAAATGTAGCCTTAGACACTTATTAGCTGTGTGAACCTGGGCAAGACACTTAATTTTTGTTGGCCTCAGTTTCCTCTTCTGTAAAGTGGGAATAATAATAGTACATACCTCCCAGGGTTGTTGTGTGGATCAAATGAGATATTTGTAAAGTGCTTTGTAAATCCTAAAGCACTATATAAATGCTAATTATTATTAGCATTTTTCTTTTCTTGAAGTCCTTCAGTGAGACAGAATTCACTGCCTGCTGAGATAACACTTTCCACTTTTTGATGATTTTTATTATTGGAAAGTCTTTTCTGACAAAAATGAGTCTAAAATTTTCTCTTTGAAACATTGGCTCATTGCTCCTACTTCTGACATCTTGAACCAATCAGATCATCTAATACTTCATCTTCAAGCTAGTCCTTTAAATACAAAAAGATAGCTATTATATCTGTCCTTCACTCTTCTCTTTTTCTTGTTAATTGTTTTAAGTTGCTCCAATCTATTATCATAGGATATGACCCCTTATCATATCTTGGTTGTCCTCTTCTGTATGTCTAGAGTTTATCGATGTCCTTTCTCCAACGTGAAATCCAATGTGGACATAGTACTTCAGACATAGTTTCACTAGGAGAGGGAACAGTGGACTCAAAACCTTAATAGTCCTGGGTATGTTTCTCAATGTAGTGGCCATTTCACTCTGTTGTCTTATATTGAAATTTCAATCCACTGATACAGCCTTTGACATCTTTTCAGCATTAATGTTCTGGGATTCCACATCCACTTTAGCTAAATTCAGAAAAAACTTCATCACCAAAGGGTCAGAACTCAGGTTCTGAATTTCTTTTTGGCCACAACCATGCATGGAACAGTCTGTTAAAGGATAGGGGGGTTTTAATTTCCATTGATGGAAGAATACTAATCCTGAAGAAGTCATAGAGCTTCTGAAATATTGAGGTAACAGAGAGTTGTCATATAGTACATTCTATACTTGCAGCAGTACCAAGCTTCAGATAATTAGAACGTGAGATTGCACTTGATACTAAAACTATAGGAAACATTTTAATTTTTCTTTGATGGTTCTGCCAGTCAATAAGCATTTCTTAATCACATGTCAGGTATTGTGCTAAGCACTGGGGATGTAAAAAGAGGCAAAAGACTTGCTCTTGAGGAAGTCACAATCTAATGGGTCCAATATCTACACAATTTAATGGGTCCAGCAACACAAACGAATGGGAAAGACAACAAGCAAGCACATACGTACAAGCAAAATACAGGATAAATACGATGTAATTAACAGAGGGAAGACCATGAGAATTCAGGAGATTTGGGAAAAGACTTCAGTATGAGATTTAAATTGGAACTTGAAGGAAACTAGGAGGCAGAAATGAAGATGGAATGCATTCCAGGAATGGGGGACAGCCAGAGAAAAGGCTCAGAAGTGTCTTGTTCATGGGACAGCAAAGAAGCCAGCATCACTGGATTGAAGAGAATGGGCAAAGAATAAGGCATGAGAATACTGGGAGAAAGCTGGAGGGGAGGATATGAAGGAGGCTAGGATACTAGGGATACAAAGGAAAGGCTTTGAACACCAGAGGATATTGTATTTGATAGGGGCAAAAGTACTTTAGGACCTTGTCATTCCTCGGGCTCATCATCTTGAATGTAAATTATCATTATAAACATGGAGAAATGCCAATTATTGGAATTTCCTATTGCATGAATACCAAAGAAACACATTTTTACACAACATTCATAAATTAATTTTAATTTTTAACAAACTTTCTATTCTATTTCATATTATAATAATACAGTTCTTACTTTCACCTTTAGTTGAAAGATGAGGAAAAGAAGAACATAGTCATTTAAATGACCTGCTCCAAATCATGCTTTAGTAGTAAAACCAAGGCTAGGTCCCTAGTTTCATTTTGTAGATCTTTTAGTTTATTTTGTAGCATCACTAGCATCAGGATAAAAATATTGCTAATAATAAACTAAACATACAAGACAAATGTGATTTTAAGTGCATTGGCAGCTGGCAAAGATAACTGTTTTTCTCTACGTAAAATTATGTTATGTTTGATAGATAAGGAATAATAGAAACAGTCGGCAAGCTATAGTTGTTCAAGGAACACTGCAGGAGGTCATGATTAGAAGAATCACATTTCTTTTCCCTGACATGAATCAACTTAAAAGGACCCAGAATGATTTTTTTTAAATTTCCCTTGACTAGGGGAGAAGTACATAATGGGCTCTTAAATGTAATTCAGCATTTTAAATTATTTTTTAATGATGTTTCCATAATTTTCTAAGGAGATTAACCAGGCTAAGCATTCACTGTTCCTTGCATATTTCTAAGCTAATTTAAACTTTTGTTGGATGTTTACTTAACATTCAAAGGAAGTAGACATTCCCTGAAGAAAAAAATTACATGATAAAGTCAAATCAACTCAGATTCTTTTGGGTTGACATATATGTCAGTTTGAGATGGTTAAAGAGGTAGCTGAAATAAGAAATAAAATCTAAACCCAGTCCTAGGCAATGCCTCCCAAAAAGGGCTCAGTAAATTTCCAGCATCCTTTTGTGGAGACTGAATTCCAAGGATGGTAGACCTCTTCTCTCCTGCCTATTCCCTAAAATGCAGTCTATCTCATAGCACTTGGGTAAAAGCTCCATTTATTCCCTGAACTGCTCTATGTTGTTCTGAGTAAAGTTTCAGGCTGGCAATTGTCCAGTCTAGACAATCAGACTGCAAGCATAACTAGTTAACATATAGCAAATAAAAGCCTTAAAAAAAAGTTTTATATTCCATTCTGGAGAACAATCTGGAACTATGCCCAAAGGGCTGTAAAAAAGAGCATATCCTTTGACCCAACAATACCACTTCTAGGGCTCTATCCCAAAGAAATTATAGAAGGGAGAAAAAGACACGTATGTACAAAAATATTTATAGCAACTTTTTTTGTGGTGGCAGCAAAGAATTGTAAATCAAGGGGATGGCTACCAATTGGGGAATGGCTAAACAAGTTGTGGTATGTGAATGTAATGGAATACAAATGAGGAGCGGACAGACTTCATAATAACCTGGAGAGACTTATATAAACTGATGTTGAGTGAGGAGAGCAGAACCAGGAGAACTTTGTACACAATTACAGATACATCCTATGTGTGATGACTTTGATAAACTGGGCCACATCCTTTCTCTCTTTTGTGTTTTGTTTTATCCCTTCTTTCTCATTGTTCACTCCTTTGATTATAATGCTTCTTTACAATTTGACTCATGTTTAATGTCAAGGTATTCACAGGAGCTATATCTGATTGTTTGCTGCCATAGTGGGGAAGGGGAGGAGAGAGAGGGGCAGAAAATTTGAAACTCAAGGAATTGTGGAACTGAATGTTGTATACTAAAAGTAAATAAATAAATTTAACTATACCTAACTGACTAAAATCTTGGCAATTCAATCTTTAAATCTCACCAGTAAAAATAATACCTAAAAAAAAATCAACCAAAAATTTGAACTCACATTTGGATAAACAGGTTTATAATTTTAGCATGGGAAGGTGGCATCGACTCTTTGGAATTAAGTTTGAAAGGAGGGATAGGAATTCTTCAAAGAAAGAGGTTGAAGTGCTCATAAGCACAAATCTTATGCTGGGTGCTATTTGGTTAAGCAAAATGGACTCAGTCCCTTAGGGAGATGCATTTATGATACATTTCAAAGTTTGTCAAACATTTAGAGCTACTTAGGGATAAGGCTATTTATAAGCTCAAAACAGGAATAGTCATCAGTTCCAGTTTCTGATGCTTGGACAGTCTGGAATGCTTTCTTGGTGATGTAAGGCTGTGCCCACATGAGAACCTCCAAATATAGGCTTGTAGACTCAGTGTCCTGAAGGTAGAATGGAAGCAGTGGGTTTGTTCCAATGTATATTTTCCTTTTTTGTCACTAGGATTCCTTAACACCAGCCTTGTTCTTAACTGGTATGGACTTCTTTAGGACTTTGGAGTTAGTGGGGATTTATTAATTGACCTGGTGGTTAAGAACTGATTATATACAACTCTCTGTAGCTAATATGAGATCTTTGGTCAAATGAATTAATATGTATTCAGGGGCTAGGTGACCTTGGACTAGAGCTGAAATGAATAATTTTTGCTCCTGGACTAGGGGCATAAAATATGCCTGGCGAAGCTTGTGAAGTGTGTCTGAATTACCTTGAGGAGTGAGGAGGGAGGGAGGGAGTGGAAATCCTGATTCTGGAATGTCATTGGGCAGAGTGGGTGAAAGTGGGCCAGGTCAGGCCAGAAAGGAGTTGACCAGGGATGAAGCTGTTGAGGGTGGGGGGAGATGTATATGCTTCTTAATAACCTCCTCATTTTACTAATTATTCTTGTTTACACGTACTAAGCTTATTTGTTTCTGCTCTGCTGAAGGACTACATGTGCTTTCAATACCTTTAACTTTTCAGACTTCCTGGGACAAAATTCAGACTTGGAGAAATCATTTCATCTTTTAGGGTCTTAAAGACCCTGTCCCTGACATAGGATCGTAGATTTAGAGTTGGAAGAGACCTTGGACAACATTATTTCCAATTCCTTCATTTTCCTATTGAGGAGATTGCATCACAGGGAGATTAAATGACTTGCCCACAGGGTCTGAGGCAGAATTTGAATCAAGTCAATGCTAACTTCCACTTCAGTGTCCTATCCATGGCACCATGCTACCTTTTCTCCTAAAATATCATATTGAACTAGATCAGGGGTGTGAAACCTACGGCCTTGAGGCCACATGTGGCCTTTTAGGTCCTTGGGTGCTGCCTTGGGACTGAGTTCAAGTTTTATAGAATAAATCCTTTTATTAAGGGGATTTGTTCTGTGAAGTTTAGGTTCAGTCAAAGAGCCATACTTAAGGGCCTAGAGGGCCACATGTGGCCTTGAGGCTGCAGCTTCCCCACCCCTGGACTAGAAGGTCTCTAAAATTCCTTCTGATTAAAAAATATTAAGGTTTTGATTCTAACTTTTAATTCTTGATCATTCATACTCTTGATTTTAGGGGTGACCTTTCCCCAGGTAAGCATAGCAGCTGGTGGCACAGTGGATAGAGTGCTGGGCCTGGAGTCAGGAAGACCTGGGCTCAAATCTGACCTCAGACACTAGCTGTGTGACCATGGCCAAGTCAATTAACCCTCATCTGTAAAACGAACAGTATCTCTGCCAAGAAAACCCCACATGGGGTCATGAAGAGTCAGACACAACTGAAAAGATTGAACAATAAATTCCTCCAACAATTCAATTCAATTTGGTTCAGTAAACATGTATTACATATCTCCTATTGTGTAAAACTGTACTAGGGACTGGCACAACAAAGATAAAAATAAACTAGATGTAAAGCCAATCAGCAGTAGATTCCTGAGAGAATGCTACTGTGAACAGCTTTTAAGATTTGGATTACACCGTATTAGTGAACACTCTGTTTATTCCATTACAAAATCAGATTCAGTACAATGTTCACAGTTTCAACAGTTCACAATATTATATACAATCTTCAGAACAAGGAAAGTCTCAATATTATATCTTATTACAGAAAGGAACAAGGAACAAGAGAAGAATCAGCTGGTTTCCCTAAGGGAGAAACCAGCTTCACATTTTAAGAT
>CM053594.1:125812634-125852428 GCA_028646575.1 Pseudocheirus occidentalis | reverse complement strand
CAGACAATCACCTAGATTCAGGAGCTGAAAGCTTACAGGTTCTCGTCCAGTCCTCAGGGATGAACAGCTCCCAGGTCCTTGTCTGGTCCTCAAGGCAATCCCCGGCACACGCTGAAGTTCACAGGGTTCAGCACACCTCAAACCCTTCAGGACTTCTCTTGCCTGGAACTCAAGGATCAGCCAGGCCACCAATAAACAAAGTCCCATCCTGTTCATGTCTTCAGTCAGCCACTGAGGAGCCAAATCCAAAATCTGTCTGTCTCTGTAAAAATTATTCTTTATAAACACTGGCCTTCTCCCAAGTCCACAGGGGAGTGTCTC
This sequence comes from Pseudocheirus occidentalis, assembly GCA_028646575.1. Lineage (NCBI taxonomy): Eukaryota > Metazoa > Chordata > Mammalia > Diprotodontia > Pseudocheiridae > Pseudocheirus > Pseudocheirus occidentalis. The sequence continues at coordinate 125,852,107 of CM053594.1, read as the reverse complement.
AGCCAATAGCATTCTTTCACATCAACAAGGGAATTCACACCTTCCAGACAAGGCTCCCACCTTCCAGACAGAGCTCATACCTTCCATACTTAGCCCTCAGTTTAGTCCAACAAATTGATTACCATTACATTAGGCTGTCCTCAAAGAGCTAATATTCTATTGGAGAAGAGGTGAGGTGAGATACCACCATAGATATGCAGAGACAATGGGCAGGGTGTGATATACAAAGGTAAGCAAATACAGTATAGTATATTTTATAATATAATATATAATTTTATATGAACAAATTTTCTATAAAATATATAATTTTATAATATAAAATATAATTCAAGGAGGAAGAGAGCACATATATCTTAGAGGCTCAGGGAAAACTTCAAAGAAGAGACGGTACCTTTGTTGAGCCTTGAAGGAAGACAAGGATTTTGAGAAGGCCATATAGAAAGGAATGCATTCAAGATACATGGTATAGTGCAGTGGTTCTCAGCCTTCCTAATGCCATGACCCTTTAATACAGTTCCTCATGTTGTGGTGATGCCCAACCATAAAATTATTTTTGTTGCTACTTCATAACTGTAATTTTGCTACTGTTATGAATCATAATGTAAATATCTGATATGCAGGATGTATTTTCATTGTTATAAATCAAACATAACCCACAGGTTGAGAACCACTGGTATAGTGCGTATGAATGTGGGAGGAGGCAAGACATGCAGTGAGCTGAGATCTGCGAGCAGCTCGTTGTCTGGTTTGGAGGAGACCTGGTATTAATGAAAGGGAACAATACGAAATATTGTTGGAAAAGTCTGGTGGAGCCCAATTATGGGAGGGCCTTAAATGTTGAATTAAGGAATTTACATTTCTTCCTAGAGGGAATAAAGAATAGATAATACAAAATAATTTGCTTTTAGCTTTGAACTAACCTTTGTTTTGAAGGGTGTGTGTGTGTGTGTGTGTGTGTGTGTGTGTGTTGGGGGTGTGAGGGAAGAAAGATGGAGAATTTATTGTTGTTATTGAGTTGTTTTTCAGCCATGTCGGACTCTTTGTGACTCCATCTGGGGTTTACTTGGCAGAGACAACTGAAGTGATTTGTCATTTCCTTCTCCAGCTCATTACACAGAGGAGGAAATTTAGGCAAATAAAGTTAAGTGACTTGCCCAAGGCAATACACCTAATAAGCCTCTGAGGCCAGATTTGAATTCAGGAAGATGAGTCTTCCTGATTCTAGGCCCAGCACTTTATCCACTTTGCCATGAAGAATTTATAAGTACTTACTATATGCCGAGCACTGTACTAAGTATTAGGGATATAAATATAAGCAAGTAAACCAGCCCCTGCCCTCAGGAAACTTGCATTCTAAAGGAAGAAGGGGTTTGGGAAGGAAGTAAGCATTTATTAAACATGGTCCAAGATAATATTTACAAATATTATCTCATTTAATCTTTTACAACAAACTAGGAAGTAGATGCTATTGTTATTCCCATTTCCCAGTTGAGGAAACTGCGGCAGGTAGAAGTTAAGTGACTTGTCCAGGGTAACATAGTTTGTAAGTATCCGGGGCCAAATTTGAGCTTGGTTCTTCCTGACTTCAGTCACTATGTTCTATCAGTGTTCTATCTCCTGCACCATATAGCTGTCTCTAGGAAGGAAAGAGGGGTAGGATAGCCTGAAGATAGCAGGAAAGTGAGATGAAGGTTTAGAACTGGAGAAGACAAAGCAAAAGTGGGTCTGTCTAAGCTTGCAGTGGTTCCAGGGGTGGAGTTCAAGTTTTCAGAGGTAAAGATTTGGAAGAAGGGCTGGAATTGAGGCAGCATGGTCTGGGGATGAGAGAGAGAAATTCAGAAAATTCTCTATTCTAATTCTGTTTTCCTTAGGATGGTCCCTTATTAATAGTGGGAAGATGGGGTCCTATCAGTCACCTTTCAGGAGTTGTAGGAGGAGGACACTTTGTTTTAAAAATAGCCTCTAGATAATCCCCCAAATGGAGAGTCACATGACAGTAACTGCTAGTAGTTTTAAAAAGCAAAGCATCTCCATCTTCTGTAACTTTTTCTTTAAATATTTTAAATTAATGACCTGTGACTCTAATTTGCATTGACATGAAGCAGTTTTTCAGACTGCCCAAATTCTCTATACTGTCATGTAAGTAATGGAGTCCATATTGCCTTGGACATTTTGATGTCTGGGAGCCCATTATTATTATTATCCAGCTCTGTATGTCATAATTATCATGGAATTCACTCAGGACAAATTTTGTTTAAAGCACATTCTTGGCCTATATCTGAACTCCACTTTAAATCTACTGATTATTCTTGCATTTGAAAAATAAAGAGTTCACTCACCTTTTTGCAGACAAAGTCACCAGGTAAATACACATTGGATTTCAATTTCAGCAGCATGTCATAAATCATCTGTGCATCACACCCCTATTGTAAAAGAAAAACAACACATTTTTCCCCCCATACTTGAGTAATATTTTTGTTATCTCTTTAAGAAATAACCCAACTGGTTTTTACAGTAGAATGGAAATAATAGGTATTGTAAAGTATTAAGCAAAGCATCTGGCAAATGGTGAATCCAAGCCCTGGATTCCGATCCTTAGTTTCTTACTTGCTAATTATATAACTATGAGCAAGTGACCACCATTTTGTGCATTTGTAAAATGAGGGGGTTGGACAAGAGGACCTCTGAGATCCCTTTTAGCTCTTGAATGTTGATATTACAATATGTCATTGCTAACTTGAATGTGAATCTGCCAACATGTCACCTTTCTCAAGACTATTAATTATTTTCCATCAAGGATACAGACTTTTTTTCAAAAGAGTGACCTGCTGCAATTATTTAGAATGTGCTGAACTCTTAAAAAAGAATTTCAGTTTCTCATTAGCACTATGCCTACATGAAGAAAAGCAAGTATGTTGGTAATGATCTAATGTAAGGTGTTATTTTAATATGGGATCAGGCTCCACTATTCTGTAGGATGAAGTGCACTGATGGTGGCAGGCTTGTGACAAGAGAGGAACAGTTTTAGGTACCAAGTCCATCCTAGGGAGCACTTAATGAATATTTGCTGAATTGAATTAAATTTATATGTTCAGTGTCCCCAACAAGAAAATAGTCTTTTTGAGGTTAGGGCATTCTCCGGGCCTCAGTTTACTTAATTTTTCTCTATGTTGCTTTGCATCTGTGTATTTACATAGAGCAGGCACCCATTCCATATTTGTTCTTGATGATGATAAATTCATCCTGGATCTTTAAACCCTTTTCACAAGGCAGGTCAGTTTCTGAGCTTTGATATGTGTCCCTGAATTGAAATTTAATCTGTCCTTTATTGCACAGTTATTGGTTTTTTTTGGATGCCAGTCCTTTTCCTGGCTTTGATGGTTGGCTTATTCTACCTATCTGTGAAGGTAATAGAAATGTGAAGATCTTTCCTGCCCCTTAATAAGCCTAAGTTGAATTTGAAGATATTTACTGATTTGAAAATATACTCTGCCCCCTAATAGACAGCATGTGCTCACCTGTAGCCTTTGGTGGGAGGCTTGTTTTTCAGGAAGATACAACTTTTGTTACTTTGCAGTCAAATGAATCATGAGGGTTGTGATGTTCTCAGACCCTGGAGAGAACTATATATACCTGTGAGAAGAGGTTTTGCTTTGGGGCTCACTTTGGGAAGAGTTGTGTGATTTGGCCAGAGGAGACTTTGGGCAGCCATTGAGCCCCCTGGCTTTGAAAATCCAGATGTTGGTGCTTCTCTCTGAGTGATTAACTGTATATATGTGATGGTCAGACAGCTAGAAGCCCTGTCTGTTGGTTTGCTGAATTGTGATTTCTCTGTATTTTTGTCTGCTTGTAACTTCTGTTTGTATTCTCTGAAGTTCAGGGTGCTGAACTAGGTAATATGTTTGATTGATTAAAGTAAGATTGTTAACCCTTTTTGAGTTGCTTTCCTTTAGAAAAGCAGATCAAAGAACCTGTACTGGCAGCCATCCTGGGTATGCTAGGGTGCTTGCTGCTACACTATCTTCTTTCCCCTTTGTAATCTTACTATTACTACAGCACTTCTTAGGGGAAAATGGAGACATTGAGAATCTTAACTGGGAGAAAATTAGGAAATATAAACACACATAGTAAAGGTGCAGATCAGTCTATAGCTTAGTCATTTTGTGACTAATAATCTATAGATTATTTATAATAATTTATAGATAATTTATAATAATCTATAGATTTATAATTTATAATAATCTATAGGTTAGTCATTAATAAGTAATTAATAATAAACAATAATAAATAATAATAATTAGTCATTAATAATAATAATAGTCAATAATCTATAGATTAGTCATAATCTATAGATTAGTCATTTTGGTTAGCTAAACAGTAATCAATCATTTTTATTTGGCAAAGTGAAAATAAGGCCAAGATTATGAAATGTCCACTGCTGACCAGTTAATTTTGTTCTGCTCCATGGCTGTAGGCTGTGGCTTTTAGGATTGGCATTTTGCCTTGCAAATGTATTATTCTATTTACAAAGGGTATGGGGAGGAAGAGCTGTGCAAATTTATCACCACTAAGGGAGAAGCTTTTTTGTACAAATGAGCCACTATTCCCAGTGGACTGCAGTCAAGTTTGTGCCAGATTATTAGAATATCACTTTGTGGCTTCAATCATCCATCCATTCTAAAGCAACAAGTACTTAATAGGTTCATACAACACACACACAGAGTGAAAAAGTGCCTATCCTAAAGGAGGAGGTGGATGAAACATGAAAATACATAAATATATACATGATTGTTATGGGAGAGACATGGTGGTAAGATGTAATGGGTGGAAGGCAGGCCTTGGAGTCAGGGAAACTTGGATTCAAGTGCTGCCTTTGACACATATTAGCTCTGTGGCTGTAGGAAAAAGTTCTTAACCTCTCAGTGCTCCAAGCATCTCCCTGAGACAATAAGGTACAGAGAAATAATTGATTTGTATAAATGGAAGGTGTTTTCCTACAGGGAGTTCCCCACATTAATAAAACCACAGGTCTGGACAAAAAGAAATTGAGGAAGGAGATGTTAAAAATTTTGAAGATCAGGAAATGTTTTCTGTTGGAGGAGTCACCTGAGCTGCATCAGAGATTCTAAAAGGTCGCATTGAAGAGGGACTACATTCCCAATAAGGGCACAGCTTATACAAAGGCATGGAGGTAGGAGATAGGGGTTTGGGAAGCAAGAAGTAGAGTAATTAAGTAGTATGTAGAGCATAGGAAGAACAATTATGTGAAATAAACCTGGAATGGTAGATTGGTGTGAGATTATGAATGCCTTTAAATGTCAAGGTGAGGCAATAATTGTACAGTTTGTCCTTCTGCACTGATGACTTCAATTGAATTGACAATGCTGAATTAATTACCATGTTTCCACTTGAATTAGTATAGTCACAGATCTTACTTTTCCTGAGCTACTGAAATTTTAACTCCATATTTTTTACTAGGGTTCCTTACAGAGGAATTTTACTATCTTTATTTGGTATTTATTTTCTTTATGCCATTTTCTACTGACAAATCTTTTTCCAAAACAAATTTCAGGCAGCTGACATTATGATTTTTTTTTTTGAAAAGTCACTTTCTAGGATCTTGTTTTCAGTGGCGACTCTCAAAATAAATTATCCTTTGGGCAGTCCCTTCTTATTTGTTTCTCAGTTGAGAGGGGACTTATTTTTGGAGGAAAAGCATTCCAGTCACTCAGAAAGGATTTTTTTCCTTTCAATTTGGACACAAGCTCTCTCCCTTTAAGGGCACTAGAGCCTTTGATGTTGCTGAAGAAAATACATTAGACGTGTACTTGGTGGTGCCTAAGCACACGCTAATGCAGGGGGCTTAGGAAAGCGTTTAAAAAAATAGCAGAGAGGAATGAAGAATAAAACCATCTTTAGTTGTATTTAAAATACATAATATGATTTTTTTTAGGTCTTAGTTGTGCAATGCTAATTATATTTTGATTAGGCCAAATTAAATCATTAATTTGTTAACTAAGAGGATGCTGAAGAAAGGAAAACCACTATTGCCAAATTGTATTGATAAGAATAATTAATTCTGTAACTATTTACCTTGGATAAAAGAGGTAAGACCAACTCTGTCTAGTCTGGATTTGTCACAATGAAATGCAGTTTCTATTTAGTTCTTTCTATTTTGTTGTGGATGTCTATGCTTGACCTTGGCTCAGGAGGATTTGAGTTCCAATCCAATCTTAGAAATTTACTATGGCTGTGTAATACTGAGCAGCTTATTTAAGCGCTGCCTGCCTCAGTTTCTTCATCTGTAAAATGGGAAAATAATAGCATCCACTTCCCAGGGTTCATGCGAAGACGAAACAAGATATTTGTAAAATACTTTATAAATCTTAGAGTGCTCTATTAATGCTCATTATTATTAAAATTACCATTTTCTTTCAATTTAATCTAGTTAGTATTTATTAAGAGCCCATAACATGACAATGCTTGGTGTTGGGGATACAAAGATGAAAATGAAAATGATCTTAGTCCTAAAGTTTACATTCTATAAGGGGAAATGACATGTACATAGTGATATAAATTCAAAATATATGCCAATTTTTGTATAAGGGATATAATATTAGCTTTGTTGATGTTCAGTCCTGTAGTTGTGTCTGACTCTATGTGACCTCATGGATTTTTGTTCACTTTTTTTTTAGGAAAGATGCTTATTTTACAGATGAGGAAACTGAGGCAAACAGGGTTAAGTGACTTGCTTAGGGTCACACAGCAAGTAAATGTCTAAGGGTGGATTTGAATTCAGATCTTTCTGACTCAAGGGCTGGTCCTCTAGCCAATGTACCACCCAGCTGCTCCCTAATATTAACTATTAATATTAATATTGGGTTATCAACTTCAGGCTATTAAATTCAGAACTAGAATAGACTTTAGAGACCATCTAATCTAACACCCTCATTTTACAGAGAAGTAAATTGAGGACCAGAAAGTTTAATCAACTTGTCTGAAGTCATACAGGTAATGTACATATGAAGCAAGGTTTTTCAAATTATAATTTTAGAAATTAGTACACATATGGATTTGAGGCAAAGTTGCTATCTCAAACAAATGTTTTTAATTTTAAAAATTAAATGGGTTGGGGTGGCTAGGTGGCCCAGTAAATAGAGCACTGGCCCTGGAATCAGGAGGACCTGAGTTCAAATCTGTCCTCAGACATTTAACATTTAGGTGGGATAGGTGAAAGCATTCTCATAAAATGAAAGAGTCAGTCACCAAACTTGAGCTAGGTTTTAGGAGCTCTATAGACCTAAGTTTCATATTTTTGCAGGTTATCTAATTTTGGGTAACCAGATGGTGTGCCTGTGCTCCACCTCCCTTTTCCCTGTAGGGGCTTTCCAGGGTCCTGCATAGACTGTGAGGTCATGTCACCCCACCAATGGGGTAATAATCCAGCATTAGGGAATTTTTGGTGGGAGGGGGTTTGGGGTTTATCTGGAAATTTTGGGGTTTTTATAGAATTGTTTGTACAAGGGTATATAACTGCTTGCTTGCCTCTTGTTGGGTGCCTCCCTATACCAGGCCTGTCTGGGATGGGCGACGCCCAACTCTTGTGAGACTTGTCTTTAGAATAAAGAACTTCTGTTTCTATTTGGAGAAACCTCTCAGTTTATTTGGGTAAGGGTCTTTGGTGTCTTTATCCCATGTACATTTACTAGTCATGTGACCTTGGGCAAGTCACTTGACCCCAAATTGCCCTGCCTTCTCCCTTCAAAAAAAAAAACCCAAACAAACAAAAATTTAAGTAGCTAACAAAGTTTTAAAAGTAAGAATAGAAAAACATTTTATGATGTAAGACCAGTACAAAAAACCCAAACCTATCATTATGAATATTTGGATATAGTATGCCCACTTATCAATTTAAGTGTATGTTGTTGACTGTCCACAGACAACACAGTGTTTTGTTGTTTCCTATTCAACAAGATGCTGACTCTTCCTAGAAAAACCTACTTCTTTATAAAAAAAGAAAAGCATAACCCAGATGTTCCCTGATTGGACCAACTATAGTTTAGTTATGCAAAAGGGCTTAGATTTATCCAGAAGAATCCACATAGAACACATTACCTGATCAATTTCCCAAAATTAAGTTTCAGGATGATTAAAGTAAGACAAAGGGAAGAAAGACTTTGAAAAATGAAGTAGCAGGGGGAAAGCCTTTTATAGATATATGCCAAAGGAAAGGCAAATAAAATTTTTTCTAACATAAATTCAATATATTCTGAACAGTGCTTCGCTTTGCTGTCATCATTTATGCAAACTCCTCGTAGTTGACTTGACCATCATCATCAGTATCTGCTTCTTCAATCATTTCATCAAAGTCTTCCTGTTAACTTCTCTCCAGGGGTTGTCATCATATGGCAAAGTTCTGCTGTGCTCATTGAACCATCTCTAAGCTCAGCAAACACACGGAGTGCTTCTATAATTTCTTCTTCACAGTCTGTGTCTTTTGTTTTCTTGCCATCATCAGCAGAAATTCTGCAAAGTCAACTGTGTATTCCTGTCAGCATCTAATTCATTAATCATATCCTGTAATTCCTCTACTGGGGGGGGGTCTGCCTAAGTGACCTCATTACACTAATTCCTTTTTCTCTGTACTAATCAAATGGTGAAAAGAATTCTAATCTGCTCTCCTGTCAGTGAATCAAATGTGCTCATGCCCCAAATTCTGATAACACCCATGCTTGGTGGCTGTGCTCAGACTCCACAGGCAAGATTTGAAGCCAAGGTTGACCTCTCCAGAAGCTGGTACACTTTATCAAGGTATCTTGAAACTGACAGCACATGAGCCTGTTCTTAAACCATGGAGAAGAGGAGGGAGGCATTGTAGGCAGAGAGACAGATCATACAAAGTCACCACAGGGTGGGAAACACAACATCACTTATGGGGAAAGAAAGAGTCTGGTTGGTCTGGAATATAACATAAAGGAAAGTAACACAAAAAGATTTGGGAAAGAAAGGTCAGATAGAATTGGAAAGATTTGAATGAATTCTCTTTAAGAGAATTATTCACTGCGCCACCTAGCCGCCCCTCTTTAAGAGAATTTTACATGAGAGACAACAGGTAGCCACGGAAACTCCTGGAGTAGGTAAGTGACGTGGTCAGAAGTGGACTTTGACAATGTTAGTTTGGCATTATTTGTGTGGAGGATGAGTTGGAGAGGGAAGAGATTGGAGGCAGAAAGGCCAAATGGGAGACTGTTACTGGAATTCAGGAGAGATAATGATTCATTTCAATGTATGATAAAAAAAAAGATTTTGTCACTTTCTTAAGTATGATTTTTTTTATTGCTGTAAAGACTGATTGTTTTCTTTGGGAGTCCACATTCATTGTCACAATACAAGTCATTAGGAAAATTATTTTACTTACATAAATTCAGTGCACACCTAACATTTGAAAATTGTGCCTATTTTGCAAAGCGAATAGTATCAAAAAATGGAAAGTTGGTTTACCATCTCTACCTCCCCAACTTACAGAGGTGAATCCTCCAGACCATTCAAATTCAAGGTATTCTGTGCTTCTGCATTCACTGAAAACCAAAGCTCACAAGTCACACTGTGTTTATCTTTTTTTTTTTAATCCTCGGAGAGGATGTAATTAGTTAAAGACAAAGGCATTTAATGAAATAGCATAGGAAAATATGGAACAGACATGATGCCTCACTATCCTCAGAGCCTTACTACTTTCATAGGTTGTAAAAGTCTTTCATAGAGAAACAGGAACACAATGGTTGCTCAAGTCCACTGTTGTCTATCAAAAAAAAAAAAGGACACTAACTTCAGTGTTTATTATTATTCTTCATGATATCTTATGATTCCAGGTGGAATAGACCCATAAACAATTGGTGATAAGGTCAGGCTCTATATTTTGAGCCTGGCATATGCCTATCCTTGACCTATCTTTATTTTCTGATGCTTCTTCTATGAACGACTGCTTTTACTGAACAAAGTCTGCATTTGCCTTTTCCAGAACCTTTCCCAGACCAACCATATTTCATTCTACCAATGCTATAGATAAAAGACTTCTTACTTTTGTGTTGAATAGTGCTGAGAAATTTAGCATACATTTGATGTATGGCCTGCTTCTGCAAAATTTGTTTCTCCAGCATTTGCAAGCATTCCTGCTGTGGGACTTCAAGAACCTCACCTTTTAGATTTCATCTACACATAAAACAAGGGTTTTAAATTTTTTTTGTATGTGTGTCATGAATCACTTTGGCAGTCTGATGAAACTCATAGACTTTCCCCCTAAAGTAATATTTTAAAATACATCAGATAAAATTACAAAGTAAACCAATTATATTGAAATATAATAATCAAAATATGCATTAAAAATTCATGGACCCCAGGTTAAGAATCCCTGATGTCAAAGCTGGTCTGATCCTTCTCTGAGATTAACCTTTTTTTTTCTAGATATCATTTGCTTGTCAATACTTCGAGACTTTGTATAGGCCCCTCAAATTAAGAACGATTCTTCCCTAGACAGACATGGGTATTCCCTTGAAATGTTCCTCAACTTGGGGTAATGAAGTCCATGATGCAGAGGCCTCAGAGCATCGTTAGTCCTTTTTCCCATTTTAGTTCTGATGGTCTATCTTCTTGTATTCTGTTTTTGAGAAATTAGTCTTATCCCCAGGAATAGACCCAGTGACCAGTTTTTAGCTCTACATCAGAGCTTCCTTTCTACCAGGGAATTCAGAATGTTATTCATTGAGGTAAATTACTGAAGGAAGACCGGATTTTTTTTTTTTTTTGTCTTCTGATAGTTTCCTGTGGGAGTTCTTAACGTGAGGTACATGAATTTGCTTTAAATTTGCTTTTATTTTGACAACTGTATTTCAACATAATAGGTTTCTTTTGTAGTATATGTATTTTATGTTGTGCATTTAAAGATATTATTTTGAGAAGTCCATAGGCTTCATTGGATTATTCACTGAACAGGTCCATGAAAACAAAAAGGTTAATAACTCCCATTTTTTTTTATTGTTTCTCCTACTTCCAGAGTATCTTGGAGCATTTTGCAGAATATTCTTAGCATCTTTATTTAAGCCATAAAGTATTCCTGTAACTAACATGCCTCTGTGTGGTTCCAGGTACAATGGTATTTGTACAATTGGTATTTCAAGAATGTAGTTAGTTCATCTAGCACATGCCAGTTCCTATACATATAAAGGACACAGTAATAAAAAGAGATCAGGACTTAAGCACACAATTGTGCAAAGGCATATTAGAATAATTAGTTTGAACTATAAATGAAACAGATCAGAAAAGCCAGCTATCTAATTTAAGCTTGTAAACTAAAGAGAAATTATTATTATTATTTTTTTCTCCAAGGTAATCCCCATAATACTCAAGATATCAGATGAGTCCCTGTGTACCTGGGGGCACTGCCCTTTCAACTTGATGAATGGGTCCTTTAGATAAGGCTACCCAGGGTTGAAGGTACTATATGAATCTAGATCCTCTCACAACTATGGCTAACAAATCCTATTCTGGTATTGACTTTTATGAATCATCCAGAGCAACATATAGTAGTTTGTTCAAAGCAAAGACATTTACTGAAATAGCATAATAAGAAAAGTAGCAATAAGCTTCAATTCCACAAACCTGAGACATTCTGTCCTGCTAATATACACACCAAACACAGTGGGAAGTGTGGACATTTACTGGGAACATGCACAGCTAGGGAAAGCACATAAGAATCCTTAAGGTCAGAGCTGGAAGGGATGTTACAGGCCATCGAGTCCAATCCCCTCAATTTATGTATGTAAAACTAAGGCTAGTAGTGATAAAATGACTTGCTCAGGGTCACATAGCTACTTTAATGTCTGAAATGGAGTTTGAAGTCAGGTCTTATATTCTATCAACTATTCCATGAAGAGCACATATGGTTGGAGCACATACTATGAGATTATCTTAACAGTGTCTTTTTTCCCCTTTTTTTTGGTATTTTAGTAATACAAAAATCTGGGCAGTGGGATAGCTCAGTTATCAAAGTCATGGAACCCATTGACAGAATGCAAAAGTCTAGTGAGAAAGCTAGGATATGTACTATATCATGGGTCAAAAAGGACCTTGAGAGATAATCTTATCTTCCTGGACCACATTAATAGGGCTGATTCCTCTAGTGTGGAAGTTACTTTCCAATGATTTATCTTAATATATTTATTTCTCAATTATTTTCCTTATTTCATTTTGCTCACCTTGGCCAGGGCCCCTGTTCTAAGCCATTCACTATAAATGGTTGACATTTAGGAAATACAAACAATAGAATTGTGTTTTTATTTTTTTAATTTTCAGTTATTTATCTCAGTGATTAAGTCAAATATAGGTCAAAGCACACACTTTTTTTCAGGCTCTTTCTCTAATATTGTATCCTATTTGAGTCATGGTCTCATAATTTCATGGGGCTTGAGAATAATAATTGGGATGCTGGAGATGAAACATATTTATTATCAAAATAAGGATATCTATTTTATACTTTTATTGCCTCAGGTTTGTTGATACTTATTGAAATGCTGTATTATTTTTCATTTTTATTAGAAAGAAAACAAGAATTTATTAAATGCTTACTGTGTGACCTGCACTGTGCTAAGCATTTTACGTATACTATCTCATTTGTTCTTCCACAAAATTCCCAGGAGGTCGGTGCTATTATCATCCCAGTTTTGCAGATGAAGACTCTGAGACAGGCAGAGGTTAAGGGCCTGTCTGATGGCACATTTGAACTCAGGTCTCCCTGATTCCAAGCCCAGTGCTCTATCCACTGCTCTGAACAGACACTTAATACACATGACTATGTGTTGTAAGAACCGTAATTAGAACAGGATGGCTGAGGATTTGTTCCAGGTCACTGAAATTTAGATTATTCTGATAGCAACACATTCTATTCCTCCTACAATAAAGAAATAACTGAATTTAGCATTTAATTAGCAAGACTAATTAGTTAAAATAGGAAGCTACTTTGTAGTAGCTCCATCCAGTGTCTGTCTTTTTCTCAGCAGCCACATTCTGAGTGATCTTTTCCCCATTCCAGCCTTGTTCTATCCCTCTACTTCCTGCTTCTCAAATCAGCCACTTCCCCAACAAAACCTCATAGTGATTCATGTCTCTTTAACATTCTGAGCAGTATCCTGGGGACTCTGCCTCTCACAGTCTTGTGCTACAGAGATCTTTACCTTCTCTCTCCCTAATTTATTTTAAGAGGTTAATTTTAGGGTTCCTCTGCATAGTTTTGTGGAATTTGTCTTCTGCATCAAAATTTCTTTTTATGGATCTGTGTGCCATATACATCAGTACATTGTTTAGGTACCAGAGATACCAGTTGCCATTTGAGCCATCCTTGGGAGACTAGGGATGAGGGGGAGTTTCTTAATTGAAATTTTAACTATAGAAGATGATAAATGACATTCATTAGGCCATAGATCTAGAACTGGAAGCTCTTTAGCTCAACCTCTTTACTTTGTACATGAGTTTGAAACTGAGGCTCAGTGAGGGTGACTTGCCCAAGGCCTAATCTTTCATTTGATAATTTTTTTCTTTTGCTTTCTGGAGGCCAGTTGGGGTTGTGACTTACCCAAGGTCACATGGCTAGTTTTTGTGAAAGTAAGTGTCTGAGGCCAGATTTGAACTCAGGTCCTCCTGACTCCAAGGCCAGTGATTTATTCATTGGGCCACCTAGCCGCCCCCATTTGGTAATTTTTGAAGTTAAATTCTCTTATCAAAAAATATAAGTAAAAACAAAATCTTAGGAAGGTTTTGAGAGTAAGGAAGGAATAGGAAGGTTGTAAGAAAGAAGACAATTTCCCAGTACATGGGTAAAATTCTTATTTTTATCTGCTTGGAAGGTAAGACTGGGGTTGAGACAATATGTATCCTTTATGAGGATGAAGTATAATTTTTAATCTTTCTCAGACTCTCTACACAAAGTAGGTGACAGATTTTGACATATTATAGAACTTGACAATTCTAGGACTGAGAATTATCTCAGATTTTGAGGTTGCTAAAGACTAAACTAAATCATGGTAGATGTAACATCCTAGAATGAACTGTCCATTTAGAGTCTTACTTTTGAATGCTTTTGTACAACAATGATTCTTGTTCTGATATAGCTTAGATTACATGACCTCTTGGGCTTGTCCCATGCCTAAAAGTCTAATTTTAGGAGAAGACAAAAATTCTCCTTGTTAAAGGTAAATGAAATATTGTGTTAAAGAATTCAGGTTTTTCTGCCGAAGTCAGTGGAAATGGACAGTTAGTTGAGATGGAGAAAACCAGATTATTAAGAGACTGATTTCAGCCTTTTCTGTTTATTCTAGCCCATATTGGTATTTCTATACTGAAATATGTGAAAAAATGATCTTTCAACTTTTTGCCATCTTTTCTGCATATGCCAATATCCAAATACACATACCAGCATGGCAAAATATGAATGTCAGTAATGGTTTAGTTTCTTACTCTAGGGTTAATTATATTTCAGTCAACCCCTGCAGTATTTGGGAGGCCAGTAAGGACTGGAGGATCACCAAAGTGACTAGTGACATTGTTTTCAGGAATAATTAATGTGTTGGAGAGGCATGTCTGCAAAATATGCTAAAGGCCAGAATTGGTTTAGGCAACTTCAATATTTCTTGCCAAATAACTAGATGTTCAACCTCTCCCAACATTTTGGAGAAGATATAAGCAGATGGCATCTGACAGATGGTAAGAGAACAGAAAAGAGAAAATGGATGAACGCTTGTCATGTATGTTGTAGAGTAGGTTCTTTTTCAGGTATAGGTTGGACTAGATGTTTCTTAGGTTCCTTTAAACAATGAGATTTGTTGATTCTGAGTACATTTTGTGTTTTTCCTAGCACCAAGCAATAACTATGCATATGCAAAATGCAGGTTGATCTTTCTGCTGAAGGAAGAGGTGAAAATAGTAAAAGACTACTTTTCTATTCCCTAATATATTAGGGAGAATGAAGAGTTTCTTGGAAGAATGGAAGAAAATGCTTGGGGAGGAAAACAAAGAAGAAAAAGAAATCCAAAGGTACCAGTGGACATCTAAATGTGTGTCAGGAGGTTAAAGAAAATGGCACAGAGAAATAAAGGAAGGACTGTTGTATGTGGTAGGTATAAAGTAATTTCCCTAGAGTTAGAACCAAATTCTTTAATGAGAAAGCAGATTACTGTTCTCTTTAGAAGGGATTCACAAATACCATCAAGGGGAGAAAAAGGGCATCAAGTGCTCATTAAAGAAAGAAGAGTGCATTGACCTTCTTTTAAGGGTACCGTTTGTGTGGGAGAGAAGAGGTGTTAGATTGCCTACCAAACTGAAAGTCTACAAAGTCGTTGTGCTGACCTCATTGTTGTATGCCTGTGAAAGCTCGACAGTCTACCAGCATCATGCCAGGAAACTGAATTGCTTCCATTTGAATTGTATTAGGAAAATTCTGAAGATCATCTGGCAGGATAAGGTACCAGACACTGAGGTCCTTTCTCAAACTAAACTGCTAAGCATTCAAATTCTACATCAGAAAGCACAACTCTGATGAACTGGCCACCTAGTTTGAATGCCAAATGTTGCCAGCCTAAAAGGCTATTTTATGGACAACTCTCACAAAGCAAGCACTCACACGGTGGTCAGAAGAAACAATACAAGGACACTCTCAAGTTCTCTCTGAAGAACTTTGGAATTGATTGTGTGACACAGGAGTTGCTGGCAAAAGAATGTCCAACATGGCATGCCCACATCAAAGAAGGTGCTGTGCTCTATGAGCAAAGCAGAATTGAAGCAAATCAAAAGAAATGCAAAATGCGTGAATTTAGAGAATTCACCCCAGATGTTCATGTGGGCTATTTGTGCCCAACCTGTGATATAGCATTCCATATTGGTCTGATCAGCCACAGTCAGAAACACTGTAACTTGAATCTAAAATAGCAGTGTCATTTTGGTCTTCTTCGTGAATGATGAACAACCAACCAACCAACCAACCATATGTCAAAGACAATTGGAACGTAGTCTGTTTTTGTAGGGCATTTATTTTAGATGTAATGGAGAACCTTCTGAAATTTGTCAAACCAGACAGTCATGACTCAGTTTTGGTGATTCACAGGGCAACAAATGATAATGTTAGAAAGAATGCTTTCTAGGGAGGTAGACATTCTAAATGGGAGAATGCAGACAGTAAGAGCACAGGTGGATTTTCATCATTGATGCCGATTGAAAACAAGGGCTTTGGAATAGAAAGGATAGAGAATAATATTTTGATTTCTGGGCTGGGTTTAAGATATGGAAATGATGGATTTCTGGTAGCTCTGTGACTTTGGACAGCGCACTTAATCTCCTTAGCGCTCATTTTCCTCAACTATAAAATAGAGGTACCAAATTAAATGTTATCTAAGGTTCTTTCCAGCTCTGAAATTCCGTCATTCTGTGATTACTTCCCCTGGCATTCATTTAATGAATATATTTCCTGGGGTAGTTTCATGATCTGATCAAAAGAAGACAGAAAAAGAAGGGAATACCAGAACATCAGACTTAGAAGGGGGCATCAATGACAATTTAGATTCAAGTCATACCTGAACAAGAATTTCCTCTGTAAACCGTGGGTTATAGACATGTGGTCATAGAACATTTGTTTGAGCATCTTCAGGGAATGGGAATCTACCACCTCTTAAGACTAAGCACTCTACTTTTGGATGACTTTAGTTGGGTACTTTCTCTCTATACTCAAACCCTTTTCGATATATAGGAATCATTCCTAGGAGACTGTTTCCCCAACTGCTAAACTATATAATATGGTAGGTAACAAGTACAACTAGAAAGAGAGTTATTGTAGAGATGCCTAGTAATTAAAAGAAGACATCTAAAAAAGAGGCAGTAATAATAAATATTGAGTGACTAGGTTAGGATCCAAAAAGTCAAGTTGGGTCAGCAAATATTTATTAAGCTTCTTCTATGTGTCAGGTACTGTGCTAAGCAAAAGTAGTCCCTGCACTCAAACAACTCAGTCTGGTGGAAGAAAACAGTTTACAAAGAACTATGTACAAAGAAGGTATATGTGGGATAAATTGGAGGCAATCTCAGAGGGAAGACCCTAAGATTAAGGAGAATTGTAAAAGGCTTCTTGCAGAATCTAAGACTTTAGTGGAAACTTGAAGGAAGCCAGAGATCCTAGGAAGCAGAGATGAGAAAGGAGAGTTCCAGGATTGGGGGAAAACTAGTGAAAATTCCTGTAGTTGAGAGATGAAGTGTCTTGAGCAAGGAATATAAAGGAGGCCTATCACAATGCATATAGAAGGGAATAACGTGTAAGAAGACTAAAAAGATAAGAAAGGGCTAAATTATAATAGACCTTAAAAGCCCAATAAAAGATTTTATATTTCACCCTTAAGGTAGTAGGGAGTCACTGGAATTTATTGAGTAAGGGGGTGATATGGTCAGACTTGTACTTTAGGAAGATCAGTTTGACAGTTGAGTAGAAGAAAGACTAGAGTGGTGAAGGAGTTGAGGTAGGGAATCCAGTCAACAAGCTATTGCAATAGTTCAGATTAAGCTCTTGATAGGCTAAGAGCATAGGACCAAATTTAATATGATGAAATATAAGAGTGACAAATTTAAAGTCCTACATTCATGTTAAAAAATCCACTTCAGAAAATCAGTATGGGAGAATTGTGAAGAATAGCAGTTTGTCACAAAAGACCTCAGGGTTTTAGCAGACTTTAAGTTCAGTGGTACAGCTAGGTGTATTCAGAACTGGTTGAATGACTTACTCCAAAGAACAGTGATTATTTATGAACCTGGAGAGAGGTTTCTAGTAGAGTTCCCTAGATAGATGTCTATTCTCGGTCCTATGCTATTCAACATTTTGATAAATTGTTTGAATAAGACATAGATGGTGCACACATAGACTTAGAAATAGCACAAAACTAGAAGGCGTAAATAATGTGTCACATGTCAGATATAATCACAAAAGATCTTACCATGCTAGAATGATGAGCTAGATATAAAAACATGAAATTTTATAGGAATAAATGTAAATTTCTACAGTTGGTTAAAAAAACCAATGGTATTGGTTGGGGGAGGGACAATTAGACTACAGTTAATGTTAAAACCCACTTTAACCTCATTATGTGTCAGTAGTGTGAAAATAGCAGCCAAAAAAGCTAGCATCATCAGACTGTGTTAATAAAAGCATAATTCCCAAAATAAGGGAGGTAAACCACCTCTCTTTAATTTGTTTCAGTCAGGGTAATCTGCCATAGTAGGTTGAGATCTGGGCATCATATTTTAGGAAGGACATTGATAAACCCAAATTTAGGATAGTGAGAAGACTAGAAACCTTTCTAGATACACATTGGTTAAAGCGATAGGAGATTTTTTTTTATTATGGCAAAGATAGATTTAGAGAGGACATTATAAAATATTGTCCAGTATCTTAAATGCTGTCATATGGGAGACACATTTTGCTCTTCCTTAGAGAGCAAAACTACAAATGACGGGAAGAATTTTCAAAGAAAAAGACTTTAAGTGTCTATAAGAAAAATTCTCCCGATATTTAGAACTGTGAAAACATGGAATGGGTTGCCACTGAATGTCTTTTGAGTGGAAGATGGATGATCCCTTATTTGGGGATGTTACATAGAAGATGCCTGTTCAGGTACAATTATACCTGAAATGACTTCTAATTACTTTCCACTCAGATTCTGTGAAATAATCGAAGAGCTCTCTTGAGAAAAAGCGATTATACTCCTCTCTGTGAGTGATGATGATGATAATGATGACTTTATATGTATATATTATATATACACATATATACACACTCTGATATATAATCTCAAGACATCTATCATCTATCTATCTATCTATCTATCTATCTATCTATCTATCTATCTATCTATCTATCTATCTATTCTTCTATCTTTCTGTCTGTCTATCTGATTTGTGTCACCCCTATGGCGCGGAGCAGGCATTTAATAGAGGGTTGCTACTTTTGAATCTAATTGGCTTGATCCAAAATGGCAGAACTAGGACCACCATGTGGAAGTTACAGAGACGGATTTTGACTAGAAAGAAGTAAAAACTTCCTTACAATCAGAGCTGTCCTCAAGTGGAATTGGCTGCATTAGGAGGTAATGAGTAAGGGGGAAAGTTAGAACCATCATTCACAAAGAGCCTGGGTGTCAAAGAGTCTTCACAAAGAGCCTGGGTGGCTGTTTGTCAGAGATGTTTTGGCAAAGATTCATGCTTCAGATGGCTTTTGGATAAGATGATCTCTGAGCTATTTTCCAACTTTGTTGTCCCACAATGATATGAAATTGCTTTTCATTTAGCAAAAATATAAATGGAAACAGGTCTTTCTGGGAGAAATAGGATCTTTAATGGGAATGTTAGGAAATAATGAGTTATATAAAACCTTAATGAATGAATATTTGATTTGATTTTTTTCAATTATACCCACTGTAGAATAAAGATTTTATAGAGTCCAAGGAATATATGCTAAAAGAAAAATGGAAAAATTGAGTGACTAAGGTCCATTCACCTTGAAAAGGAAAGATAATCTCATATGAGTTACTGGTCTCTGATTTCAAAACTTTTCATTCAAAGAAGGGAGCTAATAACTGGTACTAATATAATAAAAATAAGTATTTATCCACTAAGTTGTCATGACATTTTCAAAGATCTAAAGACTAAAGAATTCTATTTTATCATAGGGATGAGGATTAGATTTCATTGGTATAAGGACCATCCAGATGAGGAAACTCCCTCTACCAATGCAGGTTGATGCCCTTTATACAACTCTGAGAGAGGTGCTTAAATCACTGATTAAATGACTTGTCTAGGGTACGAGGAACAGTTTTGGGCCCAGAGCCAGGAAGACCAGAATTAAAATCGGGTCTCAAATACTTACTAGCTGTGAGAAACCAGGCAAATCACTTAACCTCTGTTTGATTCTGTTTCCTCATCTGTAAAATGTGACAATAATAGCACCTAACTTCAGGGTTGTTGTGAGAATCAAATGGGATGATAGTAGTAAAGTGCTTAGCACAGTGCCTGGCACATAGTAATTTCTCTATGAATGGTAATAAATGCTAGTGATGATGATGATGATGATGATAATAATAATAATAATAATAATAATAATAATAATGTGTCAGAGGAGGGACTTAAACCAAGGTCCTCTTGGCTTTAAGACCAGCTAGCTCTGTTTAATAAGCTATGCTGTATTAATCATAGGATTATAGAATCTCAGAATGAAAAGAATCTTTGGAGACCGTTTAGTTTCATACCACCCAATGAAATAACCCTGTCATATGGTCATTCAGTCTCTGCTTGAATATTCCCAGTGACTTACACCTTCTTAAAATAGCCCCTTCTGTTGGATTTTATTAGTATAAAGTTCTTCTTTATTTAGTCAATCAAGAAGCATTTATTAAGTGCTTGTTAGATGCCAAATACTGTGCTAAGTGCTGGGCATTCAAAGACAGGAAAACAATAGTCTTCACCCTCAAGAAGCTCACAGTCTAATAGAGAGACACCATGTAGATAAGCTGTAAAGAGACAGGTTGATACATGGTGAATAGACTACCAGGCCTGGAGTCAGGAAATCCTAAGTTCAAATCCGGCTATGCACCCCTGGGTAAGTCACTTAACCACTGTCTATCTCAATTTCCTCAGCTGTAAAATGAGATACTGACAGTACCTACCTCCCCAGGTAATTGTGAGGATCTAATGAGGTCATTTTTATGAAGTGCTTTGCAAACCTTAAGGTGCCATATAAATGGTAGGATGTATATTATAATAATATATTATTATATATTTTAAATTGTTATGACAATAATAATGATGATTTTATGTATAATAGATTTTAAGTGTATATATGTTTATTTTATGTATTTTACACACACATTTATAATGAAAAGTAATTTCATAGAGGAAAGTGCTAGCAATTCGGACCATAGAGGGCCTCTTGAAGAAGATGGGATTTGAATTGGTTCTTGAAGGAAGCCAGGGAAATTAAGAACCAGAGTCTCCAAGGTGAACTATCTCTCTATTTACTATTCTTCACTTAAAGTTATATAGTAAATTGTACAAGAACTTAAAAGATTTTAAATAAATCTCTACAAACATGTATAAAGAAGTATATTTGTACAAACCACAAACCTCCCCCCCCCCCTCCGAAAAACTTAGAAGTTCAGATCCCAAAGCCTTCAGAATGGCAGACATGATTAAACTTGATAATCAGATCTTTGAACCAATCTGGACTTAACCAGGGTCTGACTCAATAGACCTGGCTAAAGTACATTCAGAAACCAAATGACTTCACACATGCACCATAGAGTGTAATTATATTTAAATTAATGCAAATTAAATTAATAGTCTGAAGAAATCACTTCTTCCTTAGTTCTAATTAGGAGATGGAGGGAAGGAGACAAAGGGGAGCAAATGAAAACTTTGGTGAAAAAAAGGTCTAGCAAGTGACTTTCTTCTACATATATATATATATATATATATATGCTCTTAATTTTTGAACTTATTACAACTTAGGATAAGTTATTTCTTTAAAAGTGACCATGGTTTAGAGTCTAGAGATCCAGGTGTGGTGTATTATCCCTCATTGTATAAGCACTTACTTTGAACAGGTCAATCTTCTTCACGATCTTGAAGTTCATATCAATGGCAATTGCCAATTGCATCTTGATTGGCAGGTGTTCCAGGAATTCTGATTCATCTTCAGAAAGACAAAAAAAAAAAGGAACATATCAACCAAAATTGGAAAGTTCATTACTTAATAAATAGGAATAGATAAAATAGATGTGAGATGAAGGAAATAGAGCAATTAAAATTAATTTATCAATTTTTGTTGATGTTATAATTAGTTTCCATCTATAGAAACAATATTGAATAAATGGGAAAAGTCAAGTCAACAAACATTTGTTAAGTGCTGCCATGTGCTAGCAGAGAAAATGCTGGGATGGAAGTCAAGAGACCCATATTATAGATTGGGCTCTGCTGGTTAGCCTAACTATAAAATGGTGATAAAGCTAACTTTTTTTTTTCTGCATCAGCAAAATGATTAGTGGGAACCTATATATGTAAATGTTTCTGAACTTTTAAAATGAAAGATGCAAATACAAAATATTATTTAATTATAAAATATGATTATTTTCTCAAAAAGGTGACTTTTTCCAGACTTTTTTTCTCTGTAGGAGTGCAAATAGGACACATAATATTCAGGTAAATAGAACGTATGATAAATGACATAGTTTAATCATAGGTGCCAATATCACATGAATTTGTGCAAGTTACTAATTTTGAAATTACAGAAGTTTTATTGAGAATTACAGAAGATGGAAAATTGCAATATTATGCTCTAATCTGGTCTGAACCTTTTTTCCATGTGTGGTTTTTTTTGGTTTTTTTTGAATGCAGGGCAATTGGGGTTAAGTGGCTTGCCCAAGATCACACAGCTAGTAAGTGTTAAGTGTCTGAGGCTGGATTTGAACTCAGGACCTCCTGACTCCAGGGCCTGTGCTGTATTCAATGTGCTGCCTAGCTGCCCCTGATCTGAAAACTTTTAAGTGAAATTAGTGTAATAATTCATTGTTTTGCCTCAGAGTCTGTGAGTCATGGAGTATTAGGAGAGTGTTACTAGGAAAGAGGGAAGAAGCTTGATTCTTTTAAGTCTTTCCTATACCTACTTTCAGGATGACTCTTAGAGCTCCTTTAAGATATGTGTTTCCCTCCCTTCCCCCCATTCTCCATGGAGATGATGGCAGGAAAGATAGCCAAAAAGAACAGGAGGGGAAACAGGGCGCTAGCCTCTATCACTAGAAACAAACACTGCCAGAGGTTAGTTTCTAGTCTTTAAACTCTATGGTTCCCAGAGGCCCTAAAAGACTGCCTCATTCTTCTCTCAATGAACTTTTTAAAGCATAGAATTTGGCTCTAAGGATACCATTTATCAGCAGCAAGCACTGAAAAATGCCCTGGGGGACACAGCAACTTTGTGGCCGCCCAGTGGCATTAATTCTTAAAGGTCACCAAGATACCAGTTAACTTATTAAAGCAGCCACTTAGTTGCTTGAAAGAGTTATGATCTCTCTGAACATACTTATTGAATCCCTGGGGGTAGAGGTGGGGGTGGGGAGAAACATAGCCTTGGAAAATCTTGTTGGCTATTTAAGAAAAAAAAAACCCTAATTTAGTAAATTCCTTATATACTGTATATATTTAAAGACATACAAATCATGCAGTTATTTACTTTTGAGACTACCTTTTCTCAGTCCATCTAGCCTCAGTTTCTACCTCAAAGAGGAAAGAAAAGGATATGCTTTGAATAATAATAACTTTTATATTTGTAAAGTGCTTTCAGTTTAATATAGTTCAATATAATGGACATTTATTGAATGCCTACTATGTAAAAAATACTGTGCTAGGTTATTGTCCTTTGTGCTTCAAGAGGACCAAAATGACATCACTAAGTTGGGATCTCCATAAATTAGTCTTTTTGGCAAATGTACATTTGGCATTTAAGTAATGTGGCCAGTCCATCAGGGTTGTGCTCTCTGGCAGTTCAGCCTGAGAAGGGACCTCAGTGCCTGGTATCTTAACTTACCAGGTGATCTTCAGAATTTTCCTAAGACAATTCAAATGGAAGTGAATCAGTTTCCTGGTATAGTGTGGTATGCTGTCCAGTTTTCATAGGCATAAAGCAATGAGGTTAGCACATTGGCTCTGTAGGCTTTAGTTTGGTATCAGTCTAATACCTCCTCTCTCCCACACTTTCCTTCAGAGCCTCCCAAACACTGAGCTAACACTGGCAATGTATGTATCAACCTCATCATCTGTGTACATCCCTGGAAAAGCATACTACCAGGCTAAGATTCACAGCATTCAAAATTTTTCCATTTGCCATAACCAGTGGTTCCATATATACATGGTGCTGTACTGGTTGGTGGAGTTCTGTTTTCTTGGTGTTGTTAGGTCAAAATTGGCACAAATGGCAGAGAATCAACCCAAACTGTGTTGCATCTCAGTCTCAGAGGCTGTGGTAAATGCACAATCATCTGTGAACAAAAAGTCACACACCAACCCTTGACCTTTTCAGGTTAAATAATTTACTGTCAGTGATAGCTGACCTTGATGCAGTTTTTGTCTTTGTTGAAGGCATCTGACAACATCCCTGAAAACATTATGCTAAAAAAAGCATGGGAGCAAGCATACAGCCCTGCTTCACTCCACTGGTGACTGGGAAAGTGTGAGAACGTTGTCCATAATCTAGAACTTGTGCAAGCATTCTGTCAGGAAACTGATGTACAATACTGATGAACTTTGGACAACCAAATTTTGCCATGATCTTCCCCAAATCCTTATGGTTGACAATATTAAAGGTCTTGGTCAGATCAATGAAGTTGTGTACAGACCTCTGTTCTGCTACTGAAATTTCTCCTGGGGTTCTTGGGCGGCAAACACCATGTCAGTCATTCTTTGGCCCTTTTTGAAGGCTCTTGGTTGGATGACCATCTTCCAGGTGAAGGATTGATCTATTCAGGAGGACTCTGGCAAGAATCTTGCCAGCAATGACTAAGAGAGACAGCCCACTGTGATTGTCACAGCACAAACTATTTCCCTGTCTTTTACAGAGATGGGCAGTGGAGGCATCCTTGAACTCCTGGGAGGATAACCTCCTCTTATCATATAACCCAGAAGATTTCAGTCAGCTTTTGTATGAGCAATGGACCCCCTACCTTGTAAATCTCAGCTGGAATAGGATCAGCACCAGGTGCTTTGATACATGAGAGAAGCCTAATAGCATTTAAAACCTCTGCACCATACATTGCCTTTGTCACTCTCATATCTTGAGTATCTCTTCTTACAACATCTATTAAGTGATAATGTGTGCTGTGAAGGTACATCCATGAAGTTTTATTGTATTTTCATAAATGGAAGACAGTGTAAATGATTAGATTATAAGATGCACAAGTCTTCGGTAATAAGTTACCATTACAATTGCTGTTCTGACTCCATTCCTTCCAAGGACTCCCTGACATGTCTGGTAGTCTGTGCCTACCCTTGCATTAAAGTCACCGAGAATTATAAGCTTGTCCTCTTTTGGCACATTGATGATAAGGGTCTCTAGACCTTCACTAAATTTTTCTTTGATCTCATCAGTGTTAATGATAGTAGGAGAATATGCACAGATGATGCTGGCATGGAGCTTTCCTGAAACTGGCAATCACATTGACATGAACCTGTCATTCATTCTTTTTAGGGGGCATACAAGCTTGACCAGATTAGTTCTGAGTGTAAAACCTATGCCAGCTTCACAGTGTTCCCCATCACTGTGGTCACTCCAGAAAAACATGTATCCAGGTTTGACTTTGCTAAGCTGGACTTCATTTGCTAGCCTTATTGCACTCAGGGCTGCTGTTTGAAAGTAATATCTACAGAGTTCTTTTACAACAAGAGCTGTTTGTCTTTTAGATCTACTGGATTTCATGCTGTCCACAAGTGCATGCACATTCCGTGTACCAATGGTAAGTGAAGTCATCTTTGCAAAATTTTTGTACCTTTTTTTGGTGTTTTGATCATACTGTAGGATCCCTGTCTACTGTGGTGAGCAGTCCCAGGTTGGGTGAAACAGGAAAGTTTTAGGGCACTTTTTAAAGCCCCTTCCTTATGCTAGGAGATGAGTGATGAGGTCCTTAAAAACGTTGCTCAGACACCCAGGGGCTGCCAAATCCCCCTGCTGCTTCAGTCCAGTGAGATGATGACCCTATGCCCTAGGATGCCTGTGTGCAGGGTTGTGACCACAGCTCCTAGTGTATTCATACCGGCTACTTTGTCACTTGCCTGTTGCCACAGGACCTTGAAATAGGTAAAAATGGTAAGATGGTACAGATCTTTTGACTTGCACATAAACTGAGTTTAAGTGAGGTAGAGTTGTGTGAAAGTGTCAGCCTTAATCTGTCTTACATAGTCATCAGGGTCCAAGTGCCAAGACAGAAGTCAAGATGACTGGTGATACTCTGGGATACAGTGGGTGTGGCATCTTTGATGTTTAACCAAACTCTTAAGTACTCCACTGCTCCTGCTTCATGGAGCTGCTGCCTTCATGGCTGTTGGAACATCTGCCTATTCCATGAGTGGAAATCTTCACATGCTTGAGGTAGACACCCCCCTAACTTATAAATAGGTTTGAGGCCTGTCAGTTACCTTCAACCTACTTAAGCCCATGAAATGGTCTACCAAGGTGTGGCCACTATGCATGCTACAGCTTCTTGAAGTCACAGGTGAGAGTTGGGCCTCAAAGGTGGACCCCAAAGTTGGATGAGCAACTCTTACACTAGAGGTACTAGTTTTCCCTGAATACCTCTATACCTCAAATAGGTAATGGGATATGAAGATAAAGATAAAGTTATTCCTGAACTCAAGGAACTTTCCTTCTTTTTCATTGACAAGATACTTTTAGGTACTTTTCTCTAATAATTATTACGCAGAAATTCACACTTACCTGACATGTTAGGGTTTATAGAGTACTCATCTTGCCCTATGAGGTATATAGTGAAACTATTATTCCCTCTCCCCCGCCCCTCCCCTCCCCATTTTGCAGGTGAGGCAACTCAGGTGAAAGTGGATTTTAAGTGATTTGTTTGAAGACAAACAGATAATAGGAGGCAAAGCTCAACCTCATCCTCAAGTCTTTGTATTTCAAGTCTAATGCTCATATCACTATTTTTCAAGGACAGAGTAAATAGTTAGGCATACCTACCCAATATTTTTTGAGAGGCCCAAGTATATTCATACCAAGTCCGAACACGGTTCTGCACTATTTTGGGTATTGAATACATATTCATATAAGAGATGGTATTATCCATGCAGGCACGGAAATGGTTCTGATTCATAGTAGCTGCTCCAATGATATCTCTCATCTGAAAATATAAATTTCATCATTTCTGATGTTTTTCATTTGTTTCTATAAATGGAGCCAGAAGATAGACTAAAAAAAGTAAAGGTTGTATGAAATTAGTCTTTTGATTTGATAACATTCTTATTCCTTACTGTGTATGAACCATTCATGTTTGAAAATCCTATAGAATATGGTCCCATGGGGAGGGGGTGCTAGGGAAGAAAGAGGGATTAAGTACTTATAAGCACCTACTATGTACTAGGAACTGAGCTAAATGCTTTATAAACATGATCTCATTTGGTAGCAAAATAAAGTGGAAGCTTAGTAACTTCTTGGCAGAAGAGCTTTTCAATCCAGATGTCAGGAGTCAAAGGGGAATTATGTACATGGGTTATGCAGGTTGACCGCCTAGATAATCCTGATTCATTGGATAATTGACAACTCCCAATTTCACTTTGTGCTATTTATGCAATGTTAAATAAGTCTGTGCTTAGAGCATAGTATACAACCAAATTTAAAATATGCTGAAATTATTCAACTATCCTCAGCAGCTATGGTAGTAATGAAGGAATGATTACATTTCAATTCATGGATGCTGATAACTAAGATGTAAAAATTCACTCTAAATTAAGCCTGATCTTTAAGGTCTTAGTACAGAAACAGATATATAATTTAATTCTCTGTATTCATCTTCAACTTCTTTCCTAAACCAGGAGACAAATGGTTGAAATTTGCTTTGTGTATTTAAAATGGGAGTGGGTGGTGGGAATCAATGACCTCTTCACGCAGAAGACATGAAACTATATGGCATCTTTGTTCCTCTGTCTAGCCTAGGACATGTGGTATAAAAAGACATGAGTGGATTAAAGTCAACTAATATTTAATTTAATAATTACTTATTCAGACATGGTAAACTATAGTCAGGTCCCCATTGGTGACAATCATAAATCCTGTGAATTGGTCACATATATTCAAATTTGTAATATTCGAAGTTATGATTATGTAAAATATGGTAATAGTTCCAGTCCAATGGAAATATGCAGTGCAAATAATGTTTTCACTTCACAGGATTCATGATTTGACCTAATCAAGACCTAGATGGAGAGTGGAAATTAATACTGCCTTTGGAGTCAGGAGTGGCCTACATCCAAATAGCAGTTCTCATATTTATGCACCATGTGATCATGTGCAAGTCATTAAATTTCCCTAGGCCTGTCTCATCATCTATATAATGGGAACAATAATGTACCTACATCGTAGGTTTTTTTGTAAGGATTAAATGAAATAGTGTATGTAAAGTACTTAAAAAACATTAATATTCTTCAAGTAGTCTCAGAACATTGTCTGTAATGCTGTTTAAAATGAGATTCCCCAATATGTCACCATAAGCTCAAAATGGAATACAACATGAATATTAAAGGTCAGACAGTTAAAAAAAATAGAAGAGAATGAACTCAAGTATCCTTCATAGCTATGGCTAGGGGAAAAATTCTTAATCAATATGGGATAGCAATAAATACAAAAGAAAACATACATGAAACTGAAAAGCTTTTACATGAACAAAAGTAGTACAACCAGGATAAGAAAGAAAGTTGTTAATCAGGGGAAACTCTGCATCAAAATCTCTGACAAGGTTCTAATATCCAAGATCTGTAGGGCACTAACATCAATGTATAAGACAAAGATTTATCATGCAATGGATAAGTAGTCAAAGGATAATGATCACGTGAACCTTATAAGAAGAATGGCAAGCATATCATTGCTCCACATGCGTACTAAGAGAAAGTCAATCAAAACAACCCACATATAGAAAATTGACAAATATTGACAAAAGATGAGAATAGATCAATTGAAGGAATTGTGGAAAGATTTTTATGCTAATGTACTATTGCTAGAACTATGAATTGGGTCAACCATTTTGGAAAACAATTTGGAACTAGGATAAGAAAGTGACTATGACCATACCCTTTGATCCAGTGACCCCAACATTAGACGTACACCTCAGGGAGATCAGAGGCAGAAAAACGGTCCTATATACAACTGAAATATTTGTAACAACATTTTTTAAATTAGCAAAGAACTAGAAGCAAAGCATTGTAAACATTCATTAGGAAATGGCTGAACTAATTGTGAAAGATACATCAATAATAGCATGTTACTGTGCTATAAAAATGATGATTATGAAGAATTTAGGAAAAACATGGGAAGATTTATATGAATTCATACAAAGTTAAAAGTGAAATAGATTGTAGACTTTATATAGTGCTTTATGGTTTACTAAACCCTGTCCATGTGTTAGCTTAGGTTATCCTCATAACAACTCTGAAATGTAGATACTATTATTATCTTTAATTTTATTTTCAAGAAATTGATGCTGAGAGGGGTTAAGTGACTTGATCAGAGTCACACAGCTAGTAAATATCTGAGAAGAGGTTTGAACTCAAATCTTCTGGCTGCCATGCCCAGCATTCTTACACACTGTACCTACCTGCCAACATAAACTAATATCAATGCAAAGGAAAAATTAAACTAAGCACTGTTTAATTATAATCATCAAACTTTGTCCTGTAGAACAGATAAGAAAACACACAACCCTCCCTTCATTAGAAATGTGGAGCACTATGGGGTGTGGAAGACTGTATATATTGTTAGACTCAGTTAATGTGTTGGTTGGTTTTGAAGAACTCTTTTATTCTTTTTTTTGTTTTGTTTTAAGGGATACTTCTACATAGAGGAGAAAGAGAGAGTTATATTTAGAAATGTAGGTGATTTAAAAGCAAACATCAATAAGTATAAATTATGAATGAATGCAACATAATGCAATTATTTTTTTCACTTTACCTGTCCAATTAGGCTTGAGAACACAAAAATCCCAGAGAAAAAATTTAATAGTTGGAAGATAATCTCAAATGTGTTTTGTGGTTCTGGGAGACCACCAATGGTAATTAATGTTCGAACTGCCCAATAGTAACATCTCAGATACCTGTGAATAGAAAGAATTTTTATTTAGGTTTTTATCTAACATTGGCCACTAATGCTGAAGGACCATGATGATTACTTATAAGCTCTTCTCCCAACTTATCTATGTAAAGCTAAGCAGGGGTAGCTTTCCAGAGGACTGCTGCTGTGAACAGCTTTAAGGTTCTGGTTACAGAGTGAACTCTCTATTTATTCAGCAGTAAATTAAAGTAAAACATTCACAGAAACCAAAGTACAGCATTCACAATGTTATAACATAATAAGTTATGACGAAAGTGGCCACATAGTTTTCACCAAAGTGGCCATGTAGTTTTAAATAAAAGATATCATTCAGTAACTCCTTAACTAAATCATCCTTAGGAGGTACAAGGTACAGAATACATCGTTTTCCCACCCCTAGGTCACGTTGTCTTAATCTGTCAGTCAAAATGTCTTCTCAGAGGTCAAAGTTCTCCACCCCTAAGTCATATTGTCTTAATCATGATCTTCTCTGTCAGCATCAAGTAGCCAAGAAGAGGTCTTTTTATCTTGACTCAAGGCTGGCTCTCAGATTCCATGGTTCGTCTTCCCTTGTCCCAGCTCCTGCCTGGATCCACCCAACTGTCACCCAGATTCAAAGGTAGGCAGCTCTCAGCTCCTTGTTCAGCTCCTCGTCCAGTTCCTTGTCCAGTTCCTGTTCCATACTGAAGCTCATGGTGTCCAGTCCACCTCAAGTCCTTCACAGTTTCTGTTTCTGGGAGTACAAAGCTTGACAGAGCCACAGTAACATTCATATACATTGCTGGCACTATCATCAATTCACTATCTGCCTGTGAAATCAACAGAGACCCACAAACAAGGTCCAAGATGTCAACACAAATCATCAACATAGAAATCAACACAGACCCACAAACAAGGTCCTAGAGGTCAACATAAATCATCAGTTAAGTTCCAGGACCTCCAAAACCCTCCTCCAGGACTTCTGTAAACAGACAACCAGAAAATCCTCTTTCAGGGCTTCCAGGAAGGTCCCAGGACTTCTATACAAAGTACTACAAACAAAAATCAACACAGACAGAACAGACAAATGTAGAAACCTGGGATACCACAAGGTTTCTCTTTCTCAACTCTGCCACCATAAGAGTTCTCTTCTCAGTTCTGCTCTTTCGTAGCTTGGGTTTCTCCTCATGTATGGTTATTAGTTCCTCCCCTTCCGGGTTCACAAGTTGTGAGGTTCATAAATTCTGTTTCTTAACAAAGACTTGATATAATTATGGGCAAGGCTTAAAAGAAACTTGAGGGGCAACTAGGTGGTGAAGTGAATAGATCACTAGCTCTGGAGTCAGGAGGACCTGAGTTCAAATCTGGCCTCAGACACTTAACACAAAACTAGTCATGTGACCTTGGGCAAGTCACTTAACCCCAACTGCCCTGCACTACCCCCTCTAAAAAGCAAACAAACCCACAAAAAAGAAATTTGAACTGAAACAAGGTGCTAAATAATTGAATAGGTGAAACAAGGTGTTAAGTACTTTTTTGCTTGCCATTACAACATATTTTATCTTCAATATAGAAATATATACATATATTTCAAATATGCAATTTTGTCCTGGTAATGGTCCATATGTGTACATATCAAAGCTACTATGTATTATCTTGATATAGAAAACAAGGAAGAATGCCATATATGCTAGCACATCAGATGAACAGAAGCAGGGAAAATATTTTTAGAAAAATGATAATTTAGCTAATGACAAAAACTCTCCACTTCTTGTCAAAGAAAAATACTGTAGGATCTACAGTGTCTTGACATGGTCAAAACGTTTGGTTCCAATAGAGGCAACTTCCATTAACAAATTGTAGTTTGGTATAATGCTCAGCATTCCCTTTTCATTGGAGAAAAAAATGATTCATTTTGGAATTCATTTGGGCAGAGCTAGGGCAAAAGTCTTTAGATACCTTGCATATTGCCTATGGTTCACTCACTCTGGGCATACTCAGGGACCTGAGAGGAACCTCTGGGAAAATAGCTATTTGTTATTGCCATCAGAGGTGGAGGCTGTGTAGAGATTAAAATTTGGAGATCACTAGAAACTGGAATTCAGTTAATGTGTCAATCAATCAACAAATATTTAAGAAACGATGGCTATGTGCTGGTGTAACAAAAATGGGAATTTGAAGATCCTCCCTGCCCCTTAATAGCCTTAGGGGGGAGTTTGAAGTCCTCTGCTTTGAAAGTAAACTCTGCCCCCTAATAGGCTGAATGTAGTTACATGGAGCCTGTGGTGGGAGGAGTTTGCTGAAGGGAAGCAGAGCCCACAGGAAGCTGTTTGAGAGCTAGCCAGAGGAGTAGGGGAGAGAGGATGTGCAGGCAAGGAGTCAGATAGGCTCAGGGAGTAGATATTAATCTTGTATTGGTTTGTGGGAAGGCTGAAGGATGCTGTGGATCTCAGTGTTATTATGGCTTCTGAATATCTTTGGTACTATAATGGAATTGGCTTACTAGTTTGCGGATTCTGTTTTCTGGTGTCTAAATAAATGCTTCAGTGCTATCCTCTGTAGAGTTTGGTATATTTTGCATTCAAATGTCATGCAATATTTATAGTCATGGTCTTTATTGTGTTCGTGGGTGCTGTAAATATTGCATTGGTGCTATAGCTGGAAACTGAGGATACCATACAAAGAATTAAACAATCACTAGGAGTTTATGTTTATATGGGAGACAACAATAAGAGACTGCTATTTATGAAGCTCTGTTAGTTACCTAGGATTCAAAGACAAAATCAAAACAGGTCCTGCCTTCAGGGAGCTTTTACTTTAATAAGGGAAACAGTACATAAAAAGTACATAGAAGTAGGTATTGATTGTTCACATAGCCGGTATTGAAAACAGAATTGACTGTTCATATTCTTTGACCACTTACCTATTGGGGGATGGTTCTTGGTTTTATATGGTTGTGTTGCTTCCTTATATATTTTTGTTCTAAGATCTTTGTCTGAGATATTTGATATGAATATTTTTTCTTATAGCTAAGAATGTTAATTATAGAATTTATATTTAATTTAATTATGTTATATTAATTTATACTAATTTTTAATATTAGAATATAGGAATATATTTTCCATTCTTGTCCTAGCTATACTGACTTTTTTAAATACAAAAGCTCTTTAGCTGCATGTAATTGAAATTACTTATTTTGTCTTTTGTGATCAATGTCTATTAAAGATAACTGATCACTTCATGTCACTCCCATATTCAGTAACCATTAGTGGCTACCTTTTGCCTCTGGTATCAAATATAAAACTCTCTGTTTTATTTTTAAAGCTCTTCATAACTGGACCCCTCCTACCTTCACTGGTTATCTCTGTATATCCTTGTCTTCAAGGACAACCACTTTGTGTTTTATAGAATTCATTTTTCTAAAACCATCTTTTGCTTCTCTTCTGCCAAATTTTTCTCCATTTCTGCATTTTTTTGCTCTAAATATTTCATTTTTGCTTTTAGAGCCTCCATTACTTGAGAAGGAACATTAAGCTCTGCTCTCTGATTCTACTGCCCTCCCCCAGTTCTGTATTGATAGCTCTGATTTCTGACTGAATCTCATTCCTAGTAGAAGATTAACTGTGGCAACCTACCTATAAAAAGGGATCTGTAAGGATCTTTTTTCCTGTGTTTTTATAAAGAATGGATGATCTTAAACCACTTAAGAGATCATTCTTATAAAATTCAGTTTAAAAGGAACCAGAATTGCTTCATTTGGGCTTTTCTCATAGTATAGTTGAGATTCTTAATGAAATGACACTAAAATTATTTGATTCTTATGCCAGAAAGCCCATGACTAGATATGGACACTGTACAGATGTACAGGTAGACTGCCTTCCAATGGGAAAAGAGTAATTAAGACAGGATAGTAGTATCTCTGAGTCTCCCAATATTTAGACGCGACCCTCCATCATGCAGAGCATCTGTCTTTGCTATCCCCACTCCTCACCAATTTAAATGGTAAACTCCTTGAATGTATGGTCTATGTCCTTTCTATCTGTATATTCCTAGTTCTGGACTTAGCATGTTGTGTCATGCTTAACTTGAATTAAATTAATTAATTTGAATTAAAATGCATTGAATCATCTCAAAATAAAGTTATGACTGAATAAACTGATCTCATTGGGTGACTACATTAAAATATATACTCACATATGCTTTCTATTAGTGTACTTAATAAGCAGCTTAATTTTCTATCCTAGTCATTTGGATTTAGGAAAAAATATAGGCAATTCTATTTATATTAGTTCATTTTCCAAAGGAAGGGACCCACAGGATTGGTCACAAGTCTTTCCAACAAATCATTACCTGGTTTTTATTCCTGTCAATGGACCTCTGTAATTTAAAATTCATTAAAACCAGGTATGGAAAAAAACCCCCAAATACTTTTCTACCACCTCTTATTCACTCCAGGTACTATATTATTCTGTCTAGTGTTTCCACTCTCTTTCCTTTATCCTATAATTGCCATCCTTCCCACAGCTGCTATGAGCTGCCCTTGATAGCACATACTAATACCCACTACTTTCCAACAAGGACGTTGCTTTACAATATGCCCATGTGTGATTTTCACTGGAGCAGAAAACTAGTGGGGCCTCTTTTAAGCCCAAGGTCTTTGTCCCTTCAGAAAGAAAACTTCACTATTAAATAAACCAGCGACATCTTGCTGGATACTGCATCCTGATTCTACTCCACTAATCTTTTCAAATAATCTCTTATGCCTTGAACACTTGCATGCCTAATCGGCAAGTTTAATTTACGGCCCTTGTTACTTTCTAAATGTTTAATTGAGTTAGTGGTTATAGCTGACTCATAAACCCATAAAACCCCTCAGTGGTAAACTAATTATTCACTGCACCTGCCCACCAAATAATTAGCATCATTCATTACTAACAATCAGCAGTGGGGCTGTAGAAAAGTTAGTTATCCAAAGTTGTTTTAAAAAAAAAAAAGACATATCTTGAAATAGAAGCCAAGAAAAATCAATAAATGTTTCTTCCAAAATTAGCACTTACCTATTTCCTTTACCATCATATACCCATTTAGTGCTACCAATTCCTTCATAGTCTGAAGCCCAGTAATAAATGCATGCATTAATATGTAGGATGAACAGCAGGTATCCAGTGGTACGAATGATTCTGTCAGGAATAACATGCCAAACAAGGATTAATGTTTTTACTGATATATGGCCTATTATTTCCCCCTGAAAGTCCTCCCAGACCCTCTTGTTTTCACCTCTAGTGCTGTTAACTCTCATTAGGACTACTGAAAGTGATAGTGTCATTGCCTGTTTTCTGGCTCCACCCTCTTGACTGGGTCTGACAAAGTGGGGAAAAAAAGTTCGTTTTCTCCATTCACACATGGTATGAATCAACTCCATGAAAGACTTGGCCTCCAGGGTCACCTCTGTGCTTGGAGCCTCATAAAGCACAACATACTGATTTAACTGGATATCTCAGAAAGGCTCATGGGATTCCATCCTACAATTCACTATGACTGAAGGACTCTTTGCAAGAGGGTCAGAATAGCAAAAAATAATGTATTTCAGATTAGGTCTGAGGTGTGGTGACAGAGACATAAAGTGGACTTGCAAAAGATCATGTCTATCTAGACTAATCCCAGTTGAAGCTGGTAATAGTCTTTTTTTTAGTTTCAGAACTAAAATCATCTAGAATCATAAAATAATCCTTATACTTACATCTCATTTAAAAATGTGTCCATCAGATCAGCCTTGGAATGAACCCCTATGTTTCTGTTCTAGAAAATGTCTTCCCTTTGCTGAAGAGGAAGGTCATGACTTAATTTCACCCACATGTCTGTCTGTTTGGTTGGACCAATTAATCTCTTCCCCTTTCCAAGAACTTGAATTATACTCTACCTGTAGATATATGCTTTGTCCATTCTAGACTCCAGGCGGTCATTAAACTCAAAGAATGTGGTGTACTTCATAGAAGGCAAGTGAAATAAATCAAACAACATGTCAGTCTTATAGACACCTACTTTAAATGTAGCTACTCCTAATGGGGTTAGTTGTTATGATCTGTGTGCTTCTGAAAATGATATATTCATATATTTTCATTTATAAATCTTCCATCTCCCCCTAAAATAATCAGCTTCATTTTTCACGGGAATTTCCTCTGGACACCATTTTAGACATAACACTTTTCTGTGTTACTTTAGTTGTATCATCAAATTACAACTTGGTTAATGAGCAGTGGAATAAAAGCAACTATATAAAATTGTTTTTAGAATGGTTGCACAGGAAGACAAACAGTATAAGGAAAAGAAAGTTGCCTTGGAATCAGGAATACTGGATTCAGATCCAGCCTCTGACATATACTAGCCATGTGATCCTTGGCAAGCCATTGAGTGTTTCAGTGCCCCAGGTAATTGAGTAAGACTTAAGTCACAAAATAATTTCCTACCTGTATAGGTAAAGGGAGATTCCTCACTGGGAGTTCTTTAACCAATAAAATCACAATTATACTTTAAAACAAACAAATGCTATTGTAATATGGATATTACTCTTGTCCCCAACAGCAAAGGTTTTATGGGGTGTGTGTGTGTGTGTGTGTGTGTGTGTGTTTGGGCAACATATAAGCAGTAGGCACAAGGTCTCACTCTCTTCTCCTCTCCCCTCCCCAATAGGTTCCTGTCCAAGTTCCACTTTAATGGCTGTATTTTGTACCTCCTGCCTTAGAGTGAATGTTAATGGTAACTGAGGGTCTTTCCCTCCCAGCTTGATTTTTCCTCCTTTTTTTCTAATTAAAGGGGCCATCCCTTGACTCACTTATCTTAAGGAGGTGAATTCACTGAATGGGTGTTACCTCACTCTAAGTGAGTAGGTGAAAAAGCCTTAACCTAAAAGGGCCAGGGTCTCCCATTGCATCCTGGGTCATCTCCAGTCATCCTGATGAATATCAGGCCACTGGATCCAGATGGCTCTGGAGGAGAAAGCGAAGCTGGCAACCTTGCACAGCCCTCCCTTGCTCAAATCAAAGTCAACTGCAAAGCATGTCATCATTTCCCTGATGCCATGGTCCTCTTCGAAAATGAAGGACAAACACAGCAACAAGTATTTTGCACATAGATGCCTGGACTTGGAATCAGTGAGATCTAACTGCAGATTCTGTCTTGTATAATTATAATCTGTGTGAATACAGGCAAGTTACTTAACTTCTCTGTGCCTCGGTTTCCTCATCTGTAAAATGGGGATAATGATAGCCTCTGCTTCCCAGTGCTCTGGTCAGGATCAAATGAGATACTATATGTAAAGTTCTATTTAAACATTTAACAGTTTTATAACATTTACAATTCTATAGAAATGCTGCCTATTTTTAGGAAGAAAAACAAACATTTATATAGCAGCACTTATGTGCTAGACATTGTGTTAAGCACTTTACAATTATACTCTTATATGATCCTCACAACAGCCCTGGAAAGTAGATATTATTTTTGTATCTATTTTACAGCTAAAGAAACTAAGGTTGACAGGTTAAATGACTTGCTCAGTCACACAGCTAGTAAGTATCTGAAGGCAGATTTGAGCTTGAGATTTTTGTGACTCCCAGTGCTCTATCTACTGCGCCACCAAATGCCTATTATTTCAAATAAATTCAACCACTAGATAATGCCAACACTGATTTGTTGCTGTTCAGTCATTTCAGCCCTTTTTGACTCTTTGTGACCCCACTAGGGGGTTTCTTGGCAAAGATACTATAGTGGTTTGTCATTTCCTTCTCCAGCTCATTTTACAGATGAGGAAACTGAGGCCAACAGGGTTAGATGATTTGCCCAGGGTCACACAGCTAGTAAGTGTCTGAGGCCAGATTTGATCTCAGGAAAATGAGTCTTTCTGACTCCAGATGCAGGGCTCTATCCACTGTGCCATCTAGCTGTCCCTAATCTTAAAACCGGTCATGCTACATCTGCATAACAAATGTATACTCCTCTAGGGCTTGGTGGTTTGCATACTTTTGAACATGACAACTAATTTTTCCCTAAAGTCATTATTTTTCTTGCTTCCAGGTCCGTAATTATTTCCCAAGTGGTTGAAATTGCTAAAAGTCTTACCTCTGGATAAGCAAGTTGTTACTGGATAAGTAGGGTTTTATGTTCTTTAAAATATCTAAAATTTTACTGCAAAATAAGGACAGATAAAGTTGCTCAAATTTAGTAATAATAGAAAAAATGTTTGGGTTAGCATTTGGAAAAGTTCACATTTTAAAAAGTGTGTCTCTATTTAGCAAAAATGTAGATATATTCTGATACTGATTTTTGATCAGGTTGTTCTTGGGCATAATGGCCCAATGTATCGCCTCAGCCAAAGGTTACACGAACAAATGGAATCATTGGTGTGGGTAATAGAACCCAAATGGAATTTATGATCCACTCATGTATGTCTGTACTTTGAATGTTGTGTAGTTTTAGTTCTTGTACCTCAAGAAGGTGGAAAAAGCAGGTTCTAAATGATTAATTTTGATGGAAATTTAAGTGTGTAAGCTCTGACTTCCAATCTAGGAGCCCTGGAAACAGCAGGAAACTCTTGGAGCTGGAAAGGGTTTCTTTCTTTCTTTTTTTTTTTTTACACAAATAGAGACAAATGCTTCTTTACATGTGTAAAATCTGTAATTTCATTGGTGAAACATCAGTTCCCCACCCATAAGTCTAGAGCAATGCTTAAGGCTCAAAGAGGTTAGAAAATTTGTCTAGTCACATAGTTGTGTTGCAGGTGGGACCTGAACACAGGACTTCTTGTCTCCAAGTCTGCCACTTTAGCCACCATAACTTGCTGTCCTTAAGATTTTATAGAAGAAGTAATAAAGTGCATTTATTTATTCAATAAGCATTTATTAAGTCCTTCCTATGTGCAGAATACTATGCTACTTTGGGGGGGATGTAATGACAAGCACAAAATGTTCCCTGGCCACAAAGAGCTTTTGTTTTTATGGGGGAAATGACATTTACACAATTATATAAAATACATATTTTTGAAGAAGGGTCAGAGAAAGGTCTTGTGTGGTAGGTGGAAGTTGGTCTTAGTCTTGGAGGAATCTTAGGATTTTACAATCAGAGATAAGGAAGGAGACTGTTCCAGATATGGAGGACAGCTTGCACATAGTGGTAGTGGGAGATGTAAAACCGTGTCTGAAAAACATCAAGAAATCCAGTCTAGCCAAAAGGGAGAATGAGTGAAGGGAAATAATCTATAACAATCCTGGGAAAGAGGGCTAGGGTAAGATGGTGAAGAGATTTTAAATGCTAAGTATGTTTGGTTTTGATCATAAAAGCAACAAGATGGAGTTTCTTCATTTGGGGATCTTTTTCAAGAGGTGATCAGTGAATTCTTTAAAGTTCTATTTTGCCCTCTGGTTATAAAGTATCAGGGCAATTTTCCTTGAGAATTTCTTGAAGGATGCTTTCTAAGTTCTTTTCTTGATCATTACTTTCAGGTAGTCTAATAATTTTTAAATTGTCTCTCCTGGATCTATTTTCCAGGTCGGTGGTTTTTTTCAAGGAGATATTT
>CM053594.1:125796013-125812134 GCA_028646575.1 Pseudocheirus occidentalis | reverse complement strand
GCCTTCTATTTTTTCATTTGTTTGGATCTGTTTAATAGTATCTTGGTTTCTCATAAAGTCATTTGCTTCCATTTGGTCCACTCTAATTCTGAAGGAATTATTCTCTTCAGAATGCTTTTGAGATTCTTTTTCCATCTGGCTTCTCCTCATTGGCTTTTTGGGCCTCTTTTGCCATTTGAGTTAATCTGCCTTTTAAGGTGTTTTCTTCAGTCAGGTTGTTGACTCTCTTTTCATGATTTTCTTGCATCATTCTCATTTCTCTTCCCATTTTTTCCTCCACTTCTCTTATTTGGTTTTCAAAGTCCTTTTTAAGCTGAGCTATGGCTTGTAGGCACTCTTCATGTTTCTTGGAAGCTTTAGGTGTGGGAATTCTGACTGTTGTCTTCCTTCCATTCCATGCTTTGATCCTTTTTGTCCTCAAAAAAGGATTCTAGAGTTTGGTTGCTGTTCTTATTCTTTTCCTGCTCATTTTGCCAGTGAATTATTTGTCTTTTTAGGTCTGTGGAACTCTGCTTCCAGAGGGGAAAGCTCTGTCCCAAATTGTTGAGGTTTTCACAGCTATTGGAGCTATTAGGGGGCTGCTGCAGCCCCCACCAGCTATGGCTCACTGAAAATGCATCCCAGGATCACCACCCAAGACCATGATCCAGATCCAGGCCGCTCAACACAAGAGCACTTGGCCTCTGAACAATTGCTTGGCTGGGAGCTCTGAAGCAGCTAGGTTGAAGCCACTGCAGGGCTGCAGTTTCTGTTGCTTCCTTGCCTTGGGGCAGTTTGGCCAGACCACTTTTCTCCCTCCAATTTAGCTGAATTCCACTGATCTTTCACTTAGTCCTTATTTCTCCTGGCTTGATAAATCTGGAAACTGCCACAGCTGCTGCTGATCCACTCTCCTGGAGGCTCCAGCTGTGGCTCCTCCTGACCACCCTGGGGTTAGGCCATGGTTTCAGGCTGGGCTGGTTTTGGCTCCCAGTGCTGTGATGGGCCCCACCTGCTGAACTGCCTTCAGCCAGAGATGTGTTTTCTGTGGTTTTTGTGAGTTTTGGAGCCCTAAAATTTGTTTAGAGTCATATATTATGGGTATTTGAGGTGGCTATGTGGGAGCTGTGAAACCTTGCTGCTTCTACACTGCCATTCTGGCTCCACCCTGATGGAGTTCCTTCAGAAGGGAAGTGTAATGTCAGACCTGAACTTTAGTACCATCAGTTTGGTAGCTATGTATAGGATCAACTGGAGAGGGAAAAGACTGGAGGCAGAGAGATCAAATAGGGGATGGATAGTCTAGGGTGATGGTTGTGTTTATGGAAATAATGGGTCAGACATAAGAGATATTATCAAGGATAAATTGCTAAGTCTTGGCAACCTATTGAATATGGGTAAAAAGTAAACAGCCAAAGATTACTGCAAGGATGTGTACCTGAGTGACTGGAAAGATGGTGGTATACTCCATAGAGACAGGAAAATTAGGATGAGAGATAGGTTTTGGAGAAAACATAAGAAGTTTTATTTTGGACACACTAAATTTTAGAGACATCCATTAGGACATACTAGAAAGAGTAGCAAGTTGGTGGTAGACTCAAAACATAACAGGGTTGAACACTGTTTGCATAAATTGATGAATGAAGGAGTTATGACTAATCTGTTTTTATGGTAATAATGAACATTTATTTAGTACTTTACTTCTATCAACTCATTTGATCCTTACAACTCTTGTGAGATATGCTACAGGTATTATCTGTCTACAGATGAGATGCTATTATCATACAGTTTAAAAAATATTTATTTACTTTTAGTTTATAACATTGAGTTCCACAGTCCCTTGAGTTCCAAATTTTCTCCCCCTCCCTCTTATCATATGATTTTAAGATATAGGATTTGCATCCAGGTTTTCTCGACTCTGGGTTCAACATAATCTCCTATACTATGTTTTCTTACTCATAGCATATTCCTGAACTTTAGAGATTAATAGATTTTCCATAAATATCTTTTGGCAGATACATTACTGGTCTCACCCACTCTACCATTTATTGTACTTTTATTTTTACTTAATTCATTTTTATTTTTTTCTAGTTGGTCATCGGATTTAGGAGTTTAAGATAGAATATATTCTTACAATATGTGCTTATTCTGTATGTAGTATTTCTTTAGAAAAAACCAACAGCTTATTGAGATAATGGTTCATTGTACTACTTGGTAAAATGTAAATACATAGTAAATGATAGCTGATATTCAAATGTGATTCTACAAATGCAGTTATTTGCCTAAATTTAAGAATTCCCATTCTTTTTCCTCTTGGATTCTCATTCTGTTGCCCTACCCTCTTCTAGTTACTATGCTAAACTAGCCAGACCTCTATCCCATGGAAGATGTGAAAGCACTTTATAAACATCTGTAGAAAAATGCCCAATTCCATTCTTTTCCATAAAATAATAGACTCAAACAACCCTAGTCTATCTAGTTCAATTTCCTCATTATTCCAACTATCTATGTGCTAGAAAAGTTGTATATGTAGTATGTGTATGGGAGAATTGGCTTCCTTTCCAGTCCAGTTGATATAATCACTTAAGGAAGCAGATAACAGAGAGATGTTAATGTGTTAAAAAAAGTGTGAAAATATGTCTAGTTTGTTATCTCTTTATGAAGTGCCAAGAAATTCTCACTGATGGAATTAGAAGGGCAGCTTGTCATTGACTGGCAAAAGATTTGTCACACCCTTAGTGGTCTAAAAAAGTTAAGTTTTGCCACCTTGCCTCTGCTGGAGGGCACTCAGCGTGGGAAGGAATTCCTCTCTCCTCACTTTTTTCCATTGGCCATGGCTTGTAGAAAAGCTATTTGCCCAGTAATAGACACTGAATCTAATAGAGCAGTGGTTCTCAACCTTCCTCATGCTGCGACCTTTTAATACAATTCCTCATGTTGTGGGGACCCCCAACCATAAAATTATTTTTGTTGCTACTTCATAACTATAATTTTGCTACTGTTATGAATTGTAATATAAATATCTGATATGTAGGATGTATTTTCATTGTTACAAATTGAACATAACCCGCAGGTTGAGAACTGCTGTAATAGAGAGTAGAGAAAGAGAGAGGGAGAGTGAGTTAATGGAAGAAGCTGTAAGGAATATTATGACATTTGGTAGCCATTAAGAGAGCCAACTGTGTATTAAAGAGAAAATTAGTCCTGGAAGACGGGAAATGAACTGCAGAGAGCAGCCTTAGGGAGCCCAGCTGAGTGACTTGCATAGTGGAGATGCAGTGCTCATTGGGAAAAGGGGGACACTGTGAAGATTCTGTGAGAAGAGAAAGGACATTGGGGTCATTCAGTATTGAAAGCATGAATTGCCTTGGTAGCATATGTTCCATCCATGTGTGTCTCACTATTAATGTAGTCTAAGTTTTTGACTACTCTTTCCACTGATGCTACATTTGTGGGAGAGTGTACCCTAGATTTATAGAAGGAATGTTTTATACCTATTGTTTTTACTATTCCATTTTAGTTGATTATTTTGCTTGAAGCTTATAGTCCGCTGTTTAACTATTAAAAGTAAGAATACAAGTGGGGACTTATGATTTATATTTTTAGTAATGCAGATCCATGGAGTATCTTATAAACCTGAGAGTGAGTTGTGACCCTTAGGGGACCCAACTGCAACCTG
This sequence comes from Pseudocheirus occidentalis, assembly GCA_028646575.1. Lineage (NCBI taxonomy): Eukaryota > Metazoa > Chordata > Mammalia > Diprotodontia > Pseudocheiridae > Pseudocheirus > Pseudocheirus occidentalis. Next base: position 125,808,476 of record CM053594.1, on the reverse strand, counting down.
CAAGTACCTAATTGGAGGAAGAAGCCCTAGAAGGACTGCTATACACAGACACAGACACCCACATACTCCTTTATGTATATCAAAAGAAAAAAAGTAATTGCTTTTTAGCAGATGGAGGATTTACATGAATAACCTGATTCTTCTTTAAAATTTCTTAATGGGCAAAACCCAATCAAACCATTGCAACAGAACGACCAAAAGTATGACAGATCTCAAATAGTATTTAAAATATTTTGACATGGAAACAGTATCTTTCTAGAAATGTGTTAGACATTTGTGAAAACAGTCATATTAAGCAATAGACATTTTGGAAGAGTAATAAGAAACTCATTTGAAGCAAAAACCACTGAACATTTAGCACAGTGACTTGTTCAACAAATGTATAGTTATTCATCTCAACCTGTACATTCAATTTATTTGTGCTTTGGGACTGGTAGAATGAAGTCTGAAAAGTAGAATGTAAACTCCTTGAGTACAGGGTCCATGTAATTTTTTAAAAATCTGTGTTATGTCTTTGGTACTTTTTCACAGTGCTTTGAGCATAGTAGGTCCTTAATAAATATTTCTTGAATTTAATTTAATTTCCTTTTAAAAGTCCATACTTGAGATGTATGCTTACAGGTTTTTTGGTTCTGTGTCCTTTTTACAGTAACTTGTTGCCAATACTTAATTACTTTGTTCATTGACAATTCAGAGACAGACATTTGATAAAAACCCTCCATGTGAATTGGTATATCAAAATGACACCCTTTTCAGGACACTGAAATGACTTATAGTTTGGCAACTACTGAAGTCAAAAGTGGCACTATTAGTAAAGATTGAGTGATGTTCACTTGCAGGATATTTCAAAACTCAAGGGCTCTGGTTCCTCCTTGAGGGGTAGAGATATAGACTGGGGAACACTTAAGGTCCTGGACCTAATCTTAAGGACCTAATCTAAGCCCAGAAAGACACCAAATCCACTGGATTTGAAGCAGCTTAATGGGCCAGGTTTGGCATCCCTCCACTTGGACTGGAAATTTGGTAAGAGGAGGGATAAGAACTGAGTTATCAGCTCAGGGGATCCTGTGGCCCTTTGAAGTGGTTACAGAGCTGGCCACAAATAATTTCTTGATCTGGACCAGTACTGAAGAGATCATAGCATATGATGAGAATATCTCATGATTTAGTAACACTAAAAGGTCATGGAAGTCCTGTCTAGTGTATAGATTTTCCAGTGTATTCTGTGAATTAGTTGGTATATTTGGATGCTCTGTCATCCTTTGGAAAGTAATATAATTACGAAACTTTCCATTTTTGGTACAAAAATGAAACAGTTTCTACCCTCAAGGAGCTTACATGTAGATGTGGAGACAACACATACATACACACATATGTATAGATACAAATATATTATCTCATATAGGTAGCCATATATAGAACCTACAAAGTAGATTATAAAATAACACAGGAGGGGAAGGTACTAGTAGGTGAAGGTGGGTGGTGACCAGAGAAGGCCTCATGTAGCTCAAGGAGTCTAATTGGGGAAGACAATGTACAAGCAAGAAGATATAAGGAAGTTAGAGTCAGGGTAAATTGAAGATTATTTTAGAGGGAAGACATTAAGGGGGCGTGGAACAGGAAAGGATTCATGCAGAAGCAGGGACTTGAAAAGAATTAGGGAAACCAGTAGGTGAAGATGAGGAATATTCTAGGCATGGAGGACAAGTCAGAAAATATGCTTGGAATCAGGAGGTAGAATGTCTTGTCTGAGGAATTGCCAGGAGGCCAGAGTCACTGGATCATAGACCAAGTTAGGGCCATGAGAGCTTACAGTGAGGGGGCTTCTTCTACTCATGTAGGTCAGTACTTCCTCTGTAAGATATATTTTTAAAGAGTTGCTTAGGGCACTGAGAGGTTAAGTAATTTGCTTATGGTCATTCAATTGTTATGTGTCATAAGCAGGACTTAGACTCAGATCTTCTTGCGTTTGAGTTCAGCCCTCTATTCTACTACTACGTCCTGCCATGTATATGTACATATATATGTGTATATGTGAAAGATTACACACATGTGTATACATGTATACATACCTGTGCATACTTTTATTTTGTCTGTACCTGTAGTTTCATTTATTTGGGAAATTCTGGATGTGGATATTCCTTTGACTGATGCAGAACATCAACCTATTGGTAGTTTACTAATTTTTTTTTTAAATGAGGCACTGAGTTGGCAGTTAGGTGTCAAAGCTGGATAGTATAGGTCTGGAGTCAGAAAGATCTAAGCTACAATCTGCTGTCTGCCTCAATTTCCTTAACTGTAAAATGGTGATCATAGTAGTACTTATCTCTCAGGGTTGTTGTGAGCATCAAATGAGATAATATTTATAAAGCACTTAGCATAGTGCCTGGCACATAGGAGGTGCTTAATAAGTGTTTCTTTCCTTCCTTCCTTCCTTCCTTCCTTCCTTCCTTCCTTCCTTCCTTCCTTCCTTCCTTCCTTCCTTCCATCCCTACTTCCTTCCCTCCCTTATTCACGCCTTTCTTCCCTCCCTCCTTCCTTCCTTTGTTCCTTCATTCCTTCCATCCATCCATCCATCCATCCATCCATCCATGTTAAGTAATTTGCCTGCTGTCACAGCTAGTATATGGCAGAGGCAAGACTTTAACCGAGGTCTTTCTGACTCCAAATCCCTTCCAGGTGGTGCAGTAGATAGATCATGGAGTCAGGAAGGCCTTTAAATCTAGTCTCAGACACCTACTAGCTGTGTGACCCTGGGTAAGTCACTTAACCTCTGTCTGCTTCAGTTTCCTCATCTGTACAACGAGGGTAACTGTAGCACTGATTTCCCAGGGTTATTGTGAGGATCTAGTGAGATGATCATTGTAAACCACTTAGTATAGTACCTGGCACACAGTAAGCAATACAGAAATGTTAGCTATGATGATGATGATGCCATATAGACTCTATGGGAATTTAAAAACACTTAAATTACAGCCAGTAAACATCTGCTGAACTGACTAACTTTAAGTGGCTCCAAAGTTTCCATTATTCCAGAAAGAACAATGAATTATAGATAACTCACCTTTAGTAACCTATTTGTTCTGAATATTGGATTAAACCCAAAAATGAAGTAAAGAGCATCGAATGGTATTATTGACATGAGATCCAGCTGTTGAAAGAGGACAGTTGACCATTATGTTGTGTTTACACTCCTTTATGAACATGAATGGATTCAACATTCATTGTGTAGAAAAGATGATCTATCACCAAAAATTGTCTGTAGGCCTCTGTCTGAAAGGAACTTTCCATAGATTTTTCAGTTTTTGGAAAGCCACATTATCACCACAAAAACAAGAACTCTATTATGTTGCATACATGCTGTCCACTTTAAATTTATTGTGGATTAACAACCATGAACATGATCCTTTAGTAGTCACTGAATCCTGTGGGAAATTCCCTTCTCACCCACTCCACATTAAACAGCACAGACTTGAGTCATCCCATACACTTAATTTATAGCATAGCTGCTGATGCTTAAGTACCTTCTAACAGTATTTTTAAAATACTGCTGGGAAGCAGCCTTTTGGTCTGAAAATCAAATCTAGCCTTGGCTTTATTTGAAACCACTGAACATTCATTGCCTCCAATGTATTTTTATGATGCAGCCAAATTTTTAAGTATTCTGAGGCTTGTGGATTATCCAGACCCTTTGTTCCATTCTCCCATTATCTACCTTTGGACGATAATTTACTGTTTTGGGTAGCACATTTAGCAGAATCCATGTTAGGGAAGGAAGAAGGGATGAAACTAAAGTCAGTCTCCTTTGCAGGCCTCGAGCAGCTTTCATAGATGGTCTGAAGGGAGTAGCTGCTGAATAGCTAAGGGATCATTTTGGATTTTTATTCTGGCCACCATTTGTATGGTACTTTATGATTATTCAAAATCTGTTACATGCATTATATCACTTATTCATCACAATAGCCCAATAAGCAGAGATATTTAAGTCACTTGGGCAAAGTTCCATAGCTCGTAAGTGGTAGAGCTATAAGTCAAAGCTAGGTCTCTGGAATCCTAAATCTACCTTGCCACTGCAACTTTAGGTGATCTGGGTCTTACTATCTGGGCTGATTCTACACCCTGCAGACTCCCAGCACTGTCATCTGACTTACTACTAATGTATCCTAAGGACCCCTGGGTCTTGCCATCCACTCAACCCTTATACCGTGCAAACTTCCAGATTTTACCATCTGCCCTATAGCTGACTTCTCTTACATGCATATTCTACCCTAAATTGAGTGTGAGCTTCTTGAGAACAGGGACTATTACTTTTTCTCTTTGTATCTGTAGGACTTAGGCCATTTAGTAAGTACTTAATAAATTTTTTCATTCATTTAAAGTGAGATTGCAGCATGGTGCAATGAAAATAGCATTGGGCTGGGAAATCAGGATGCCTGGGTTCTAGTTACATCTGTTACTAACTAGCTGTATGACTTCAGGCAAGTTATTTAATCTTTTTAGCTCTCAATTGGATCTACTTTATAAAAGAAGGGCACTGAACTATAGAGACCTCTAAGGTTTTATAACTATATCAATGAAAAAAATGAAAAAAGTATTCATCAAATACTTACTGTGTGTCATTGTACTGTGTTACAGTCCATGGGTACAAATGCAAAAGATAGCTCTTCTTCTCAAAAAGCTTACATTCTAACAGAAGTTCTAACAACTTCTAACAGAGTTGGACAGTACCTATAGGGGAGTGGTAGCCTGGGAAAGATGATTTGTATTGGCAATAACATGAGGACTAATCCTCATATAACTTTGAGTTATAGGGTATATGTATATTTTTATAGATATCTATAGATATTGGAAATAGTAAATCTAAATTACAATTAAGGGTTTTGTTCAAGGTCACAGATATGATAGGAGATTAAGACACTTATCTGGGGAACAACAATTTTGGAATAAAAATTGAATTTTGGTCTGAATTAATCTATTTTTTATTTATTAACATGAGTTACTGACATAGCGATTAAGTAATATAACCAGACTCCTTATTTTGTCTCTTAATAGCATTTCCAGGTAAATTATCTGTTCCTACAGTAATTTTGAGAAGGAGGTGGGACAGCCTTAGGCTCATTTTGAAAATGAGGGAATTATGATCTGGATCTGTGAACTGACTTATTTGAGATCACTATCTAGAATTAGTGGAGGAATGTAGGAGTCCCAACAGCCTAAAGCACTTTCCACTGCCCTGCCAGACTCTGGTTCCCCATTTTACTTGACGTGTGTAGACTTGGTCATAAAACGGGATTACTGTCTACACATTGCCATAAATGTAAGTTGGCCAGAGATAGACTTGAATTTTTTGTTCCTTGTAAAATGATGATATCTCATGTTACAAACTAGATATGAATATGTTTTAGTAAGTAGAACAAATAAACTAAGTACTTTCACTCATGTTTAGATTAAAAAATAATTGAGAATCTGGAATGAACTTTTTATCTGACTTTTATACTCACGTGCTGCTATAAGTTAGACAAAGTATACTGCATAATAGGCACTTAATAAATGATTAAAACTTTTATTTTTTATTCTAGATTTAAAAATAGGCATGAAGTGACTTTGCTTAACATATATTAACCCATGTAATAAAATATGGGGCAATTGGTAAGAAGTAAACATTTTATATCTACCTGTGGCCAGTTCATTTTCAGCTACATGATACATTTCATAAAAGGGTAGATTAATTCTAAGAGAGAAGGGCTTTTGTTTTAAGAAACTTAACATGAAAGGACTGTCTGGATTTTTAAAGACTATGCAGGATACTAACCTTAAATTTTGCAGAAGTCCTGTAGTGCTCTTTCATCTCCTTTGGTTCTATCTAAAATATACATGTAAATGCAATATTAAGAACATAGGAATTCATATTTCAAACTATATAGCCTCAAATGATTAATATTAATACTGGACTCTATTTGGTTCTCTGCTTTCCTGGCCTGGCCTTTTCTGAGTGAGAGCGGTTTCCTAGCTCCCATTTGTTCTGGTCAGCTTAAACAGTCAAGAGGAGAGAGTAGAGCCCCTCCTTCCAGTGACTGCGTGGACTCTAAGGTGCTTATCTGTGGTAAGATCAACAGTCTTTCTCTGTACTGGTTTTCAGCCTGTCTTCTGGAGGTCACAGGGTAGTCAAGAAGTGCTAAGTCCTCTTTACCTCTGTTCTCTTTTTTGCCTACTTTTACATTTAAATGTATTCCCATCCTGGTCCAGATCCTCAGAGTGGTTCCAGTCATTTGAAGGATAACTTGCATTTATTTATATAGGACCCTGTAGGTTACAAAGCCCTTCAAATACATACTTCTTTCAGTCTTCCCAACCATCCTGTGAGGTAGGCAGAACAAAGTCATCATCTCTCTCTCTATATCTTTGTAAATGAGGAAACTGAGAATGAGAGGTTAAGTGACTTGCATAAAGTCATACAGCTACTAGTTTTATAGCTATGGTCTGAAGCCAGGTCTACTGACTCCCTAGTAATCTAAAGGAGGACATAGGTCAAATTCATAATTTGATTTATAAATCACAGGCACAAATCCCCTGATGGTTCCCAGGGCCTTCCTTTAATTTAAAATGATTGGGATGAGAACTTGGTACATTTTTTATCTTTCTACCTACAGCTTCTAGCACAGACTATGTATATAGATGCTTAATGTTTGTTGAATTGAACTGAAGTTGTACAAAACTATAAACAGCCATCAGTGAATCTGGTAGACTGGGTCACAAATGAGAAAATTAATTGCTAAGAGCATAAACCATTTCTACTTTGAGGAATTTATTACTATTACTGCATAATACTATTGCATGATCATACTGTACATCTAAACATATCTACATATGTGTGTATAAACACAAACATAAACATATAGATTTTAAAATACTTTTGGAAGTAAATGTATTAATTTTATAACATACAAATATTAGGAACATTATGTTATACCCATTTTAAGGTAGCAGAATCCAGTTTTTTCCTTTAGGACATTTAGCTCCATAGCCTTTATCCAATCTCCAGATTTCATTGAAATCTGTCAAAATGTTATACTTTTGACTGAGCCACAAATTAAAGTGTATCTTTGTATCCTTCAGTAGTGTGCCAAATCTGAACAAAATCAGTTATCCCCATGGAAAGCAGACATATGGGAAGTGCTGAGCAAGTGAAGTTAAAAACAAACAGCTCACTTTCTGGGTCAATAACAGCATATTCAGCAAACTGTTTCCCTGACTTTGATTCACTGTATTGTCTGTGGCCATAAGACTGGATATATAGGTTAAATTCAGTTGAAAATATCCTTTGTGAAATTTTATGTTATACTAGTTGAGACCGAAATTCAGTATCATCACGAGTGACATGTAAACTGGCAAAAATAGGTACTTTTTAAAATTTGAGAACATTATTTGCTCCCACCATTCAGTAACTATATGAACCTAACCAAATCACTTAACTTTTCTGAGTCTTATTTTTTTTTATCTGTAAAAGGCAGGCACCATCTACCCTAGGAGAAGGTTATGAGGAAAGCCCTTGTAAGTTGTTAAGAACAATAGAAATTGCAATTATTAGCTGCACAACCCCTGGCAAGTCATTGAACCTTTCATTGCCCCAGCTCTCTAACTCTCTAAATTATAGAGCAATTTCCAGTCTGCATTAGCATAGGGTATTTTCTTCTTGGGAAGTCAATGAAATCATAAATCCTATCCAGTTCCCTCCTTTTCCTTCAAATAAATAAACAACATGTTAATAGCTGGAAATATAATAATAGATCAAGTTTAGTACTTGTGTAGCAATCTAAATAAAGTGGATCCTTGATTCAACAATAGTTACTCACATCTATGTATAACCCATATTTGTATAGTATTTTATGTTTCCCAAACTCTTTACCTGTATTACCTGATTTAATCTTCATGTTAACCTGTAATGTAGGTAACACAAGTATTATCATCCATTTTCTAGATTAGGGAAGTAGAAGAAACTGAAAGAAAACTCTCCTGTCCTACTGTCAACACCATCAAGGTATTAGGAAATTAAGGTTTCCTTGGTAGTACTCATTTTGACAGGAACTAGTACTGAGCATTTTATGTCTTTTTCCCCAGGAACAATTTAGTTCAAATCTCTACATCCAAATTAATTTCAATCCTGCTTCTGTTGTCTTGAAAGTAGATCATTAGATCAAAGACTCTTCAGTAGTGTTGTCCTGGACTAAGTCACTTTTATCTACATTTGCCTCAATTTCTTCATCTGTTAAAATGGAGATAATAGTAGTACTTACTTCTCAGGATTGTTGGGAGGGTTAAATGAGAAAACCGTAAAGGGTTTAGCACAGTGCCTGGCACATAATAAACTCTATGTAAATGTTAGCTATCACTACTTTATTGTTAGTAATTTTCTCTGACTTCAAGAAGGAAAAAGCTCTCCTGATAAATGTCTGGAAAATCTTGCATCTTATTTACCTGGACACTTTGGTGGCATGTGACTCTGAACTTAAGGACTACATGGGCCTTTCAATGTAGACAGAAGTTCTGGATGTACCTTAGCCCTAAATGGTCTTCTTCTTACCAGAATACTCGCAATATTCCTAGCAGTCAAGAACAAAATCTTTTGCAGTTTACTGCTTGTGTGATCTTGGGCACGTAATTTAATCACTCAGGGCAAGCATTATTAACCTTTTTTGTGCTTTGTCCTCCTTTGATCCCCACATAGCCTGGTGAAGCCTAGGAACCCTTTCTCAGAAGTTTTTAAATGCATAAAATAAAACACATAGGATTACAAAGGAAATCCATGATACTGAAATACGGTTATGAATTTTCTTTTAAAAAGTTTGTAGACTTCAGGTTAAGAACCCCCTGTTTTAGGGTCTCAGTTTCTTCTTCTGTAATAGGAATGAATTGAAATATATAGCTTATGAAACCCAGTCCATCCTCTAACCCCTGTGATCTTGTTTGTCTTTGAGCTCTTTTAAATAAAAGACAGCATTCCGCGTCTTGTGGCACAAACCAAATAGTGTCTACTGTTTATTAGTAACCCGTGATAATGCATTTTAAACACTTCCTGAAGAGCGTGTTTTTGTAGGTTATTTTTCTTGGCTCTAACTCTCCATTGTGTGCAAAGGCCTCTTAGAAAACTGAAAATGAAAGCCTTTCCTTACTGATTTTGTCATTTTCCATTTGTCAAACATTGATTTCCCCCCCTTGTGTATCTAATGGAGGTTGAAATTAGCATTCTTTTTTGTTTGTTTTTGTTTATTCCTTATTTGTACACTCTCATCATCATTCTTCAAACTGTCAGTGAGCTCTGGGAATAGCTTTGGAGAGTTAACTAATGCTCTGGAGCCAGCAGAAGGAACACATTGGATAGATTCTAACTCAGTGTTAGCTTGCTATGCCACGTTGCCTATTGTTGAGTTAATATGGTTCTAAAATTATGAGATTTCAAAGTCTTGCCCCTCCTGACTTCATATGAAAGTTCTCTTAAATGGGGTTTAGAGAGACTAGAATGCCATATTAATAGGTGCCCTTTACCTTTTGGCAAATGCTTCGCATACAAACAGAATGCTCACGTACCAACTAAGATTATTTGGATAATAAAATAAAATAAAAATAATAATAAAAATAGATTACTCCATGATCCAAGGCAGGGGTGGGCAAACTATAGCCAGGGGGCCAAATTCTGCCCATGGACCAAATCCTGACTGCAGTTTGTATTTGTATAGTGAGCTAAGAAAATACAGTTATCCCAGGTATCCCCTTGATCAGGAAAATCCCCATAGAATTTTTTGTCACTCTCTTCATACCAGAGAAAAAGTGTGATTTTTTTTCTTTTTCTTTTATGGGGTGTTTACAGTATCTTATTCTAAAATTTGGGTTAAGTATTTGGTCATAGGTTCTGTGTCATCTGCTGACCTTTGCCCATCTCTGCAGTTTACATAAAACTCCCCCCAAATTCCCATTTAATTACTTATGCTGACCGGCAATAGACTGAAATCATGATGGGGAAAGTCATGATGTGGAAGGGATAAGTGTAGATTTTTCATTTTCAATAACATTTTATTGTATAGGCAAACAAAAATAGGCAGGACTAGATTTGGACCTCAGGCTGTAGCTTGTCAACACATTGGCCCAACAAGTGAGAATTTTCCTACCATTTTCCACTTACTATTTTGAGGCCTCCTTTTAAAAATTCCAGTCTGGGCTGGATGATCAGCATGTCACTCAGGTATATGATATCACAGATGATGTCGATTGTTAGCCAGTATTTCATGTTGTTTGGTGTTTGACAGGGAAAAGTCAGGCGCATTGGAATAATCCAGCAGTTCCAATTATAAGCAATAGTGACTAACAAGAGCCACAAGGCATAGGAGCCATCTAGGAAAAACAAAATTAAATGAACGATACAATTGGCATAAAATAAACTTTATTATTATCTTTTTTTCTGTTTGGAATAAGAGGGGATTTCCATCCCAGAAATATACTTAATTGATATTATAAATAAATATTAGCTTTTTAGCTCAATTCTTCACGTGTATTATATATATAATATATACATTCTATACAGATGTTTATGCATATGTAACATGGAGAGCTTTTTATTTTTTGGAGGGCAATTGGGGTTAAGTGACTTGCCCAAGAGCACACGGCTAATTTTTGTGTTAAGTGTCTGAGGCCGCATTTGAACTCAGGTACTCCTGACTCCAGGACCTGAGCTCTACTCACTGTGCCACCTAGCTGCCCCAAGCTTTTTTTTTTTTTTTTTTTTTTAAAGACTTCATAAATAGCCTTTGTTTCCCCCCTTCAAACGTGGGAGAGCATTCCTTCTGTTTCCTACGATCTCCTCTAAAGAGGTTATTTACAATAGCAAGATTAAGGAAAATCCAGGAGTGGCCCATGGGAAGTCATTAATGGACATAACTGTATTCATTTCCTTGCATGGCTGCTAGACTGCAGGACAGCTCTGAGCTAGTAGGGACTATCTGAAGGGATAGAGACCAGAACTGTGGAAGAGGAGTACTCCTTGTATCTCCTCAGCTTATTGACCTCCCCATATCAGCTTAAAGAAGAAAAAAAGAGTGGTTCATTTTTAAGAAATTATTGGAAATGTTAATCCAATAAAGAAATGGCAAAATATATGCTAAAGAGTAATAGATTTGTTGCCAGAAGATTTGACTGGAAGTCTTGGTACTACTGTTACTCTTACTTATTACCTGTGTGACCTTGGGTAAGTCCCTTTTTGTCTCTGGGTCTCAATTCCTTAGCTGTCAAATGAGAGGACTGGAGTAAATAATCTTTAAGACACCTTTTCTAATATTTTTTTTTTGAGAGAGAGAGAGAAGTCTTAACTAATGATTTATTTGGTTGGAGGAATTCCCATATAGCAACTCCTTATACCCTTAACTACAGTCTTTTTTTATTGACTTGTTTATTTACTTTTAGTTTACAAGATTCAGTTCCACAATCCCTCAAGTTTCAAATTTTCTCCCCTCCCTTTCCCCTTCCCCACATGGTGGCATGCAGTCAAGTATAGGATCTGCAAAGACTTTGACATTGTACAATAGTCTGGTTGTATAGAAGGATTGTAACCAATGGAGTGAAGAGTGGGGAAAAAAGAAGGAAAACTAAACATGAAAAAGAATGATAGCATGTATTGCTTCAGTCTCCATTTAAACCCTGTTCTTTCTATATCTTTCTTTGAATGTAGGTATCTCCTTCCATCCTGAGACTTATAGAGTTGTCTTATATAGAGTGTGTTGCTGAGAAGAGTCCAATTTATCAAGGCTGGTCGTCACACATATGATGTGTCTGTGATTGTGTACAAATTTTTCCTGGTTCTGCTCTTCTCACTTAGCATCAATTTGTATAAGCCTCTCCAGGTGAATATGAAAACCATCTCCTCCCCATTTCTTATAGCACAATAGTATTCCATTACATTCATATACCACAACTTGTTTAGCAATTCCCCAACTGATGGGCATCCCCTAAATTTCCAGTTTTTTGCCACCACAAAGAGAGCTGCAATTTTTGTACATATGGGTCCTTTTCCCACTTCTATGATCTCCTTGGGACACAACCCCCAAAGTGGTATTACTGGGTCAAAGGGTATGCAATTATTTATAGCCCTTTGGGCATAGTTCCAGATTGCTCTCTAGAATGGTTGTATAAGTTCACAGCTCCACCAACAATGCATTAGTGTTGTAATTTTCCCATGTCCTCTCCAGCACTTGTCATTTTCCTGTTTTGTCATCTGAGCCAATCTGACTGGTGAGATGTGGTACCTCAAAGTTGTTTTGATTTGCATTTCTCAAATCAATAGTGATTTAGAGCCTTGACTACAATCTTTTTTAAAAATTGTTTAATTTTAATTTATTTTCTTGATTACATCATTCATTTCCAGTTTTGAGTTACAAATTTTCTCCCCTTCTTTCCCCTACCCCAAGCCCAAAACAGT
>CM053594.1:125752694-125795513 GCA_028646575.1 Pseudocheirus occidentalis | reverse complement strand
CAATTCCTCCCTTGTCACCCACTCCCACTGGAAGGAGCAGCAATTCAATACAGGCTGTACATGTGTAATTACACAGGACATCTCCATGGTGGGCATATTGTGAGAGGCTGATTGTATGTCCCTCCTTCCTATCTTGCACCCCCTCCCCTCCCCCCCTTTGCTTAACTACAATCTTAAGAGAGTTGCCTGGGGGAATTATGTATTCAAGTGGCTTTTCCACTGTCACTCAGCTACTATGTCAGAGTCAGAACTTGAATTCCTTTTGACTGTGAGGTTTACCCTCTATCCATTATATTATACTGCCCCTATAATGAAATCATAGGATCATTGATTTAAAGCTGAAAGATTGCTTATCAGCCAGTTATCAGCTGGGTTTCTGGCCAGAACAGAAACAATTCCTATTTACATTAATTACATTATATTAATTCTGAGCCATCAAAACCCAAACAATGACCAATAGAAGCTTGGCCTGGGACTTATTGTTGGCCAGTTAGTGAGAACCTGAGTGATTTGGGTTTAAGGCTTAGTCAGGTAGCTCCATTTGGATCCAAATGGGCTTTATCAAAGGGTGGTTTAACAGAGCTTTATTTTTTGTTTATTTTTAAACAGAGCTTCATTTCAAGAAATTTATATTCCTTTAGTCAGAGCACCCACATGTAAGTGTATGATTTCCCATGTTGAAAGAGGGAGAGAGAAAGGGAAGAAGAGAGGGAAGAAGAGAGGAAGGGAGGGAAAGAAGGAAGGAAGGAAGAAGGGAAGGAAAAATGGGAAGAAGAAAGGAAGTTTAAATCTCACTTCCTAGAGAAAGGTAAACTCTTAGGTTAGGACAGGTCAGAAAGAAAAAGTTCTCAGTGTATCATGCTGTCTTGACCTCTTAATGAGGAATTTCCTGATTCCCTTCCAAGCCACAACTGTAATCCTCACCCCCACCCCAAATTATGTTATATATCCTTTTTATAGGTTTTGAGTATATTTACATGTGCACAAATTGTTTCCCTTGATAGTCCCTACACATTTATTAAGCACCTACTATGTGCTGAGTCTAGAGGTACAAAGAAAGGTAAAAGACAGCTCTTATTCTTGAGGAGCTCACATTTAATGATAGCATGTAAGCTCTGTGAAGGCAAAGATTGTTTCATTTTTATCTTTGCAAACTCAGTGCCTAATGTAGAATCTGGCACCTAACAAATGCTTGCTAAGCAATTAATTATAGAAAGTCAGCCTTCAATGGGCACGCTACGTGTTTACCTGTTTGTGAATCTATACTGGTTGGATATTTCATCTTCTTCAGATACTCTTTCAATGGGACTTTCCTGAATTTGCAACACAGCATGTCACAGTAGTCTTCTTCTCCCTGAACCTCATCTTCTTCTGGGTGGGGAGGAGGAATTGCAGGGGCAGCTTAATGTGCCATGAAAGAAGAAAAAACACTTCTTAAGGGTTAGATGTGATTAATCTCTCCCCTCTCCAGTCCTTCCTGTCACTTTAAAATTAATATTCCTAAAGCACAGATCTAGCAGCGATACCCAATAACCAAAGGCTCCCTATTGGTTCTAGGATAAAATACAAGCTTCTCAGTAGAGCATCCGAAGTCTTTTCACTATCTGGTTTCCTTCTACTTTCCTTGCGTTCTTCTTTCTTTGTAAAATTTATTTATTTAATACTTAATTTATGAAATCAAACAAATATTTCTATAAGAGTATAATAAAAAAGATGATTGTACTTGGAACTGCAAATCTATTATGAACAACTTGCTATTACTTTAAAATATATTAAAATTGTCTAAATTTTCTTTTTTCTTTCTTTCCCCTCCTCACCTCCATCCCCCTAGAAAAGGTTTCCATTAGACACAAATGTATATCTGTATGTAAAATCATTCAATACATACTTCTGTTTATTGGTTCTTCCTCTAGATGAGATAGCATCTTCCTTCGTACATGCTTTGTAGTTAATTTGGACGTTTATAATAGTCAAAAGGACTTAGTCACTCAAAGCTGTTCACACCTCTTCACACATCCTCTGTTCCAGTCAAACATTCTGTTAACTGTTTCCTGTATGTGATATTCCAACTTCCACCACTCTACCTTTGAAATTAAGTGTTCACTCTTTTTGGGAATGTTCTTCCTCCTCACCGAGACAGTAGATTTTTTAACTTCCTTCAGAGAACAGTTTAAAGGCTGCCTTCTACACAAGGCATTTTTTTGACCTCCTAGGGATTGACACTATCTCTATTCTGAATTAATTTGTTGCTTTGCCTATCTTTGTATTTGCTTGTATTCCTGTTCCCTTCTCCCACCCTCACAGTGAGAATATAATCCCTTGAGGAAAGGTGCTTTTATTTTTGTCTTTGTATAATTTGTTGAATAGAATTGAATTGAGCATATCTTGTTTATGATTATGAGGATTCAACTCTACAAATATAATATATTCCTAGTACTTTGCCAAGAACTGGAGGTGCAGAAGTATGTGGAAAGGGTGGAGAACACTTAGAGACAGAATGATTTTTACTCTTAGGGATCATAGATTCTAATTATGGTCTATCTCTAACACATTTCTTAAGGTACATCTGGCCTAAATTTTCCTTTGTCATTCTACTTTGATGAAAAATACTTACCAGCTTTGGGACTGGTTTCAGGAGAAGACAAATCACCCTCTTCCAACTTTTTCTTATAGTGGGCTGTTCTTTGCTGCAACCTTTTAGCAAAGTCCTGGAGCTGGGTTTCAACATACTTACTAGCAATGGGCTTCTGGTGTGGACTAATTAAGCAAAAGAGAAAAGGCATTTAGAGATGGGCCAGTGAATGGGATACACCAAGAGAAAAACACATATTCTCTCCCATAGACTGTATTTTCTTTAAATATTCCAGGTTCTTCTTAATTTACCCTCACCATTATTGAAAAAACTTGTTCTAATGGCAAATTCGCTTGAAACACTACTGGACTAGTACACATCCTCTGTTAAGAAACTGCCATCTTGAAGTGAACAGCAATTAGTTTAGAACTACAGAATCTTAGAACTGATAGGAATATTAGATTGCACTGTATTCAGACTCCTCTTTTCGTAGGCAAGGAAACTGAAACCTAGAGAGGTTAAGTTACCTGTTACATGACATGGTACAAGCCATGTGTCTATTTGGTATGTGGTTGCTGGGACTAGAAGAACCGAGATCTTCTGTCATCCAGTGTTCTTTTCCCTGCAGTACTCTGCATTCCTTGTGTTCCTTGGATGGCAACACCCCTGTGCAAATTGTCGTCTAATTGTGTTATGAATCCTATAAATTATAGCCAGTGTTTTTTCTTAGACTTTCCTTTGAAAAGAGGGATACATTAACATTGGGCTAATTAGTGCAGGCTTTCTCCAAAAAGCATAATTTTGTAAAGATTATAAGCTTCATGATTAATTATCTTTGCGTCTCCCTCAGCACCTAGCATAGTGCTTTGCACACAGTAGATGTGATGGATGAATGAAGAACGAGAGAATGAAAGACCTTCCATCCTTCCTTCTTTCCTTCTTTCCTTCCTTCCTTCTTTCCTTCGTTCCTTTGTTCCTTCCTTCGTTCGTTCCTTCCTTCCATCTTCATGATTTTACTGTTGCTTTACTTTTACTTAATCTTACTCAAGGACTTGTATAGTCATATATATTTTCTCCATATTAATTCATGATTTTTCCTTTATTATCTCAAAGTTCAGACCAGTTAAGGGTTTTTCTAGGACTCAGCAACACTAGTAACAACAAACCAGTTATTACATGCCTATTACTATGCAAGCAGCTGTGTTCAACCTGTGGGTTATGTTCAATTTGTAACAATGAAAATACATCCTGCATATCAGACATTTACATTATGATTTTAACAGTAGCAAAACTACAGTTATGAAGTAGCAATGAAAATAATTTTATGGTTGGGGGTCACCACAACATGAACTGTATTAAAGAGTTGCGACATTAGGAAAGTTGAGAACCACTGCTATGCAAGGTATGGGATGAAAAACTAAATCTAGAGTCATTACTTGTCGTCCCGGAGTTTACAGTGTAGTAGTAGAATATTTTCCTGCTACCTATGGGACAGGAGAAGTGTAACACAAAGTCAAATCAACCAACATTTACTAAGCACCTCCTAGCACTGTGATAAGCTTAGGTATACATAAATAAAGGCAAAAAACAGTCCCTGCTCTCAAGAAACTCAGTCTAATGGGGGAGACAACATGCGAAAACTATGTACAAAATGAGATAAATACAGGATAAATTGTGGATTGTCTCTGGGGGAGGCAATATGATTAGGAAGGACTGGGACAGATTTCTTACAGAAGATGGGACTTTAGCTAAGATCCAAAGGAAGCCAGGGAAGCTAGAAGGTAGAGATGAAGAGGCATGAGGGAGAGCCAAGGAAACATTCATAGTAGGGAGATGGAGTCTCTTGAGCAAGGAACAACAAGGCCAGTGCCATTGGGATCCTAGAGTATTAGGAATGGATGTGAGAGGGGATCAGATCAAGAAAAGCTTTGAAAGCCAAAAACAAAATTTTACATTTCATCATATGGGTCACAGGGGATCAGAGATAATTATAATATAAAATAATATATGATAATTACAAAACATAGGTTCAAACAAATTGTTGTGTGAGGTCTGGATAGGTGAAGATCATTGCCTATCTAGGTAAATCAAAGGAAACATTATGGAGGAGGTGAAATATGAGTTAAACTTCAAAGGATGGTCATAAACTTAATAGGTAGTGAGGACGAGGAGGGCATTTCAAGCCTAGGGAATAGCTGTTGCAAAATGAGAAAGTACAGACATGTTCAGTGTATGGCAAGTGTCCAGTTAGTCATGGCCTTAGAGAGTATGGAAAGGAGAACAATGAGATAAAAATGTAGCAGGGTGACTCTAGATCATGGAAGTACTTGAATGTTAGGCAAAGACATGGGAATTTTCCCTGAATGGCAGTAAGAAACTATGGAAGAGGGATGCTTTTGAGCAGAAGGATGACAAAATCAGATCAATATATAAAAAGAATAAGTTTGGCAGCTGTGTGAAGGATGAATTAAAGGAGAAAGAGAGTAAAAAACAGGAGGCTATTGTGGTAGTCTGGCAGGGTTTGTACTAGGATTGTGGTTGTCATTAAATACAGGCCATGCCAAGGTTAGTCTAATCTCTTATTTTTCCTCTTTGACAGGATTACTAGGAAAATAAATTAGGGGAATGTTATAGATATAGTTTAATCAGCTAAGTGTTTGACAAAATTTTTTTTCATTATAGTCTTGTGGAAGACATAGATGAGGCTAAGTAGAATACAATTAAATGAATTTGGAATTTAGTGAATAAACAGAACTAATGAGTAGTCATAAATGGGTCAATGTTAATTGTCATTGTCTCTAAGTGTTTTAATGAAAGGGGTCGACTGCAAATAAAATTCTAATCAGTCTTAGAGAAGACTTTTGTCTATGAGGGGACACGTGTGTGTGTGTGTGTGTATGAGAGAGAGACATGCATGTGCACACACACACACACACAGAATAGTTCTCTTTGTGTCCTGGCAGAGTCTCTTTTATTTATTTTCTTATCCTTTCAGTATATAGTAGACCAAAAAGCAAAAACCATTAAAAAAAAAGACATAATCTTATTGTTGAAGTTTTGTTTTAAAAGTCAATCTTTGGAATGAAGGAGATCTCCACTGGAGTGTCCCATGGATCCATTATGTTTGGCCCTATGCAATAGCATTTTTATCAGTAATTTGGTACGAGTCAAGAATAGTATATTTATCAAATCTCCAGGAGTCGAGATTGTGGATTAGGGGCAGCCACCCAGCTGAACTCTCCCAACATTCACCTCCAAACAATGTTAAAATAAAATTCCTCAAATCAAATTTTGGAGCAGTAGCATTAACAAAGGTTGGGGTGAGACAATCTTCTGGGCTAAGAAAACTTAAGAGATTGTCCAGACAAGTCTTTGATATAGGGGCTGGAAACCTATCTGGAGTCTCTCTGCAGTCATTGTCTAGAGTCCAGCAGCTACTTTGGGAACTCTCAGCCCGAAGATGGAGAGAGGATCAGACAGCAGGTCAGAAAGAGATTACAGGGGACTCTTTGCTGGTACCTGGGTACAGCTGACACTGATTGGCAACTCTATTGCCCATAAACAGTTTTGTGTCATAGGTTCAGGGAGAACAGGAGTGCTGGTGGTTAGTCACAGGGGAGCAGGGACTGTGGTCATAGTTCCAAGTGATAGTGGTTTCAGGGCCACAAACCCAAGGCCCTTCCTGGCTAAAGATCAGAATGCAGAGCAGGTGAGCAGTGATCATACCTTTCTCAGGATCATATGACCTTGGAGGCACCAAAAACTTGCAGACCTCCAAAACTAGCTATGAAAAAAGCAACATTAAAAAACCTGAAGTTTGGGATAGTACTTACACAACCCCAGGTAAGCAAGGCCCAACTTTAACATAAAGTTCAAAGTAAAAAAAAAAAAAAAGAATTTAACCATAAGAAGCTACTATAGTGACAAGGAAGACCAAGACATAAACTCAGAAGAAGGCAACAGTGTGAAAACAGTTACAAAAAAAGGCTCAAAGAAAAATGCTTATTGAACCCAAACCCAACAAGAAATCCTAGAAGAGTTAAATAAAGAGATAAGAGTGGTAGAAGAAAAATTGGGAAAAGAAATGAGAGTGAAACAATAAAATTATGAAAATAGAAATAATAGCTTGGGGAAAAAAAGGCACCAAAAATCCTGAAGAAAGTAATACCTTAAAAAACAAAATTAGCCAAATGGTAAAGGATGTACAAATATCCACTGAAGACAGCTCCTTGAAAAGCATAATTGGCTAAATAGAAAAGGAAGTACAAAAATTCACTGAAGAAAATAATTCCTTAAAAATCAGACTTGGGCAAATGGAAACTGATGACTTTATAAGACAGTAAGAAATATTAAAACAAAGTCAAAAGAATGAAAAATAGAAGAAAATGTGAAATATCTCACTGGAAAAACAACTTACATGGAAAATAAACTAGGGAGAGATAATTTAAGAATTACTGGACTACCTGGAAGCCATTATCAAAGAAAGAGTCTAGACATCATCTTTTAAGAAATTATCAAGGAAAATTGCCCTGATATCTTAGAATCAGAGGGTAGAAAAGAAATGGAAAGAATTCACTTAATCACCTCCTGAGAGAGATCCCTAAATGAAAACTTCCAGGAATATTATAGCCAAATCCCAGAGCTCCGAGGTGAAAGAAAAAATACTTCAAGCAGCCAGAAAGAAACAATTCAATTATCTTGGAGTCATAATCAGGATCACACAAGATTCAATGGCTTCTACATTAAAGGAGTGGAGAACTTGGCATATGACGTTCCAGAAAGTGGAGAAGCTAGGATTAAAACCAAGAATAGCCTATCCAACAAAACTGATTATTATCTTGTAGGGAAAAAAGTGACTATTTAACAAAATAGAGGATTTTCAAGCTTTCCTGATGAAAAGGTCAGAGCTGAATAGAAAATTTTATATTAAAATACAAGATTCAAGAGAAGCATAAAAAAGTAAACATGAAAGAGTAATCATAAGGGACTCAATAAAGTTAAGCTGTTTTCCTATACATACATACACACATGCGTACACACATACATATATATGTGTGTGTGTGTGTGTGTGTGTGTATATATATATATATATATATGTCCTAAGGACATTATCATTATTAAGGCAGTTAAAAAAAAAAACTTTACATAGACAGATAGTATGGGTATGAAGTGATTATATTGGAATGATCTCCAAGAAAAAAATGAAACAACGAGAAAGAGAAATGTCCTGGGAGACAAGGGAAGGAAGATGTAGAATGAGGAAAATTTTCTCATAAAAAGCTTGAACCTCACTCTTATTGAAACTGGTTCGAAGAGAGAAGACTATTATATACACACTCAACTGTGTAAAGAAATGTAACTTACCCAACAGAAAAATAGGCAGAGAAGGGTATTTAAGAAAGGGGAGAGAATGATAAAAAGGAGGACAGATTAACAGAAGCAGTAGTTAGAAGCAAAACAGAGAGGAGAGACAGGATTAAAAGAGAGAGGAAGAAAGAGAAAGAAAGGGGATGAAGGTAAATAAAAAGTAATCACAGTTGTGAATGTGAATGCAATGAGTTTACCCATAAAACAGAAGCAGATTGCAGAATTGATTAGAAACCAGAATTCAACAATATGTTGTGTACAGGAGATACACTTGAAATAGAAAGACAAACAAGAATTAAAATAAAGGACTGCAGTAGAATCTAATATCTGCAGCTTAAATAAAAAAGGTTGGGGTTGCAATGATGATCTCAGATAAAGCAAAAATAGACCTAATTAAAAGAGATAATCAGGGAAACTACATTATGATAAAAACCATAGACAACGAGGTAATAACAAGCATTTTTTAATAGCAGATTTCTCTGCAAAAACCTCACGTCTCAGATTTATAGGGAGTATTGAACTGAATCAAATTTCTAAAAATAAGAGCCATTTCGTCACTTGATAAGTGGTCAAAGAGTATAAACAGGCAGTTTTAAGAAGAAAAAAAATGCTATCTATAGTCATATGAAAAAGTGCTCTAAATCACTATTGATTAAATGAATGTAAATTAAAACAACCCTGAGGCAGCACTTCATATCTATCAAAAATCACAGAACTGATGAGGATGAGGAGAAAAATAGATGCACTTATGAACTGCTGGTGGAGTACTGAACTGGACCAACCACCTATGCTCAAAGGAGTATAAAACTGTGCATACCCTTTGACCTAGCAATACCACTACTAGGTCTGTATTCCAAAGAGATTTTTTTTTAAAAAGAAAAAGGACTTCCCTTTCATATTTATAATTTATTTATTTATATTTTATTAAATATTTATATTTATAGCAGCTCTTTCTGCAGTGGCCAAGAATTGGAAATTGAGGGGATCCTCATCAATTGGGGAATGACTGAACAAGTTGTGGCATATGATAATGATGTGGGAGTACTGTGCTATAAGAAATGAGAAGGAGGGGGTGGTTTCAAAAAAACACGGCAAGTGCCATGTGAACTGATGCAAAATGAAGTGAACAGAACCAGGAAATCATTGTGCACAGTAACAGCAATGTTGTAATGATGATCAACTATGAAAGACTTGGCTATTCTTATCAATACAATGACCCAAGACAATTCCAAAAGGAATCATGATGAAAAAATGCTGTCTACATCCAGAGAGAGAACTGATGAACTCTGAGTGCAAATTGGAGCATAATTTTCTCCCTTTCATTTTTTTTAGAAATATGATAATATGGAAATGTTTCACATGATGTCATATATATAATTGATATCATATTGCTTGCCTTCTTACTAAATGTAGGAGGGGTGAGAAGGAAGGAGAGAATTCGGAACTAAAAACTTGAAAAGAATATTTAAAATAAAGAAATAGTAAATTAAAATGTTTAAAAAACAAATATGCAGATGAAAAAATGGGAGGAAAATCTAACATTACTATGACAAAATACAAAGAATGTCAAAAATTAGAATGATGGTCCAAATCTAATGAGATGAACTGGAATAAGGTTGAATGTGAAGTCTTTCATTTGAATTCCAGAACCAATTTGATGAGTACAAAATGAAGGAAATATGTCTAGACAACAGTCTATGTAGGAAATAATCTGAAAGTCTTTGTTAGGGGACTACAAACTGCATATGAGTCAGTATTGTTGTAGCCAAAAAGCTAATAAATTTTCTGCTGTATTAAGAGAAACGTAGTATCCAAATTTAGGTAGGTGATAATCTGGATCTTATATTCTATCATATTCAGGCCACAAAGAGTATGATTTAGTCTGGATGCATGCAGGAAGGGCATTTGGAGTATATACAAAGAAATGTGACTGGGATACTTAGGAATGAGCAAGTAGCTCCGATAGCCAGACAAAAAGGGAAAGAACAGAGTTAAAGGTTTAATTAAAAGGGAAATTCCAGCTCTCTCCAGGCTCCTTCTCTTCCTGGTCTAGGACTAGGTCACTCATCTCCTTTTTGCAGATTGAGATGGTTTCTCAGAGAGGGTGACAGCTACACATTGCTGCAACTCAACCACAGGGGCCTAGGTGGAACCTTATTGTGGGAAAAATACGTGTTTCAGGATAGCTAACAAATATACAGCCTCTACTATGTGACAGGCACTGTGTTAAGTGTTTTACAAATATGACTGCATTTGGTTCTCAAAATAACCCTGGAATGTAAATGCTACTATTATTCCCATTTTACAGTTGAGGAAACTGAAGCAGGAGTTAAGTGACTCATCAAGGGTCACACAGCTAGTGTCTGCATTTGGTCTTAGGTCTTCCTGAACGCATGCCCATTTCTCTATCCACTGTAGCATTTAGCTACCTGTCTACATTCATGAATCTCAACTCCTAGCATTAAGGCTTTCCTGAAATCAGATTAGTTCCTGTTATCAGTTGCAGACCCTGGTTGCTTTGTCAGCTTCTGTGCTCTGTCTTCAGTAAGCAGCTTCTTTTACTGCCTTCTCTGAATATTCTCAGGTGGGTTGCACTGTGATTTCTAGTTTCTTCACCCTTCAATTCTTTCCCAGGATTCTGCCTTTATCCACTTTCTCTTCTTCCCCATATCAACCTCTTGGTGAAATAGCTCAACTCTACCTTGTCTTCTTCTCTGGAGTCCTTTGTCCCCATATCATATGGTATGATATGTACCTTGCCAAGCATCAGCCTTCCATTCCTCTCATCATTCACTACCTTTGCTCCTGCTGAATGAAGATGGAGAAAATCATCCAACTGTTTTCACTGGGCCCACTACAAATTAATGTTATGCAACCTCAATCGGGCCTTTATTTCTGCTAGGTAATCATATTCTACCTCCCTTATAAATACACTATGCTACTGTCCACAAGGACTCTTCCAAACCTTTTCGTTTTACTTGTCCTACCCCAGTGTCTTGCTGACCTCCAGTCTTGCATCTCCAACTGCCATTCAGACATCTCAGAATGGATGTCTTGCAGACATCTTAAAGTCAACATGACCAAAACAGAATTCACTATCTTTCTCCTTAAACCTTTTCCCCACTCCAGCTTTCCCTGTTATTCACAAAGGTTCCACCATCCTCCCAGACTCACAACTGTAGAAGGCAATGCCCTCGTCCCAGACCCTCAGGTTCAAAACCTAGAAGTCATCCTTCTTCTCACTTTCTCTCACCTTCCATACCCAATCTTGGACATACCTTCCTTCTCTCCTCTGATACTACAATTACCCTGGTAGAGGTCCTCATCACCTTATGCTTGGTTTATTGTAGTAGCCTGCTGGTTGATTGGTCTGTCTGCCTCTAGTTTCTCCCCACTCCAGTCCATCCTCCTATTTAGCTGTTGAAATGATTTTCCTAAGGCATAGGTCTGACCATGTTCCCCTGCCTTGCCAACACTCCACCAACAAACTCCAGTGGCAACCCATCACTTCTAGGATCAAATACAAACTCCTCTGTTTGGTATTTAAAGCCCTTCATAACATGTCTCCTCCCAAACCTATGTGCTCTGCAATCTAATGACACTGGCATCCTTTCTTTTCTGCTAACAAGACACTCAATCTCTTGGTTCCAGGAATTTTCTCTGGCTGTCATGCTTTTTCCTCCTCATCTGTACCTCCTTGTTTCCTGGCTTCCTTCAAGTACCAACTAAAAATCCTGTTTTCTACAGGAAACTTTTTCCAACCCCTCTTATATTGTAGTACCTTCCCTCTGTTAATTATTTCTTGCTTATCCTGTATATAGTTTATGTATACACTCCCACTTTTCTCTATTAGATTGTAAGTTTCTCAAGGGCAGGGACTGTCTTTTGTCTTTTTTTGTTTCCTCGGTGCTTCACATAGGGCCTGGCCCATAGTAGACTCTTAATAAATGTTTGATGGACTAACTGGCTTCTCAAGTTCTGACTTCTCAGCTGTATGATCTAGCTTCTCACACCTTAGATAAAAGCCTGATAATATGTGGGATGATTTATCTCTTAGACTGAGAAACCTCAGGTCCACATTTTTGCCAGATACAATACAGATATAGTCCCAGAGTCCCTAAATATCTTTTAAATTCAGAGTTCCCCAGCAATAAACTTTGAAGTCCTAAAAACAGTTTAATATAAATTAGGTGCTAGTAAATAATTCACTGAAACAGTCTTAGAGTCTATTTTCAGGTGTCTCAGGGATATACTCCTATGTTAATAAGGGTTATTCTATCTTTGATACTCAGAACTGTCAATTTCTTCATAAGCTGCTTTTCTCTAGGTTTCTCTACAGATATCCTTTCCCCACCCCTTTCAGTAAATAGACTACCCGTGTAAGTTAGGGTCAGTATTTACATATAGAGCTGGGAGTCCTCTGAAGGGAGGTGAAAATTGTAGGCATGGAAATGGATGAGTTGCCAAAGCAGAAGTGTGGAGGGAGGCAAAGGGAAGGTCAAGAATATAATTTTAATGGCTCAGGTAATGGGCAAGTGAAGGATAGAAAGGAGTAGATAGAGAAGAATGAGGAGAATCAGGAGAATATGGTATCTTTGAAGTGGAGGAAAGATATGTTTGTATTTGTCTTTTGTTCTAGAAGAAGACCATTACATCAGGGAGATGATGACATGACTTGCAGTTGACTTTGATTTGAGTGGGTTAGGGCTGCGTAAGGTCACCAGCCTCACTTTTTCCTCCAGAGCCATCTGGGTCCAGGGGCCAGATATTCATCAAGATGACTGGAGATGTTCCAGGATGCAGTAAGACACCCTGGTCCTTTCAGGTTAAGGTCTTTTTAGGTTCTCACTTTGAGTGAGGTAACACTCCCTCATTCAGTGAATAGACCTCTTTAAAAATCCAGTCAAGGAATGACCCCTTTAATTAAAAAAAATCAAACCAGGAGGGGAAGACCCTAAGGCTGCTGGCCAAAAGAGAAACAGTTACTATTTACATTGACTCTGAGTCAGGAGAGCCCCAAAACTAGCCATAAAAGCGGTGCTTGGGCAAGGACCTGTTGTCCAATATATGAATTCCAGAGGGAGATGGGTTTAAGGGAAGAAAGGAAGGAAGGAATCTATCTAGCCAGTAAACCCCAAGAAGAGGAAAGAGAGAAGTTCTGTAGGAAGGAGATAACTAGAAGTTTCAGGTATTATGGAGAGGTCAAGGAGGATGAGAACTGAAGAAAGAAGTCATATCATTTGGATTTTAGAAGATCAGTAGTAGCCTTGGAGACAGGAATTTCAGTAAAGTGGTGGGAATGGAAGCTATATTACAAGGGCTATAGGAAAGTAGTCTATGGAGAAGTTGGGGTCATTAGGCAGAGATATTTTTTTTCAAAGATTATGACTTAAACAACAACAACAGCAACAAAGAATACCACTTAAAGGAAGAGTAATAGAAAGAAGAGAGTAATTAGATAGGATAGAAGGAACAAGAGAAATCCTTTTTGGTAATGGGGAACCTGAGCATGTTTTGAGACAAATGGAAAGAAGACTATGAGAAGGAAGACACTGAAGGTACATGAGAATGAAGGGGGAAGATAGAAGGAACAAGTCTTGAGAGGGAGAGAGAGAGAGAGTGGGAGGAAGGGAGAGAGAGATGGGGGTGGGGAGAGAGAGATATAGATGGGGGAGAGGGAGAGAGACGGAGAGACACACACAGAGTTCGAAGGAAGGAGAAAGGGTCTAAGATTAGCTTTAGTACTAAATAGAAATACCTCTTCTCACACAGAAGAGGAAGAGGAAAGAGTAGTTATGAAGCTGAGAAGTTTTGTGCATGT
Organism: Pseudocheirus occidentalis; assembly: GCA_028646575.1. Classification (NCBI taxonomy): domain Eukaryota; kingdom Metazoa; phylum Chordata; class Mammalia; order Diprotodontia; family Pseudocheiridae; genus Pseudocheirus; species Pseudocheirus occidentalis. The sequence goes on along the minus strand of CM053594.1, from coordinate 125,781,753 downwards.
TGGCATGGTAAAGTGGAAAGATCACTGGATCTGAAGTCAGAGAACCTGTGTTCAAATCTTGCTTCTGATCCTTACTGTCTGTATGATTGTGGGCAAGTTGCAGCCTCTCTGAGCTTCTTTTCCCTCATCTCTAAAAAAAAGTGAATTGGACTAACTGGGTTCCGAGGTTGCTAGATTTATGACCAAGTAGCCTCAGTCTTTTTTTTGTGTGTGTGAGATAGGAGGCTAATAATCATCCTTTAACTATGGTGGATGATAGTATGGTTATAGACTTGAGAGGAGGAAAAAGTTCAGAGTAGTCACTTTGGGGAATAAGATAGAGGGAGATAACTGAGCTATCATTGTTTCTTGGTTATACACTCATTTTTCTTTTTCTTTCCTCTCTCCTCTTCGTTATCATCATTCTTGGACCCAAGCACAGAGTTTCATCATTGGGTGTGGGATCCTTCCTAGGTGTGTCATTGAGAAATGTAAAGTTTGCCAAGGAATAATGAAAGCTGACATGTGCAGTCTGGCAGCATTCAATCTATCTTAAACAACATAGAAATGCCTGCAGTTACACCCTTATCCATGGAAACAAATTACTTGATAAAGAAATCCCTATTCCCCCATCTATTATGCCAGTGATCCCATTTAAAAAATTTTACTTAGTATGCTTGAAAGTTCAGCATTCACTTGAAATTGAACAACCTTTCAAATGAATAACAAATAACTCTTTACTACAATAACATCTGTGCTGAATCTATTATCAAGGGATTATTGGGAACATTTTTAAAAGGAATTTATAACCACCAACATGAAATATAAGCTTCTCTTCCTGTTCAAAATAAAGTATCATAATTCTAGGCACATTCATCAAGTCTCCTCTACTACACCCACCCTGTTCGTCTCTTTTTTTTTTTAACAGAAACATCTGTTTAACCAACTCAATTTTACTTTTTTACCCTTTTCTTCTACATCATTTCTTAAAAAAAAAAGACAATGCAGATTAATAGTATGAACAAATACTGGGGGGTAGGAGTGAGGTGGAAGTTTTCATATAGGAAAAAGGACCGCCATGTCAGCAGGCAGCTAATGGAGAAAGAAGGCAAGACTGTAGCAGCTATTGAGGGGCTGTGCTCTTAGAATGAAATATATGGAGTGTTGGAATGCTTTTTAACAGGGTTCCTAGCTGAACCCAGGTAGGTCTGCACAGTGCAAATTGATGTAGAGGGATGGCAGGTTTCTGGCCAATTAGAGATCAGCAGATAATCCAAGGGGAAAAAAACCAATCATGTTGGCACTTAGACTATCTAGATTGGCGGCCCATGTAGCCTGAATTTATTGGTTAATGGCCAAGCTGCCTCTTCATTTTGTGTGCTATATAGACCTGGCCCGGCTTCCTTAGAGCATCTGCATACTTCAAATGAGATATGAACAAAAAGGTAAAAAAAAAAATAAAAAGGGAGTAAGGAATTGGATAGGGAAATGTGAGTGGCTATTCATTTTGACCAATTTATTATTAGTTCTACTGATGTTAACAGCAGGTTCGCATGACAGGGACTTGGAATGTGTCTATTTTCCTCAAATGGTGTTTGGACATTATTCGTTTCTGGACATGTTTCTCAGAAATAGTCATTTCCTATTAATGATTGGCTCCTGCTGGAGACCAGGGTTCTGCAAAATTCCTTTTGTCAGGTTGATCTAAAGTTTGCTGATTGATGTATATGATTGATGCATGTGCTGCCTATTTGCTTCATCCTCCAGTTTCAAGTGTCCAAATTCCTCCCAAATCTGCTTAATTCTTTTTGCTTGATTGTTTAAATAATAGACTAGGATGAATTAGGAAAATATTCTGTCTTTAATCTCTTTTGCTTCATTTGTAATTTTTTTTTCTTGCTTTCAAAAAAATTTGGTGTGGGGAGCTTTCCATTTTCTTCAATCACTCAGGCAATAACTGATAGTTCAAAAGCTGACTGACAGAGATATTTCCTTAGAACTCAGTCTAATTCTAGAAAAAGCCTGTACTTGTCTTTTAAAATCATTGATGGTTTTTATTGTTGTTGATTTTCCCAGTCTCTTTGAATGACAGAGTTCAAAAATAACATAGAATCCTGACTCTTAGGAAAGAATCATGACTAGGAATTTTAAAACCTAGCCAAGCATCAAAAGCAAGTTCTCATGCCTGGGAAGTGGGGAGGAGAATGAAGCAGGGCATGGGAAGAAAAAACCCACCATCTGGTAGTTTACTATTGATGCTAGTTGAAAGCTAGGTGCTAAGTTCTTTATGGCTGCTGAGGGACGCTCTCTGAGCCCTCTAAATTCATGCCCTGTAACAATGCCCCTGTCACCTTACCCTAGTTATGGTTTTGGGAAAAAGCAATGTAGTTATAGTATAAGGCTTAAAAGTTTAGGCAGTGAAGACAATCCAATTTATCCCTTTCCCCCTGTTCACCTCTAAAAACTGCAGGCATTTTGAGTTGTTTATCACATTTGATTTTTTGCATATGGTTATGTTTCTACACATTCATTGGTACATATGGTTATGTGCATATGGATGAAGATGCATAATTTTTTAAATGAAATTATTCCTGATTCTTGTAAAGTAAGTTACAGCGCAATTATGCCTCTAGAGACTGTTACTCTGGTGTTAGCCCTACTTCACAAGTCATTTCTCCTTCTATTCCATATGTGTTAGGGGTTGTGTCCTTGGTGTTTATTTCTGTTGTGAGTAAATCAGATTCAAGTGGCTCACAAATCCAGAGGTGCCTCTTGTCACATAGGAGTTAAAGCTACAAGGCCAGAAAATCAAGATACCGCCAGTGCTAGAAATCAACAGGATGTCTGTATCTGTGAGAGACCCTAACATTTACTGGTGTGAGTTCCTAAGGGCAGAGATTATTTTTTGCTTTTCTTTGTGTCCTGAGAACTTAGCACAACAACTGGCATAGAATTTTTGTTGTTTAGTTGTTTTTTAGTCATGTCTGATTCTTTGTGATTTCATTTGGGATTTTCTTGGCAAAGACACTGGAGTGGTTTGCCATTTCTTTTTCTAGCTCATTTTACAAATGAAGAAATTGAGGCACACAGGGTTAAGAGACTTGCCCAAGGTCAAATAACTAGGGAGTATCTGCAGTCAGATTCCAACTCAGGAAGACTCCAGACCTGATGGTTTATCCATTGTGCTACCTAGCTGCCAGAGTAGGCACAGAGTAGCCACTTAATAAATGTTTATTGACTGACTCACTGATGTATCTGTTACATACTACTTAGCATCTATTATACAACACTATATAGCATACAGTATATATAGGGTGGTGTAGTATAAAGTGTCAAACATACAGGGTGGCCTTTAGGATGTATTGCCCTGGAAACACTCCTTAGTGCAGCAGGAACTAAATTAAAATGAAATTAAAAAATAACAAAATAAATAAAATGTAATAAGAAATAAATAATGAACATTTTTGGTTTTCTAAGTAAATATGTGGCCGGCAAGACGTGTTATGACTCCCATTTCTATTTGATTTTGACACCACAGCCTTGGACTCAGGAAGACCGAGGTTCAAGTCCTTCTTACATGGAATAGTTGGGTGACTCTAGAAAAGTCAATCATTCACTTAGCACCCAAGACAGCTCTCAATCTAATAGTCTCAAGATTACTCACAATCTTGGAATTTTTCATAATATCAAGATTATAAATTACAGAGCAGGTGCTAAACTGCGCTGGCAAAAGAAGTTTCCTTATCAGGAGTTCCATATGCAGTGAGAGAGATTGCAGTTCTGGTTGGAAAAAAGTGTAGGTCATCCTCTATTAATATTAATTAGTATTGATGTAGCACTTTAAGGTTTTCAAACTGCTTTCCAAATATTATTTCAGTATGACTGATTGATTATTTATCTTTTCAACAACTCCGGGAGGTAAGTACTATTATTATGCCCATTTTATAGATGAAAAAACAGATAAGACAGAGGTTAAGTACCTTTCCAGGGTCACACAGCTAGTAAGTATCTGAAACTGGACTTAAAATGTCTCAGGTCTTCCTGACTTGAGGTCTAGTGCTCTATCCACTGTGGCACCTAGTTTCCTAAAATCCTTTTGTGAAGCCTCATCAAGATGTGGAAGTGACTTTGTGCTTTTAAAGGAAATACCAGTGAGGTATTTAAAATAATAAAGTAAAATTCAAATGAAAACAGTTATGGGGTTTTATCTTAAACCCAAGAAATGATCAAAGATGATCAAAGCTGGAAATAAAAAATGTTGGACTAATTCATTGTTGGTGGAGTTGTGAACTGATCCAATCTTTTAGAGAACAGTTTGGAACTATGCCCAAAGGGCTATAAAACTGTGTATACCCTTTCATCCAGAAATACCACTACTAGATCTTTATCCCAAATGGATCATATAAAAGAGACAAGGACACATATGCACAAAAATATTTTTGTGATGGCAAAGAATTGGAAATTGAGGGAATGATCATCAACTGTGTTTGGCTGAACAAGTCATGTGATATGAATGTAATGGAATACTATTGTTCCATAAGAAATGATGAGCAGGCAGATTTCAGAAAAACCTGAAAGACTTACATGAACTGATGCTGAGTAAAGTGAGCAGAACCAGGAGAACATTGTATACAGTAACAGCCACATTGTGTGATGACTTCCATAGACTTAGCTTTTAGCAATGCAACAATCTAAGGCAATTCCAACATACTCATGATGGAAAATGCTATCCACATCCAGAGAAAGAATTGTGGAATCTGAAAGCAGATCGAAGCATACTATTTTTTCTCTCTCTCTCTTTTTTTTTCTTTCTCAAGGTTTATCCCTTTTGTTTTGATTCTTCTTTCCTAATATGATTAATGTGGAAATATGCTCAATATGATTGTACATGTATAGGCTATATCAGATTGCACACTATCTTAGGGAGAGGGATGGAGAGGAGGAAATTTAGAACTCAGAATCTTATAAAAGTGAATGCTGAACACTAAAAATAAATGAATGAATGAATGAATGAATAAACAAACAAACAAATGAATAAATAAAGTTGAGTCTGTAGGAAGATAAGGCACAATTTTACACCATTAGTAGTGAGTTGATGCATAGCAATTTGGAGCCACTCCAGGAAAGTGACTGGAAAAGCTGCTCACATCCTTTGATTTAGTGATTTTACAACCAGGAATATGCTCTCAAAAGGTCAAAGATAAAAAAGAGAGTGGGATGATCAATTTAGAGCCAGAAGGAATCCAAGATGTCAGTTAGTCCAACCCACAATTTTTACATGTGTGGAAACTAAGACACAGAGTTAACAGAGGTTATTACTAGTCAAGCTGGGATTTGAACCCAACTCCTCTAATTCCACAGTCATTGTTTTCCTCATATCACTTTTTATGGTGGCCAAAAACTACAAGCAAACTGAATATCTGTCATTTGGGGTACTAGTTGAACATAGTGTGACATATGAATGTGATAGAAAATTATTGTATCAGAAGAAATAATAAATAAGAGGAATTCTTAGAAGATTTGCTGCTTATACTAATTTTGTCCTAACAACACCTAGAAAACACAGGTACTCCATCAGCCAGTACCATACCATCTGTATGTGGAACCATCAGTTACAGCAAATGGAGAAGTTTTGAAAATTATGGATAAGTTCACTTACCTTGGCAGTATACTTTCCAGGGATGCACACATTATTAATGAGGTTAACATATGCATGGCCAGAACTAGCTCAGTGTTTGGGAGGCTTACAAAGAAAGTGTGGAAGAGAAAAGGTATTAGACTGATTACCAAACTGAAGATCTACATAGCCTTTGTGCTGATCTAATTGTTGTATGCCTGTGAAACCAGGACAGCATACCAGCACCATGCCAGGAAGTGGAATCACTTCCATTTGAATGGTCTTAACAAGATTCTGAAGATCACCTGGGAGAATAAGGTACAGACACTGAAGTCCTTTCTCTAAACTGTCAAACATTCAAACTCTAATTCAGAGAGCACAGCCATGGGCTGGCCACACTGTTTGAATGGCAAATAGATGCTTGTCTAAGAGACTACTTTATGGAGAAGTCATATGAGGCAAGTGCTCATATGGTGGTCATAAAAAGTGACACGAGGACACTCTCAAGGTTTCACTGAAGAACTCTGGAATTGATTGTGTGACATGGGAGACACTGGCATAGGATGGCTCAGCATGGTGTTCCTTCATCAGAGAAGGTGCTGTGCTGTATGAGCAAAGCAGACCTGAAGTAGCTCAAAAGAAACGTGAGCTGAGCAAATTTAGAGAATTCACCCCAAATGCTCACATTGACTATTTATGCCTTACCTGTGGTAGAACATTCTGAGCTTGTATTGGTCTGGTGAACAACAGTTGGACACTATAACTTGACTGTTAACATAATGATATCATTTTGGTCTTCTTTGAGAATGGACAATAACCACCCAAAAACCAATATGAAAGTGATGAAATATTATTATTATCATAAATAACAAGAGGAATTCTAAGAAGACTTGTATGAACTGACACAATGTGCAGTAATTAGAATCAAGAGGAAAAATTATAAAATGATAATAATGTAAAGGAAAATAGTGTAAAGAGACATCAGAACTCAGATCAGTGAAATTATCCCTCTCAACTCTAGAGAACTGATGATGAAATATGCCCATCTATAAGTGTAAAGAGGTAGTGATCTGTAGGAACAGAATTACTGTAAGAATAAAATGATGATAACCAGCATTTACATGGAACAGCTAGTGGCTCAAGAGGATAGAGTGGCAGGCCTGAAGTCAGGAAGATTCATCTTCTGAAATTCAAATCTGGCCTCAGATACTTCCTAACTGTGTGACCCTGGGCATGTCACTTCACCCATTTTTGCCTTAGTTCCTCATTTGTAAAATGAGCCGGAGAAGGAAATAGCAAACAACTCTAGTATCTTTGCTAAGAAAATCTTAAATGGGGCCATGAAGCATCAGACACAATAGAAAAAGGACTGAACAACAACATATGTGATGCACTATGATGCTAAGTATGGGGAATACAAAAATAGGCTTAAAAGACAATCATTGCCTTCAAGGAGCTTACAGTTGAATGAAGGAGAAAACATGCAAATATATGCTAAGCAAGCACATATAGCATATATAACATAGGATAAATAGGAAATGATTATAAAAGGTAAGGTATTAGAATTAAGAGGGTCTGGAAGGGCAGCTAGGTGGTGTAGTGAAAGAGCACTGGCCCTGGAGTCAGGAGGACCTGAGTTCAAATCTAGCCTCAGACACTTTATACAAAAACTAGTTATGTGACCTTGGGCAAGTCACTTAAACCCAATTGCCCATCCTTCCCCTCTCCAAAAGGCAAAAAAAGAAAAAAAGAAAAAAAGGGCCTGGAAAAGGTTTCCTGTAGAAGATGGCATTTTAGCTGGGACTTAAGTGAAGCCAGGGAAATAGTAGTTAGAGCAGAGGAAGGAGAGCACTCCAGGGTGGGGGCAGCCAGAGAGAATACCCAGAGCCAAGAGATGGAGTGTCTTGTTCATGAAACTGCCAGGATGTTGTGTCACTGGTCTGAAGAGTATGTGTAAGGAGGAAGGTGTAAGAAGGCTGGAAAAGTAAGTAGAAGTTAGGTTACTAGGGGCCAAGCACTATGCAAAAGCAGCAATGAAATACACAGACATCATTTTCTGTGTGGGATCCTTGTCCTTTCTATGTCTGTCTTTCTGTTTTATTGGTGTTCTACGCATTAGAAGGTGACCAGAATCACTGAACTGCAGTCATATAGTCCAACTCATAGCTGAAAAAGACTCCCTCTACCTTCCCTACCCTTAAAATGTGTCTGATAAGTGGCTAGCCACCTTTTACTTGAAATCTTCCATTGAGAGGTACATGCTACTTCCTGATGTTGTCCATTCCACTTTGGTATAGCTCTAATTGTCTATTGTTTTAATTGTTTAATTACTACTCTAATTGTCTAATTATATCATGTAATTGCATTGTCAGCCTACAGAACAGGGCTTCTTATCTTTTATTTTTGCATCACAGATGCAGTCTGGTGAAGCCTTTCAGATTATGGTTTTTGAAAGCGTAGCATAAAATACATAGAATTACAAAGGAACAAATTCTATTGCAATAGCCATCAAAATAAAATAAACCTAAAAATTTCACACACTTCAGGGTAAGACCTTCTTCTACAGAGCTTACCTATCTCTAAGTGTATATGGAACAGATAGTACAAACGAACAGTGACTTTTGAGTTAACTAGGAGGAGGAGAGAGGTCTGGAATGCTTTAAAGGAACTGGAAAGTCTCTTTAATGACCCTGAATATGTCCCAGGAACAAAAATCCATCTTTTTAGCACCATTGTTTTTGTGTAGCTGAGAGACTTGGAACACAATGGTCTCCAAGGAATTGATAATGAGAATTTCGTAGAAGGCAATTGAAAGTTTGTATGGTGGATGTGAACAGGCCGTAACACATAACCAACTTAACATCACTGAAAGGTATGATAAGAAAGGATTAGCTGGTCATGTGACAAGGACAAGGGATGACAGGTTGACAGCCTGTGTGCTCTACCGGCCACCTTGTTGTGTCAGGAGAAAATGAGGAAGCTGATTAATTCTCTGTTGAATATATGGAAGGACAAGGTAGAGGAGTACAAGTTGGACTAGTATGGATGGCTTATGACTGTGTCATTGGAGGGAATATCCAAATGGCTGAGATCAGAGATCCATTTGAATTTTGGGGAATTTTAAGAATGCAAATTCCTCGAGCCTAGCAATTATTTTTGTCTTTTTATCTGCAACACAGCAAAGTTAGTGGCTTAGAGTGCTAAAATGAATTCTATTGAATTGAATTAAATTTTAATCCGTCTCTTTCCTTGTTTTCACCTCTTTTTTCCCTCTGCTTCTTCTCTCCCCTTTTTAGTCAGTGTCCAAAGATTATAAACTACTGAGGAAAATTAATTTTAATGCTGTATCTTTTGACTATTAATATTAATTTATAATATTCTCTTCTCTGTTTAAAATCTCCACCTCTTAGTGTCCAGGGACTAGCTGAGGAATGTGGTCACATACCAGCCCCTCCCAGGGTCTGCTCTGGGACTTTCTGTTTATCCCATGAGCAAAAACTAAGTTGAGCCATTTTAAAAAGCTAAATTTACTATCAAGAGTTACTGAGAGTCATTCATATGATCTTAGACCCTTCATTAGAGTTTGGACAGACCTGACTCATGAAGAAGAATAAAAAAAATTAGAGAGAACCTTATCAGGGTGCCCAGATTACCAGAGGGACTTCAAAACTCATGACCAAACCTTATTTCTCAGTTGACCTCCTCCCCCCACCCCTTTCTCCCAAGAGTAATGGGGAGGAGTTAAGAGCTCTTTGTCCAGTTCCTCATTTAATATCCACCAACCATGAGTTGCTTTTCCCTTGTCAGAGGTGTTCTTAGTAATTGCTGTCAGGAAGACAGATCCACATTGATACTAGTGTGGGACTCTCCCTTTGGGTCTTTTATTAGTGAGAAAAATCATTGACTATCAATCTAGTGATTATTGGTTGACCTAATTAATAAATTGATTTTTAATACTGGGAAACTTTGTCCCTCATATTTTATTCCTGACACTAATTGTGGGCAGAGATTCTCTCTGTTTTTAATGCTATGAAGTCAAACTGAAATATAAATGGGGGATCACTATTCTGTAATTGAAGATCTCTATCAATTGTACCCTGAATTAGTTGAAAACTATAATATTATTTATGTTTTATTGTATTTTTATTGTTCACATTGTCAAATATTTTTCAGTTACATGTTAATCTGGTTCCAGTCAGACTGGGGAATGTTGTGGGCCGCATGTAGCCTGCAGGGGGCCATTTTGACACTTAAGCTCCAAAATAAATCCTGTCCTTGAAGCCTAGTACCCTACTATGCATCTTAATATAAACCCTTGACTTAGACTATTAAATTTTTGTTTTTGTTTGGTGATAGCTCCTTTATCTACTCTCTGAATTCTTAGAATTAGAAATTGTCGACAGGGTTGGATATTTTCTGACATGAACTTTTATATTATTTCTCTCTGTCTGTCTCTGTCTCTCTCTTCCTCCTAAAGTGGGACAACCCTTTAGCCACTCTAAAATTTAGTTACTCAATTTCACTTTCATTTTCTGCTCATCTGGAGCAGTTCATTGTTGCAGAGGATCTCTGAATTTGGATTGATGACTTGATCACCTCCATCATCTGCTTTCAATTCAATTTAATAATCATTTGTAAGCTGTTCAGCATTGTGCTGAGCTGCTGAGATAGATGTAAAGATGAATACATTGGTTGGCTTAAAGCCTGAGAAATCTATTTGCCAGCCACACTTATATGTGAAGGAAGGAATCTGGGAAAAAAAGAGTTTGAGACACATGGCCTAACCTCTGCTAATCTCTTAGTTTTTTTTTTTTCTTGTGTTCCTCTATCCATTCATTTATGTGGTAGCCCCAGTAGATATTGGGAGTAGAAAAAAACAACAAAAACTCAAAAACTAGTCATAAAGACTCACAAAATTCTTATGAGTTTTCTTTGTCAGAGTTCTCTGAAGGAAATTTTTAGTTGAACAAATTACAAAGATTTTCTCATCAAAAGTCAAATAGACACTTGGGACAGGAGGAAAGGAATTTAAAAGACAGACTTGATTTTAGCCTGGCAATGTCCTTCCCACTTTGTCTTCTTGCCCATTAGCTGGATGTGGTGGCTTTTAGAACTGTAACTATGGGCTAAGCAAGCTATTATCCCTCTTTTATCAGAGAAATGCTTTCTTATCATTGCATCTTTGTAGAAAGGAGCCAAGACAGTCATCAGGTGGCCCTGAAGAGATGAAGCTCAGATACAGGTAGTAAAGTGAACTGTAGCCACATACCTAGTGGAGATGCCAAACAGAACCATGGGAGTAGCAGAACCATGAGGGAATTGAGGGGATTAGGACAGTAAGTGATCAATTGTGGGAACTGAGTGAATCACACTGACTCCATCTTGTGATTCAATTCTGGAGCTAGCTTGGGTTCTATTAAATTATGGGTCTAGTCCAATTTTGTTCCTGTAAGAAAACTTTATTCAATTGCAGGAATTGGGAGAGGACATTATTGCATGTTTGAACATAGCCTTGTATGGTTGATAAAATGGATCACCTCTTCTTGCTACTTAGAGACCCTTGACCAAGGATCTAGATTATGCTGAACAGAAACTCAGTCAGATCCAAAGACTGACATAAGGAATTTTTTCACAACTGCACATTTCAAGTAAAATATGGTTGATTGTTGTCTTTCCTTCTCAAAGACTACCAAAATGACACCTTTATGTCAGACTCAAGTTACAGTATGTTCAGTATGTGGCTCATCAGACCAATGTGAGCTCAGAATGCTCTACCACAGGTTTGGCACAAATAGTCCATGTGAACATTTGGGGTGTATTCTTAAAATTTGCATTATCTTGTATTTCTTTTGAGCTACTTCAATTCTGCTTTGCTCATAGAGCACAGTACCTTCTCTGATGGGGGCACGCCATGCTGGGAAGTCCTTTGCAAGTGTCTCCCATGTCACACCATCAAATCCAAAGTTCTTCAGTGAGACCTTGAGAATGTCCTTATATTGTTCCTTCAGACCACCATATGAGCACTTGCTTTGTGAGTTCTTTGTAAAATAGCCTTTTAGACAAGTGTACAGTGACATTCAAACAATGTGACCAGCCTTTCAGAGTTACTACCTGCAGTACAGTTTGAATGTTTGGCAGTTTAGTTCAAGACAGGACCTCAGTGTTCTGACAAGGCAGGACTTGACAGTGTCCTATCAAGACAGTATCTTATCCTGCCAGGTGATCTTCAGAATCTCCCTAAGACAACTCAAATGGAAGTTATTCACTTTCCTGGCATGGTGCTAGTATATTGTCTGGGTTTCACAGGCACTGTGTCTTATCTTATTCACAGCCCATATGTCTTATCTGAAAACTGGTCCCATATTGATCAATCAGTCAATGTTTCCATATTCCTTTGATTGTTTATAGACAATTGTGGGGAGTAGGACATCTCTTTTTCTGATTTCAGGGAATTGCACCTGTTCACTTTCCTCCTCCTACCTTGGAAAGTACCTAATCTTTAATCTAATTAGAAATTAGATTAACTAATATTGTATTGTTTCCTTTTAATTAATTGACCTTATTTAATAATTTTTAATGTATAAAGGTCTGTCTCCCCCTGTATTGGGGTCCAGGTCTAAGTTGAGGAGGTCTGGTCTGGCTTTGCTAGGCAATTGACATGCTTTGCTTAATAAATTGATATACTTGGAAGATCAGATCTTTGCTTTCCTCAGTCTTTCACCTGCCTTACCCAGAGGTATGAAGATATAGTTGCATTATAGGTTTCATGATTGCTTCTGCGTATTTCAGTTGAACCTTCTCTGCCATTGAGATTTATAGTATCCACTGTTATTTAGCACTAAAGATCACAGGTGAGTCTTCTGTGAGTCTTTGTCATACAAGCCTCCACTGATTTTGTGCCTTTCATAGGCGACTCTTTGTCATTGTATTTACATATTTACTTTTTATAGTTATACAGAGCATACAGTTAGATCAAAACTCAATCTGAAGCAAAGTCATTTAATGAGCATTTATAATAGTATGAAAAATAGCAATGAAACTTTTTGCCCTCAAACTTGAGACATTATTTTTCACTTACATGAGTATCATCAATGGGAAGAGTGAAGGTGCCTTGAGAAAGCATGAATGTAGTGAATATGTATAGAGGACATAAAGAATATATGTGACCATCTATGGAGGACACAAATGAGTGAAATATATATATCAGGGAAAATGCATGAGGAAGCACATTTTGGTGATCTTTGTTGAGGTCATATGTGTCCAGGGAAATTTATACTTCTGACACTGGAGGGACAATGATAGCTTCTTGTGATGGCATCATGCTGATGTTTCTCCTGGCTATCACTCTGCTGGTCTTGTGATCATTGCTTGGTTTGTAGTCTGATAGGCATTTTTCCTTTGGTCTTGTGATCACTAATGGGCTTTTCAGAACTTATTTCTACTATGAACTTCTGGGCTTCCTATTTGTTGATCATGTAAATTCTTTTTCTATTAAAGTACAATGATTAGAAAGTCTCTCCTTGATAAAAACAGACTGACAGTTCTTTTAGTCCATATACTCAGCAATATGCCACTATACCCAATAAATGACCCAGAATAAAAGCAAGAAACACACCTTCTGGCTAAAATTGTCAACCTTTTGAACTATCTCCTGTTAACAGAATCTATATCTATGCTTCAAACCTCTATCTGATTTAGGGTAAGAAAGTCCTTATAGTTCCTTTTCAACCTCTAATGGGAATCCTGTGCCCTTCAAACTCCTTTCAGTTGACTCTGCCTAAGAAATCCCAAAGGATTTTTCTATTGTTTTTCCTCAGCTGACTGATATTTTGTGTCTCACATGAAAATTAATAGGTAAAGGGAAGCAAGAACAACAACAAAAACTGGGAAGATTTGTCACCTTTCGCATGAAAGTACGCTCAGTGACAAACCTCCCAAGCTTTGAACTATCCTATAAGTAAGTTAAAGTCCCTTTCTTCAAAGAATTTTCTACTTAATAGGGAAGAATAAGTAACACACACACACAATACAATAGAGGTATAATAAGTGACACGAAAACCTTATGAACAAAGTACAGTGGAAGGAGAAATTATTTCTTACCCAGGTGTGGTGTGCATGTGGGGTGGTTCAGGCAATGATTCATGGAAGAGGCAGCTCACCCTGGGCCTGGAGTCAGGAAGACCTGAGTTCAAATCAAGCCTCAAACCCTTCTTAGCTGTGTTACCCTGGGCAAGTCACTTAACCTTTATTTGCCTACATTTCCTTATCTGAAAAATAGGGATAATAAAGTACCTTCCTCAAAGGGTCGTTGTGGGAATCAAATGGAAAAAATAATTGTAAAGCACTTAGCCAGGCGCATAGTAAGTACTACATAACTGTTAGTTATTATTATTTGATCTGGGCTTTGAGGGATGGGTAAGATTAGCACAGGCAGAAGGAGGAGGCAATATAATGAAGATTGGCATTACCATGATTATTAATATTTTAATAGTTCAATGGCTCTAATTAAACAAATAAGCAATAGGATTAGGGTTTGTGAACAACAGGATGCTCCTTGATTGTGTCTTAGGTGCCAAACCCGTCACTGCAATTGAAGAAAGTGCTGAACACAGTGGGTGGGCCTCCTGGTGCCAGCAGGAAACCGGTAGTAATCCCAAAGCTCAGAACACAAATGGTGTCATTTGCTCTCATGGCTTCTGAAGCAAGATGAAAATGAGAGGGAATGATTTGGGAAAAATAGTTAAGCGGACATAGGAACATCGATTGTCTCTAAGCTAAAGTCAGCTTGTATCGAAGTTCCAATTCCAAACCCGTCATCTGGCTTGTGTTAGATCCCCTTTGTTAAGTTCAAAGGTTTGTCATGGTTGTTGCTTTGACAATCCTCTTAGTCTTCCAATCACAACAGGTGGTGAATCCTCTAATCTTCCTTCCCAGCCTTGCTAAAATGACTGTCAGTCAGGGCCAAGGATAGAGTTCTCACATGGAGGGAGGTATTAGATTAAAATCTGAATTTTGTTTTCTGCCTGAATCAGATTTGAGAACTATAGTTGGCCGGGGCGGGGGTGGGGGGGCGCGCTTCAAAGGGCTAGTTAATTTATTTAATTTCTCAGTTGAATAATACAAAGAGAGCTGATTGCAATGAGTTTTTACTGCTGCTTAAAAAAATCAAAACCAAAAGGAGAGGCCTAACCTTTCTAAAACTAATTACCACAGAGTGAAGATAGTCTATGAGATGCAGCATTTTATAGTATAATCTCACTTAACATAGTCACACATCTGGAACCCTGGATCCACGGGGTTTTCCTGCTTGGGAGTGATTAACTCTCTTCTATCTCGGGCATCTTTACAATTTATCTCAGGAATTATTGAAGTACGCTGCTTCCCATTTTCAAGCACTTATAAACTCAACATGATTTACTTAAACGCTAGGTAATTTATACCTAGGGAATTTCCCTAAATGTTATTTTCAACCAATTTTTTTTTTCTCTCCCACGAGCTTTAGGTAAGAAGAAATAAAACATTTTTCTAAGAGTTGAACTTTTTTGTCTGTCTGTGTATTTATGTTCTCATCTATATGTCCATCTGTCTGTCTGTCAGAAGCTGTCATTAATTCAGGCCTATACTCAGTTTCCTAGGGCAATGGGTTAGAGGTAACTCGAGCAACCAAAAGTCATAGATTCCAAATCTAGACCCTCAAACTTCATTCTAATTAGTAATCTTAGCTTCTTTGCCACCAAACCTTTCTCTCAGAGCAGCCAACAATGAATGAGACTAATTGCTCTAAATTCTATCCCTTTTTATATTTCAAGCCCTTTCTTCATCCCTGATCTTCCTTACCACCCTTAGGTGGAATTGCTCATTGTTGGATGGCTGTGGTATAGCCCCATAGAAGGTTGTGGCCTGGATAATGTACAAACTGGACAATTATTCCTTAGATAATTACTATTATATTCAGTGTAATGGGAAAATATAGACTATTAAAAGAAATGTGATATAGAGATGTGAAATTGTAGCTTCTCCCAGCAGCTTCTCCTTGAAAATGCATGTTTGTTTTTTATCTTTCTAGTGGGTGGTCAGTGAAACTGGATTTCATTTTCATTCTTCTCCCAGTTCTGATCTCAAGATTCTCCAAAGCCAGATATTATTTGAGAATACCAATTGCAGTTTATCATTTTTTCCCTTTAGATTTAGCTGTTTATTGGCAGCAAAGAGATTCTCCTTCAACAATTTAACAAACATTGGAGAGGTGACTAAGGGCTTGGCGCTTTCTATCTTCTCTAAGAAAGATTAAGAAGAAAATCCTTAAAACTGGAGAAATGAAAGACTTATGAAGTCAAGAGATTCCATTCCACTGTGTTACAGTGGAAAAATCACTGACTTTGGAGTTATAATCCTACCCGTGCCATTTATTTCTGTGTAACTTTGAGGCAGTTTTGTAGACTCCTCAGGCCTAAATTTGTTGTTTAGTTATCTCAGTTGTGGCCTACTCTTTGTGACCCCATTTGGGATTTTCTTGGCAGAGATACTGGAGCACATTTTACAGATGAGGAAATTGAGGCAAACAGTTATGTGATTTGCTCAAGGTTACACAGCTAGTTAAGTGTCTGAGACTGGATTTGAACTCAGGAAGATTAATATTCCTGACTTTAGGCCTGGCACTCTATCCCCTGTACCACCTAGCTGTCCCAGACCTAAATTTAGTATTTAGTAATATAAAGGATTTTTGTACTAGATGGCCTCTGAGAGCTCTTCTAATTCTACTTCTGTAATTCTTTCAGGGTTTTATTTTTAATTAAAATTTTATTGATATATTTTATTTTATATCATATTCATTTCATGCTATTTTCCTCCCCAAACTATCCCTTATAATAAAGAATCAAAAGATGAAAAAAAATCAGTTCACCAAAAACTAGCAAATATATTAGACACATTTCTTGTTTTCCACTTATGCAAAGGACAAGGCAGCTTAGGTGGCAAAGTGAATGGAGTGCTGGATTTGGAGTGAAGAAATGACAAAAAACAAACAAAAAATAAAATCCTCTTTGACTTAAAAAAAAGGAAATGAGTTCAAATGCTTCTTCAAATGTTGAATAGTCATGTGATCCTGGGTAAATCACCTAACATCTCCCAGTCTTACTTTTCTCATGGGATTAATAATAGCACCTACCTCATAGAGTTCTTGAGACGAGCAAATGAGATTTTATATATATATATATATGAAGACCTTCGCAAATGTAAGTGTTTTAAAAATGCTAGCTCTTTTTATTTTTATAATATTTCTTCTTTATGACCAAGCCTGGTTCCTATAACTTCACATTCTTGAGTTTCTTTATTTTGCTACTGTTTTTAAATTTTCATTTACATTGTTACAGACATCATACATGTAGTTTTCTTGATTTGCTTACTAGATTTTGCATCAGTTCATGCTTTCTCATTCTTTTCTAAATGCTTCACATTCATTATTTCTCACAGTACAGTAATAGCCCATTATATTCATGTATTTCCATTTACTTTGGCAGGGTTATTTTGCTTGCTATGATTTGCACTTTAGGCAAGGCATATTTATCTCCTAGGGTTTTAGAGTCAGATGAAACTTTGGAGGTCACCTGCTACAATGTCCTAGGGACAGTTAGGTGGCTTGGTGGATAGAGCATCCTGTCTGAAGTCAGGAAGACCTGAGTTCAAATTTGGCTTTGGACACTTAACTGTGTGACCCTGGGTAAGTCAATTTGCCTTTGTTTGCTTCAGTTTCCTCATCTGTAAAATGGGGATAATAATAGCACCTACCTCCCAAAGTTGTTATGAAGATCAAATGAGATAATTGTAAAGTGCTTAGCATAGTGCCTGGCATGTAATAAGTATTATACAAATGTTAGCTAATATATATTTTATATTTCTATAAACATTTATTATACATTGTTATTTATACATATGTATACACATATACATACATATGCACATATGCACACATACATGCTGCCTATTCCATTAGAATATGAACTCCTTGAGGGGAGGGACTGTTTTTACCTGCGAATTTTAGTATTTTACAATTTAGGATTTTAGTGCCTAGAATAGCAAGTGTTTAATAAATGTCTGTTGACTGATTAACAAGAAGCTTTTAGAAATACTCAATGTATTTTATTTCTTTCCCATTCCCAGTAAATGCCTAGATATGTTCAATGCCCTTGCAATCTTATATAGTATATTTTCCCTGGAAATCTATTTTAATGCAATACATTTTTCTCTAAGTGTTATTTTCACTCTCATTTCCCCTAAAGTTTGTTTTTTAAATGCCTACTCTAATTACATTCTTTGCCTGGACCCACACAAGGTTACACAATCATTACAGTATGTAGTATAAACAATTAGGGCCTCCTTCTTCATGGTTCTTGCTTTGTTCTCGAAGGGATTCCCCTTCCTTCCCCACTCATGTATACAGTGTGTAGGGAGTGCCAGAGGACTCTCCTACTTTTTATTTGTAGAAGATAATGCATTGGATTCATACAACTTATTTCTTCTCTAGTCAGCCTTCTCTTCCCCTTTGTCTTCACTCTTCTCTCTTCTATCGTCTATTAGTTTGCCAAGAACATTAAGAAAAAGGGTGCTGATGTGGTACTGCCCTGTTTAGCAGCAGAGGGCACTGTGAGTACACTTTCTACAATTCCTAAAATGAGCAGAGCTGGGGGAAGGAACAAACATGTCGTTCTGTACAGAGCTATGTCTTTGTTGAGACTGACTGCTCCTCAAAATAACCCCTTTCTTTCTTAATGTCATGCATATTTTTGTTTAGCAGAAGTGTAGAATGGGACAAAATGTTTCCTATCCCACATAGCTAAGCACAGACCTTGGCACAGGGTATGCTGAGAGTGTGTAAGCACACTTAAAGTCTCCAAAATTTTTTGGGGGGGGTAGTTATTTCTTTAGTTTTTACTTTAAAAATTGATTTTAATGAAGTTTTAGTTTCTTTAGAAGATAAAAAATACATTCTTTGTGATTGATATTTAATAAATGTTCTTCTTAAAATATTCCTGAGGTTCACACCCTAATGAGATTTGCTATGTGTTCTTAAGATTTTATGCTATCTATTCATCCACCAACAAGCACTTGTTAAGTGACTACTATTGGGCAGGCGAGCTAGGCACTTGGGTTTTAAAAAAAAATTGAAAGTCCCTGACCTTGCAGGAGCTTTGTTCTATTACCATGATAGTGATTTCTCCTTATTTTAATATCTTAGATTTTTACACATATTGCGACTCAGTGTTGTCTACTTGTTTGATCACAAAATATGAATCTGGAGGGCAATAGTATAAATGGACATTCTGGGACCCCAAATCCAAATTTTGGAATAGGTTCTTCCCCTTGTCTCAGTTGAGATTATAGGAAGAGTCTCAATTTATTTAAATGCTTAAACATGTGAAGAATGGGCATTAGGAATAAGCTCTCAGGAATTCTTCTTTTGTCTTCACTTTCTACACTTGGGATTGCTCTCCCTCCCTCTTTACTATTCCCTTTATTTCTCCCCGCCTTGCTACTTTCTGGGATTACCCTTGTTCTCCCAATCCCAACTTCTAACCTTTGTCTCCATGCAATGTTGTGGAATATCTTCAGTATCAGGGATAGCTAAGGGTATTACAGAGGGTAGAGAGCGACAAACCTTTGAATGAATGAAAAAAACGTGTTTTAGGCATTTGTTAAATGTTGCAGGTGCAAATATAAAAAGAGAGGGAGTACCTGCCTTCCAGGAGTTGATGTTCTTATTGGGGAAGACACCACATAAAAGGATTAAGTGGCCAGGAAATGAGTCACTTGTGACTGAGGAATCACAGACAGTGGTGAATTGATATGTAGGGTAGTCAGTTGATATGGCCTTTCCAGATTTAGTGGCACTTTTGACTTGATTATCACGCTCCAAGCAAGAGGTGGAAAGGAGGCAAGGAAAAGTACTTGGAAGTATGAAAATGACAAGATGGCCTGGGCTGGTGACTGGATGGCTGAATGGGATATGAAACTGGAATGAACCCTTTTGGCTACTTCTCTTCCACTCAGCTGTCCAACCACCATTGCTGAGTAGCTGCTGAAACTTGTAATCATAAAAAAAAAACAAAAACACATTATCAGTCTTTTTTTATTTTTTATTTTTATTTTTATTTTTTTGCAATTTGGGGCTGAGTTATTTCCATGGTTTGGTTAGTAGGGTTTTTTGTTTGTTTGTTTTTCGGTCAGTCTAATTATAGAAAAAGTTCTTAGAGGTCTTTCATTTCCAAGTTGCATGTTTTGATCTTTGAGTTCTTTTTTGTTGCACTATCCTTTCTGCACCATAGTGCATCAAAGCCTGCTTGGGAGTTGGGTTTTTTGTTAAGAGTCAGGGCTGTGAGTAACAGAAACTGTAGAGCTTATGATAGGGGTGTGACCTAGGTGAGTAAAAGAATGAGGCTGGGGAAGTGGTGGCGCAGAGGACAGTCTGGACATGCTGGAAATCAAAGCCTTTACCTAAAGGGTCTTTTTTTCTCTGGAGGAAAGCATAATCTCCAAATATAAGTAAGCAGACTTCTAAAGAACTTTCTTAGGAATCCTTAGCAAATGTTCACACCTACAAAAGGTCGTCACTCCTGCCCTCCTGTCTGCTGTCCTCTGGATATGGCATATGCATTCTCTCCTGTTTGTGGAGCCCCCCTCTCCTCTAATCTGGCATTTCATTATCTCTTCTTCCTATTCAGAGCTTATCAAGTTTCTCATGGCAAATCATTTTACCTCTCTTTGTCTCAGTTGTCCCACCTGAAAATGGATTAAATGATTGCTAAAAATCCCTGCCAGCTCTAATTCCTAGGATGCTACCACCTTCCCAGCTCACAGAGTTTTCCTCATCCTCTGAATTCCCACATAATTTAGCAACTCCAACCTTGCTTCTGATACACATTGCCTGTGTGACCCTGTGTGAGTCACTTAATAGCTAGTATAATAATAACTAACAATTCCATAGCACCTACTGTGTGCCACACTGTGCTAAGCACTTTACAGTTATTGTCTCACTTGATCCTCATAATAGCTTAGATCTTCCTGACTCTGGGCTGGGTGCTCTGTTCATTGTGATATTTAGCTTGCCTAAACTTCTAAGTGCTTAATATCATGTTACAAGCAGGTACGTTATTGATCTACCTTGGGAGAGGGAGTTTCTTACACCAAAGAAATTATCAATCTGGTAATGAATGCTGATGAGATAATAAAACCCATTTATATAGAGCTTTAAAATTCACAAAGTGCTTTACGGCTAGTCTTTCTTATATTCCTCATATCAAACCTGTTTTGCAGAGGAAGAAGTTGAGATTCAGAATGGTTAAATGTCTTGCCCAGGGTCACACAGTAAGTGCCTGGGGAAGGATTCCATCCCAGGTCTTTTTGATTTTAGGCAAGGTATTCTATCCAGATTATGCATATAAAGTGCTTTTCCAACTTGAAAGTACCATATAAATGTCAGTATCATATTTATTATATAATTCACTGTTTTGTATTTGCTGGTCACCTCTCTGTAAGTTCCTTAAGAATGGGACTATGATTTTACTGTCCTTTCTCTCCTCCATAGCATCAAGCACCATGCTCACAGACAGATAGGTGTAGACAGTAATAGCTAGTGAATGCCACTAGGCAAAAGAACTTGGTCCCTCTTAAGTCAGAACTAAGATCACTAATAAGGAGATGTAACCCAAAAAACTCAAACTTAGCTCAGTTGCATTCCATTTTTGAAACACATGTTGCTGAAGTGGAAGGGGAATACTCATTAATTTATAAAATACTTTCTGCTCCTCGTTTAAGAATCACATGAGTAAATATATTGTTCACTATATTGGGAACATGCACGATCCACGTAGGTAAAAATGTAGCAGCAATAGCTTTCTCAGAAATGCTTTTACATGACCAGTTTGTTTGCCTTCTGATGTTGGCCAAGAGCAATAACTTTCTACAATTACCCTGGCCCAGAATAGGATGCAAACCTCTGGGAGCTTTTTTGTCTTTCGGATTAATGCCCACTTGAGTCTAGACTGATATCATAATTTTTCTTTCATTTGGTTCTTAAGTCATGTCCAGGACTTCAGAGATGAAAAGTCAGATCATTAACCTTCTGATGACAGAGCTCTCTCCAAACCTGGATATTGTATGTCATTAGAATAGTAACAGTTGAAAGTAATAGTTGCAGAAAGGGAATGCAAGAGTGTGCTTGCCTTACTGGAAGATCTTTTGTTTTATATAAGGACATGAGGATTCAACTTTACCTGGTTAGGTTAGAAGCACATTGAAAGTGATCTTGGTGGGACCTCAAGGGCATAAAATATCAATGTAGTTAGGAATGGGGCTTGATTAGTAGGAAAAGATAAAGGCCTATCCCCATGTCTAGCTTAGAAATCAAGCTGACAAGATTACGAATTTGAGCAATGATTTCCTTAGCAACAGTTTCTCTCTTAAAAGCAGTATCTCCAGTACTGCCTTCCTCAGCTAAAACAAACAAACAAAAACCTAAAGAATTTTGGAATCCTATGCCGCCATCATACACTTGTTATATTGTTCCTTCTGCTATCCTTAGTTCCAAGACTGTTAGCTAAGGTCTAACTGTGATCAACAGGTTGCCAGACTCAGTAAACATTGTGTACGTGTATTAGAAGCCCATTAGTGAGAACGTCAGCCATAAATTAAATAAACCATTGGTTGTGAGTGGGATAGTCAAAATAGGTATAATCTATAAAACCAGTCAACAGCTAACTAGCTAACTAGCACAGACACGGGATAAGATTTTAGTACGCAAATTTTGGATATTTCAGATTTTATTGTCTCCTTCCATTCAAGGATAAATCTGCAAAGAGAATGCAGAAAATTACTGAAAAAGTGCAACAATAAGTAAACTAATTTCCTGGCATGTAAAGCAACAAAGTGTTAAATCATGGCAAAGAAGGCTTATTCTTCTTGGAACTAGAGGGCAAAACCCTGAGTGATGTGGAGAAGTTGCAAAGAAGGAAGTTTAGGCTTGATATTAGGGCAGAGCTGTAGGGGTGGGGAAACCTCTTAAGAATTAAAGCT
Organism: Pseudocheirus occidentalis; assembly: GCA_028646575.1. NCBI lineage: Eukaryota > Metazoa > Chordata > Mammalia > Diprotodontia > Pseudocheiridae > Pseudocheirus > Pseudocheirus occidentalis. The sequence goes on along the minus strand of CM053594.1, from coordinate 125,759,090 downwards.
GTATTAACATGGAATGAGATGCTTTTTGTCTCAGTTCTAGTTTCACTTTTGGTGCAATGGATGACTGAAGATTCAGGCAAACAAGCCTTCTTCTGAAAACGTATCCCAGTGCTCTCAGCTAAAACCAGTTCTCAAGATGACTACAAGCAGTTTAGAAAGATTAAAACAGATAAAAGCCCCCAATAAGAAGTTAAAAGAAGTTAGCAAAAAGATTCCCTGGGGTTTCAGGAGTTCTTACTATAATAATTAAAAAAAAATCTTTTGTACTGTTCTTTCCCACAGGGCCTACAGCTGTGTCCCTGGTCAGTCTACTGGAGCACAAAGATAGACTGGACTATCCCAGGCCTGATTCCAGTTTCCTTGGTCACAACTGGCTGGTCTTGTAGGAGTGTTTGTGTGGGGTTAACTCATACTTCCTTAGTTTTACCAGTATCCTGACCTCATGACCCTTCTTCCCCTGTCACCCGACCACCAATAACAGGGATGGCTATTGCCACAAATGTCAACTTTATAACATAAGAACTCACCCTCCCCCCCTTGTGACAAAGTCAAGGGGGACTCATCACAATAGAAAGAGGTTCTATGTGGCCCTCCCTCTGTTGCTAGTTGGGAGTCTGTATTGCCAAGGCAATATTCACAGCACTGATAGCAACTATGAATATACTGGCAAGGTTCTTTATAGCAAAATGTAACAGTCTCTCCATATAGGAGACAGAAGCAAAACATTTATTCAGACACCAGAAAGTAGAATCCCAATACCAGAAAGCCAAATCTTAACACCAGAAAACTGAATCCATGACAGCAACAAAGAAGTTAATACACCTTATCAGTACAAAGAGCAACACTATCCCAAAGCCTTCCCCCTGCTCAGGCTTTCCCACAAAACACTCAGAATCCTAGCTGTCTGCTTGTCTGCATCCTTTCCTCCCTCTGTTCTAACTGCTCTGACTCATTTCCTGCTCTACCCATTCAGCAAACTCCTTCCATCAGAGGCTCCACGTGATTATGTTTGGCCTATTAAGGAGCAGGGAAGATCTTCAAATTCCCATTACCATTACAGACTCATGCTACTTTCAGCCTCTCCAGCTGTGTAAGACCTGCCTACACCTATTTGAGCTTGTGGGGTTGTCTTGGGGCTTACTTAACTCATATGCCCTGTGCTTGTTTCTGTGTTCCTCACAGCTGCTTCCATCACATACCTACTGATTTAAATTTTCAGAGTTGTTGTGAAATTGTTTTAATGGTTAAAAGTCTCTGAGAACTTTGTTGGGACCTTGACACCAAAGAGTGGGCTGTAGTGGGAACTTAGGCTGGCTGCTGTTGCAGCTGTTATACTCTTAGCATGTCCCTTGCTCCACTCCTTGGCTCAGCCCCACCTTGCGCTTTGCAGATCTGGTTGTTCAAATTAAAGTATTGGCCTGAGAATAGGAAGGGTGTCAGAGGAATGTAAAATTTCTCTAGGTTTGTGTGAGTGGAGAAGAGGGGAAGTATGTGAAAGATGTTGTGAAAGAGCAATTTAGGTTTCACCCACAACACGTTTATTCCTGTCTATACAAAATATATGTATGTATATGCATCTACATATATACATACACACACATACATATACTTACACACACACACACCTTCTGTCCTTTCTAGTCATATACAACCCTAGTTTAGGTTCTTATCATCTTTACTGGGATTATTGCAACAATCATAATAGCATTTCTATAGTACTTTAGGTTTGTGAAGTGCTTTACAAACATATCTCATTAGATTCTCATAACAACTCTGGGAGGTAGATGGCTATTATTACTTACATTTTATAGATAAAGAAACTGAAGATAAGAGTCCAAGAGACTTGTTCAAGGTCACACAACGGATAAATGTCTTAGGTAGAATTTAAACTCAGGCATAGCTGCCTATGGGAGTCAATAACGTCCTAGTCACTACCTTAAGCCAATCCTTGCTCCAGTGCATCCTCCATACATCCATCAAAGTGATTTTTCCTAATGTGTAGGTCTGTCTGTGTCCTCCCCCTACTCAATAAACTTCTATCTAGAACAGATTATGCTAAATTTACCTAATTTCCTTTTTTTTTTTTTGGTAAAAGGATACTAAATTGATAGATCAAGGAAAAGTTTTATGCATATATGTATATATACACATACACATGTACGTGTATATAATACATATACATATATCTATCACCTAGCTTTTAGTAAGGGATTTGATAAACCATCTCATGCTATTTCTGTGGAAGGAGATGAAAAGATGTGAACTAGACACTAATACAGTTGGAAGGGCTTGATGACTCAGTTACCATGAATGATTCTATGTTACTTGGGAAGGAGGTCTCCAGTGGTGTGTGCCAAGGTTCTGTGTTTCAATCTGTGCTGTTTATATTATCAATAGTTAGGAGAAATCATAGAAAGAGCTTAATCAAATTTTCAGATGATGTAGCACCAATGCAATATTTACAGTGCTCACAATTAAGACTGTGACTATAAATATCTCATGATGTTTGATTACAAAATATGCCAGATTCTCCAGGTAGAGTACAGAACTGAAACATTTATTTTGACCCTAGAAAACTGAATCCCCAAACCAGTAAGCCAATTCCATCACAGTACCAAAGATATTCTGAAGCCATAATAACACCGAGAGCCACAGCATCCTTCAGCCTTCACACAAACCAAAATGCCTTCCAACAAACCAATACAAGATCAAAATTTACTCACAAATCTCTCTGTCTCCTTAATGAGCATCCTCTCTCCTCCAATGTCTAGCTAGCTGAACCAGTTCCTGTGGGCTCTGCTTTTCTTCAGCAAACTCCTCCTACCACAGGCTCCATGTGACTACATTCAGCCTATCGGAGGCAGAGTTTATCTTCATAGCAGGGAAGCTTCCTGTGGGCTCTGCTCTACCCTTCAGCAAATTCCAGGCATCACAGGCTCCATGTGACCACATTCAACCTATCAGAGGGCAGAGTTTACTTTCGAAGCAGGGGAGGTCTTCAAACTCTGCTCTAGGTCTATTAAGGGGCAGGGAATATCTTCAAATTTCCCTTCTCATTACAGATGGCTATCTTCAAGTATTTTACAGCATTGTTGTATGTGGAAGAGAGATCATTAGACTTGTTCTTTTGGGCCCCAGAAGGCAGAAATAGTAACAATAAGTGGACACTAAGAAGAGACAAATTTAGATTTGACCTAAGGCAACAGTTCTCAACCCATGAGTTGCGACCCCTTTGGGGTTGATCGACTAGGAGTCGCTTAAGACCATGGGAAAAACATTTCCGATGGTCTTAGGAACCAAGACACAGCTTCTCTGTCTGTCTCTAGGCCGGGTCCACCCACATTCAGATATGCCCATATACGAGTATTAAAGGGTCCTGGCATTAGGAAGGTTGAGAACCAGTGACCTAAGAAAAAAACATCCTGACAATTTGAGCTATCCCAATGTGAGATGTGTTCCCTTGGAAGATGATAGGCTCTCTCTCACTGGATGGCTTCAAATGAAGTCTAGGAGATTCCTTTTTGGGAGTGTTATAGAAGGGTTTTTTTTTTTCCAGTCTGGGTTGACCTAAATGGTTACCAGTGTACCATCCAGTTCTGAAATTCTATGATACTTTATGTACCTATTATTTAGGCACTAATGGACTTATTCCAATACTACAGTTGCTGTCCTTCATAAATGTTTTAGTAGAAAGGTGTTGCCTTTCCTTCAGCTTTGTGACTTTAAAAGGTTTGTGGCACACACAGGTAGGGTTGTATTACATCCACAAGCCAAATCTGGAAGACAGTGGAAAAATGAAATTCATTTTTTTTAGCAAAGTTGGCTGGTCTCCCTCAGATGGTTTTTTTTTTTTTTGCATTTATGTCACTTCCCCTTTAGATTATAAGATTCTTTGTTTGTTTGTTTTTTGGAGGGCAGTTGGGGCTAAGTGACTTGCCCAAGGTCACACGGCTAGTTTTTTGGTATTAAGTGTCTGAGGTCGGATTTGAACTCAGGTACTCCTGACTCCAGGGCCGGTGCTCTATTCACTGCGCCACCTAGCCGCCCCCTAGATTATAAGATTCTTAAGAGCAAGGTGTCATATCTATTTTCTATCCTTGGTTTCTAACACAGTGCTTAACATAAAGTTGTTCAGCTGTTTTAGTCATGTCAAACTCTCTGTGACCCCATTTTGGATTTTTCTTGGCAAAGATACCAGAATGGTTTGCCATTTACTTTTCCAAATCATTTTACAGATGAGGAAACTGAGGCAAACAGGGTTAAGTGACTTGCCCAGAGTCACACAGCTAGTAAGTGTCTCAAGTTAGATTTGAACTTAGGAAGATGAGTCTTTCTAACTCCAGGCCTGGCACTCCATGCACTGGACCACCTAGGCGCATATTTATATATATTAGTCACTTAATAAATGTCAAATTGTTGAATGATCTATTTTGTTAAGGAATAATAGCATTGTCTTTGTTTTTGTTATGATAGCACATAATTTGAAAGCAATTAAAGAACCAAGAGATAAGCTAAGTCTCAATCTGGAATCCTTTATGCAGGAGCTGAGTTAAAGAAAACAGTAAATGTAGGACAATCATCTTTTTAGATGACATAAAAAAGTTAGTGAGAAATAGTTTGGTTGTTTGCTTGCCATTCTTTTATGTCAAAAGAAACAAGGGAAGGAAGTTTCATCCGTCTGGACTGATTTGTTTGAAATAGAGACAACTGATGTGTCTCTCCTTCAAGATAGATAAATTGTCAGTGCTAAAACAGGACCACAAACTGAGTCTGTAGGCGTCCTCTCTCTCAGGGCCACTACATATCTTGAGGGAGTTTTTTTTTCCCCCTTGGCATGTATTTGCAGAGTCATTTCTTAGTTATCTACTTTAGCACTCTTGCTGTTTCCAATACAGGCCTGTCACCTTAGTATAAGGATTTAATTCATGTTGTGTCTCTAATAACTTGAAAACACTAGCAGGTAATTCTCTGCTGAGAAATCTCCTCTCCCATCATTAGGATGAATCTAAAGCCTGAATGCTTCATTTGGAGTCAGGATTTATGTTTCTATGATTACCAATGCCACGCTGAATTCCTTTAGGCCACTGATCAAAAGGTGCTGTGCTTCTTTTCAACCTCAGAAATGAACAAATGGGAATAGTGGTAGTAATCTAAATCACTCAGACGCATCTGTGATTTCATGGAGTTGAGGATTTCCTTCATTTCTGCAGATTGCAAGCCATCCATGCTTGCACATGTCATGTAACTGTTGTTCAAGTTTCCCTATAACTTTGCCCCAGAGAGGGTTCACTCAACATGCAGTGGCCCCCTTCATTTTCATCTGAAGTCGCAAAGTTACCAGTGGGGTACTCTGGCTGTCTGTCATCCATTGACCTCAATATGTAACCAACCCATCTTCTCTCCTTGTCACAGGATTTCTTGATGACATCTTTTGCTACAGTTGTTTTTCAGAGTTTCTCATTGGTTTAATGTTGCACTCTGCTCACAACCACAGTGTGCCTCTCCATTGCCCTCTTTGAAATAATGATTTGTAATTAATTCTTCAGTGGCAGTGATATTCTGTCTCTCAGTGCCTGAAGATATCAAAATGATTAAATCTTTAATGACTTTTGAATGTTTGCCATGTAAAATGAAATGTAAGCACTATTACTTCAATGAGCTGATCTTCTAATGAAGTAGATGCCAACCCACCCCTTCATCTCACATCATTCTTATGAATATTTTCCCTTAAAACTTCTATAGAGGGTCTACTGAGTATATTGGAAGACTTCCTCAATTTGTGCCAACACTTTGTGAGTATAAGAACATGTGGGTTTGATATCTGTTATTCCTTACTTACACTGCATGACCAAGGGACTTCCTTTTCTAATCATACACTACATTTCCTGGATACCTTATTCTGCTTCTTATGTATAAGCCACTGTTGGTAATATTTTGCAGACTACTTATGCCCTAATTATACCCAGTCTACTTATACCAACATCTCTCCATTGTTCTTTGCTTGGACTTAGATGTTATTTATTTGGAAATTAATGACTTTAGAGCATCACCGGAAGAATGGTTACATGGATCTGATTTTACTAATTAGATCCATTGCATTGACTCTAATGATGCAGATTTCAAAACATCCATGCCTAGCCATCCTTGGCAACTGTTGGCTACTTCCATCAATATATTCACTACATAAATTTTTTTTTTTTATAGTCATGGTCTTTATTGTGATTGTGGGTGCTGTAAATATTGCATTGGTGCTACAGTTACTCAAAATAAAATTGTTAATTTTCCTCCACTAAAGTCCTAATGTGATAAATCATCATGGTATAGAGATGACACAGTTCTTCAAATCTATGCCAACAGAACGTAAGCCCTTCTAGTGAACTGAGACAGGAATCATCA
>CM053594.1:125727410-125743155 GCA_028646575.1 Pseudocheirus occidentalis | reverse complement strand
AAGTTCCTTATGATTTCTTTCCCATGATTACCTTCTCATGTTTCTTGTGTTTGATTGTCAAATTTTCTGTTCAGTTCTGGTTTTTTTAGCAAGAATGCTTGAAAGTCCTCCACCTCATTGAATGACCATATTGTCCCCTGGAATAACACCATTTACTCTTAAAAGTGAAATATTTACTAAACAATAAAGTAAAACCCAGAAAAATTGTAACATTTTCTCGATATAAGACAAAATCCAGGAATAACCAAATATAACAATCCACATAAAAACCTGGGGCATTATTAGTGAGAGATCCCTAATGCATACCATATATGTAGGGGAGAGTGGGCAGAAACCTATCAAGGAGACTCATGAGTAGAGAACCCTTACAAGATGACTTTCTTCATAATTTTGAATTGTTGAATAAATTATGACATATGGATATAAATAAATATCATTACCTCATAAAAAACAATGAAGCGAACAGTTTCAGAGAAACCTAGAAGGACCTATGTAAAATGATGCAGAGTGAAGTGAGAAGAAGCAAGAGAACCATGTATATATTAACAATGATGTAGTGAGAGCTATCCCCCACATATAACATGGGTGTGTCATTGTGTGGTTCAAAAGGAGGCAAAATAGAACTCTGTCTAGCCTCTTCTCACACCATTCTCCCAGGAAGACTTTGTTTTCTGCCATGGGGGGAAGCAGGTAGTTGGGGCCAGATGTGGCCACTCTGTTTTCCCCTAAAAGAAGGGGTACCAGGCTAGAATTATACCTGTCTGTTCACTTAAATATTATTAGTTTAGGAGATGTGATTTTCAGGGATAAGTTAACTTCTGATCACTGTTTCACTAATGGGGGAAGGAAGACTCCAAGTTTTATATACAAGACTTGATTCTCTTCCCACTGTTTGGGTTGAAAAATATCCTTCATCCTTAATTTAGTAAATAAAGTAAACACAGAGATGTCTTAGGATAAGAACAGGAGTTTGTTCTCTTCCTTGGGAGAAGAGGGCGGTCTGCCCCATGAGTCATCATGAAGAGGCAAGTTACAAAGGACAGAACCAGAGTTTATAACTTAACTTAGTCAAGCCCCCTTTCCTGTTTCCTCTATCATCGGTGGAGAGGCATACCCCATCAAATTCTTCTCAACTGGGACAGCAAGAGAAGAGTTGGGGGGATGGTCCCACGAAGGCAGGAAAACAGACAAAGGAAGGTAAAAGTGATTGACAGCAGCAACGGAGGAGGGGGGGGAGGAAGGGAAGGTTAACAACCCCAAATTGAGAAGTTTCCACTCATTCCACACACCACCAAAAACTAGTTATACAATGAACACTCAGTGGGTAGCAAGAAAACCTTTTATCTAAGTGGAATATAAAAAAGAGAAACTATATATAGGAGACTATGTACCAGACAATACAGAATGAGGGAGTTCTCTCATTGGGAGTGAAGCAACTCAACTCAACCAGAAAGAAAGAGTTCTAGATTTTACCTAAGGGGAGATTCCCCAAAGTCTAGTATAGCAAGCTAAGCATAGGGATATGGTGGAGAGTGCCAGCTCCTCTTGGAATGGCTTTTTCTAAGAGTCTTATCTTCCCTTCAGTAACCTGAAGTGGAGTTGGCATTCTCTATTTTCTCTTTCTCAAAGCTGGAAACCAGAAGGGCCCAAAGATTGATAAGACTGAAGAGAACTGAAGAGACTCTGGAACTCAAAGAACAGTGAACCTGTATACTCTCCTTCTCTTACCAACTCTGCCCCATCCCTTAAGCAGGCCTAGGGAGGCTCAGATTGCAATAAGGTTCTGAAAACTAACAACTTTGAAAATCTTTAGAACTCTGATCAACACCACGATCAACCAGGATTCCAGGGAACTAATGATGAAGAATGCTTCCCATTTCTTGATAGGGAGATGAGGGAGTAAATTTGAAGAATGAGAGGTGTACTTTTAGACATGGCCAATGTGAGAATGCTTTTGCTTGAATAAATATTGTATATATTTATTAGAAGGGTTCCACCCCTCCTCCCTTTAGTAGTGGAGGAGAGAGGTGAGAGGGAAAGAAAATAAATGCTCATTAAGTGATAAGACAAAGAAGCAAAAAGAAATTCTGAGGACTTGTAGTATTGGAGGTATGAGCTCTCTGGGTCATACGTAATGTATTCTCTCCCTGTGTGCCTCTCTACTATTGTACTCTGCTTGTGTGTCAACCCTTCATACTGACGCTATATATGTGGGATAATGTGCCCCAGGTTTATGGGGGGGAATGTTTTGTCATTATTTTTCATGCTACACCATTCAATAAATGCCTTTGATTTGAGCTGTCAATTGGCTGCCTATTAATGGTGAATAACTTGTGGGTGACAGTGAGCTATAGTTTTAGGAGTGAGAACTCAATGAGTATCTTGAACCCATGTTAGTCATCCCTCTGGGAACCTAACCTGTGAGCAAGAGTCAGGGAAGTAGCCTTCAGAAGACATTTTGAACCAAGATCACAGAATGAGAGCAGTCCTCAATTGTCGTGTAGTTTAATCCCTAACCAGCACATGTTGTTCCATGTACAACACCTATTGTGAACATAGTCTTGTATTCAATTGTACTTAAGAGAAGCTTTTTTGTGGATAGCATTGTATTATATTGATACATGCTGGATGCCAAGATCTCACATCAATATCTACATCAAAAAAATGAAGCAGGAAATTGAAGAAATTATTTCAAATAGTTCAGTCCTAAATTCCCCTCTGCAGGAAAAAAAAATGCTATTTGGGGCTTTAAAATATGTAAGTTGACTGTCCCTACTGATCAAATTCATCTCTTTCCTTGTTTATCATATCATTTAACTTTACCTTTGTAAATCTAGTCAGTGTAAATATGTGATTTCTGTTATTTTCCTCATGCTTTCTTTATATTTGATATCTCAAAAGCAATATGAGTAAAATATGAAAGTATTAGTCCGTCATGAGCTTAGGTAGTGGGTAGTTTTGAAAGACAGAAACAATCCCTGGAGTCTGATGTTCAAAGGCTACCTTATAAGACGTGTTTTCTTATTTTGATATAAATCTATTTGTGATGTGTAAAGTCTGTTCTAAGCCTTTTTTTCATTACCTGTCTTGCCTGTGGAAATGTTTATTTGTCTTCCTGTTTTCTGGTGTTTCAAGTTCAGTTACCTGACAGTTTCTGCAATTACTAACATTTGGTGCATTACAACAAACTGGTGCCCTATAGATACCTTAGGCATATATTTATAGGAACTTGGGGAGATACTATAGAGCATTTTATTTGTTTCAAAAAAAGAAACTCTTTGTTTTTTGGTTGGGAAAAGAACCTAGCAACTACTCAAATCATTTCAAATGATCAAAATCAGCTCCCTGTCCTGGTTTTTCCTTTATATTCACATGTAATCATAGCTCTTGAGTCAGCATATTCATTGACATTCTTAGCTTACGTTTAGCAACTTCTGTCTTGTTTAATTCACTGCTGATAAATTTGATTGCCTAAATTATAGAACTGAATCCTCAATCTGTAGATTCTGTGTTGCTTTAGATAATTCATGCATCCAACCCTTGTTATAATATTTCCGTGTGAAAAGAACTGTGCTGGGAGAGATATTAATTTATGCCTTATATTTTGAAGTTAGGTGATGCCAGTGTCCTTGAACTGAGCAAGAAGGAAGTGTTTGAATCTTTCAACTTGCCACACAATTCATCAGCACTAATCTATTGACCTAACTGCATGTGATCTTAGAAATGGGGATCAGCTAGGGCTAGGTCAGGTGTTTTAGTCCTGGTTACATTCAGCTATGGTCTTGTAAATACAACTCTAGGTAACCACTGATGAAGCCATATATATATATATATTACTATGTTTTACAAATAAAGAAAATTATGTGTATATATATATATATATATATTTTTGTTGTTGTTGTTGTTGTTGGAACTGTGATTTCAGTGGCATAAGGTAGTCTCAGTCTAAGTCTTCCCTACTGCAGATTGGCAAACATTCTACAAATTTAGTGTAGTGAGTGGCCTTGGAACATCGAGTAATTAAGTGACTTGTCTGAAGTTATATAGTCAGTCTGTGTCAGAAGCAAAACTTGAACCTGAGAATTTCTGACTCCAAGATGCAACTCCAAGAGCAGCAGCAGCAGCTTTCAGAGCTCTCAGCCCAGAGATAGTAGGGGGTCAAACAACTAGTTAAAAAGAGATTACAGGGGAGATTACCTAGTTGGCACTGGGTGGAGCTGGCACTGATTGGACACTCTGTTTTCCATATACAGTTCTGGATTGTGGTTCCAAAATGAAGAGGAGCACTAGGGGTTGGTTACAAGGGAGCAGGGGACCTGATCACAGTTCCAGGGCCAAGAGGAGCACTAGCACTTGCAGTGGCAGGGGATAAGGAGTCCTCCCTGAGTGAAGACCAAAATTCAGAACAGGAGAGTAGTGACCATACCGTTCCCTGGATCACACCACTTTGGAAGCACTGAAAACTTGTAGACCCCCCAGAACTAGCTCTGAAAACCCAGCACAAAAACTTGGAATGTTGCCTCCCCATCCCTAGGTGAGCAAAGCCCAACTTCAATATAAAGTTCAAAGTGAAGAAATAGTCTGGGAAAATGAACAAACAAGAAAAAGACTTGATGAAAAAAAGCTAGTACAGTGGCAAGAAAGACAATGACAAAAATTCAGAAGAAGACAACAATGTGAAAAAAGTTACAAGTTCTCAAAGAAAATTGCTAATTGGACCCAAGCCCAACAGGAATTCCCAGAAGAGTTAAAGAAAGAGATGAGTGATAGAGGAAAAATTGGGGAAAGACATGAGAGTGGTACAAGAAAATTATGAAAAGAGATTAATGGCTTAGAAAAAGAGGCACAGAAATATTGAAGAAAATAACATCTTAAAAGTAGAATTGCCCTGATGGTAAAAGAGGCACAAAAATTCACTTAAAAAAGAACTTCTTGAAAAGCAGAATTGGTCAAATGGAAAAAATAGTACTAAAGCTCACTGAAGAAAATAATACCTTAAAAATTAGATTTGGGAAAGTGGAAGCTAATGACTTTTTTTTGAGATATTAAGAAACAATAAAGAGTGAAAATATAGAAAAGAATGTGAAATATCTCATTAGAAAAAAACTCACCTGGAAAATAGACCAAGGAGAGAGAATATGAATTATTGAGCTACCTGAAAGCCATAATAAAAAAAGGAGCCTAGACTCCATCTGTCAAGAGATTATCAAGGAAAACTGTCCTAATATCTTAGATCCAGAGGGTAAACTAGAAATTGGAAAAATTCATTGATCGCCTCCTGAAATTATTCCAAAATAAAAACTCCCAAGAATATTATAGCCAAATTCCAGAGCTCACAGGTCAAGGAGAACATATTGCAAGCAGTCAGAAGAAGACAATTCAAGTATTGTTGAGCCATAGTCAGAATCACACAAGATTTAGCAGCTTCTACATAAAATGACTGAAGGGCTTAGAATATGATAATCCAGAAAGCAAAGGAGCTAGGATTACAATCAAGAAATAACCTACTCAGCAAAACTGAATAAAATCTTTTTTGGGGAAATGGTTATTTAATGAAATAAAGGACTTTCAGGCATTCCTAAAGAAAAGGCCAGAGCTGAATAAACACAAGATTCAAGAGAAGTGTAAAAAGGTAAACATGAAAGAGTAATCATTCCTATATGGCAAGATGATATTTGTAATTAAGAACTTTATCATTATTAAGGCAGTTAGAAGGAGACTACATTGAGAAAGGGTATGGATATGAGTTGGTTATATTGGGACTATTTAAAAAAAGTGAAAGGGTGTGATAGGGGAATGCACTGGGAGGAGAGGGAAGGGAGAGATAGAATGGAGAGGCATGCAAGGAAGAAGTTTTATAGTGGAGGGGAAAATGGGTGGGGGGGTGGTAGGCAATGCTTGAATCTCACTATTATTGGAATTGGTTCAAAGAGGAAAGAATACATACATAGACACACACACACTCACAGAGAGAGAGAGAGAGAGAGAGACAGACAGACAGACAGACAGACAGAGACAGAGCAACAGAGAGACAGAGAGACAGAGAGAGAGTTGGGAATAGAAATCTATCTTAACCAATAGGAAAATATGAAGGGAAGAGGATAAGAGATAATATGAGGGGGAGTGATCAAAGGAGGGTATATTAAGAAACATAGTGATCAGAAGTAAAATGGACTTTTGCAGAAGGATAGAATAAAAGAGAAGAAAGAAGATAAACAGGAGAAGATATCATGGAGGGAAATACACAGTAATCATAGCTGTGAATGTGAATAGGATGAGCTTACCAATAAAATGGAAGCAAATAGCAGAACAGATTAGAAACCAGAATCTAACAATATGTTGTTTACAAGAGACACTTGAAACAGAAAGACACACAGACTTAAAATGAAGGGCTGCTTTAGATTTTACTGCTGAAGCAGAATCTTTTTTGCTTCAGCTGAAGTAAAAAAAAAAAGACAGGGTTAGCAATCATGATCTCAGACAAAGCAGAAGCAAAAATAGACCTAATTAAAAGAGATAATCATGGAAACTACATTTTACTAAAAAAATTCATAGATAATGAAGAAATATAAAATATTTTAAAGGGAAAATTTCTCTGATTAAAGGTCTCGTTTCTCAGATATATAAGGAACTGAGTCACATTAAAAAAAAAAGATCCATTCCCCAAATGACAAATGGTCAAAGGATATAAAGAGGCAGTTTTCATAAGAAGAAATCAAAGCTATTTATAGTCATATAAAAATACTCTAAATCACTATTGATTAGAGAAATTCAAATTAAAACAACTATGAGGTACTACCTCACACCTATCAGAAATGACAAATGCAGGATGGGATGAGGGAAAATAAGTTGTTGGTGGAGGTGTGAACTGGTCTAATCATTCTGGAGAAAAATTTGGAACTATACACAAAGGGCTGTAAAAGATACATTCAGTTCAATGATGATGATAATAACACATACCTCCCAGGGTTTCTGGGAGGATCAAATGAGATCATACTTGTAATGCCCTTAGCACAGTTCCTGGAATGTAATGGGTGCTATCAAAATAAATCTTTTCCCCTTATTTTATCCCCTTCCTCATGTTCCTTACTGTTTTCCTTGGTTTCTCACCTCAGCAGTTTCTGTGTTTAGGGTGAGGGCCTATGCTTGGATAAAGCTCTCCTTTGGAATCTTGCCTGCTCCTGAATATAGTGGTCCCCCTCTTTTGTAGTAATTATTTGGTCTTATCTCCTGCTGGAATTCTGGCCTGGGATGCCTGGATGCTAATTTTGGCTAGGGTTGCACTAATTTCTCTTAGGCATCTTTTCTGTTATGGCCAGTGTTCTAGGGGGGGGCTTACTGCTGAGCCTTTTTCTCCTATTTCTACAGGGAATCCCAGGCCTCTCCTACACTAAAATCTCCCTTTACTATAATGTTCATTGGATTGCCAAAGACCATTCTTCTTCTTTCACCTTCTGCAGAATTCTATTCATTTTGTAGGGTTCTGGGCCACCCCTGAACTGGATTCTGCTTAGGGCCCTTTCACCTCTCCACCCTTGCTGCAGCGCTCTGGGATTACTACTCCCACACTGGGCTCCACTGGACCCCCTCTCCCATTGTTCATAGGGCTTTTCTATGTTGTTTCTTCTGTCAGCCCCCATATTGTCCACTTCAAGGTTTCTGCAGAATCCTATGCATCCCTAGAGAAATCTGCAAGTGATTCTCCTTACTCTTTTGTTAACTGGTTAAGCTTCACTTGGGTGTTTGCAGAGGGTCTATGCTCCTCTAGGTCCTAACATCAGAATCTTACCCCAATCCTTCCCCTCAGCCCTTTCTTCCTAGAATAGCAGTTCTCAATTGGTGGGTTGCAGCCACTTTGAGGGTTGAACAACCCTTTCACAGGGGTCACAAGGGTCACCTAAGACCATCAGAAAACACAGATTTCCAATGGTCTTAGGAACTGAGATACTGGCTCCTCTATCCGTCTCCAGGCGGGTCCGCCCACATATGAGTATTAAAGAGTTGCAGCATTAGGAAGGTTGAGAACAACTATCCTAGAAGTTCATTCTTCTCCACTGCTGTCTGCTGGTCATAGCTTCAAGTACCACTCTTTCCTAGTTCCTCCCTTAGCCAGTCCAGGGGTCATGACTTTTCCTTAGCTTAGACCATACCACTAAACTGTCCCTCACTTAGAAGGAAACAGAACCATTCTCTTTTTACCAAGCCTCATTACACCACTTAAATCTGCTTACTCATGGATCATTACATTACCTAGGGTCAGGATTCATAAGACTTAATCTTTATTATGGGAATATTATAAGAATTATTAATAAGTCAAAACTATAGACATCCCTCTTATTTGGCTCAGCCCCCACCTAATTAATTGTGCATCAATGCACATATATCATTAACATCCACAACACAAATTACATGAGTAAACATCAGCATTATTGTCTGACTTCATGCATACCCATTTCTCCATTTCCCCTCAGGATGTTGTAAGTAGTCTGGTCAGAGGTAAAAATATTCCTAACTCTCTATAAACTAATGAACTGTTTGCTCCTATACTTGAGCTAATTGATCATAACAGACTTATCATAGTCCTTATAAGAACTATAGTCCTGCCTTCCTAAAACTGAAATTGTAGGGGCCCATGCCAGCCATCTTCCTATACTCTGTTGGTATATGCTTAAACTTAGATATCTCTATAGCTGTGGTACCAGCTAGAAAAGGGATTGCCTTTGAGTTTATCCCCCTCTTATCATTTGAACTGGTTTCAGGAGTATGATCCACAGAATCTTCTATACTTGTACCATCTGTTTCTGAGTCATTGTTGGAGTCAGGCAGTCATTATATGAAGAAGGTCTCTTTTGCTCAGAACAGACTGAAATAAGTGTCCATCCGTCTGGACCAGAAACTTTCATGAATTCCACAAAAGGAAATGGATTCTGATCATCACTAAGCCATGCTTCCAGCCTCACTTTTTGGATCAGAGGCTTAAGCTTGGTTCTTTTTCCTTTTTTTCCAAATAAATTTTTATTGATGTCTTCTTTTTCTTACATCATCATAGTCCTCAAGTGTCCTTTTATCTCCCTCTCCCAGAGAGCCATCACATAGAACAAATAGTATTTACTTTAGAGGCAGGGGGAAAGAAACCAGCCCGACTGATCAATACATTGGAAAAGTCAGAAAACACTTGGATGTGCAATACCACATGTGGACCTGCTATCTCCATGAACAGGTGGGTTGAGGCGTCCTTTCATATCCCCTTATTTCAGGCCTATTTGATCTTTATAATTTTGTAAATTTACTTTAGATTTTTTTGGTATATTGTTCTTTGTAGTTACTGTGTATATTGTTTTCTTGATTCTGCTTCCTTTACTTGGTGTTAGTTCATGTAGATTTTTCTGTGGTTCTCAGTAGTCATCACACACATAATTTCATTCAACACAGTAATATTCCATTACATTCATAAGCCAGTTTGTTAGCCATTCCCCAATTGATAGGCATCTATTCATTTCTAATTCTTTTGAAAAGTGTTGCTATACATATTTTGGAGTATGTGTAGACTTTCTTTTTAACTGGCTTCCTTGGGATATAAACATAATAATGAGCCTTTGGTTCAAAGAGTATAGACATTTTACTCACTTTATTTGTGTAATTCCAAGTTACTTTCCAAAATAGATGTGCCATTTCACAGCTTTGCCAACAATGTATTAATATGCAACTTCTCCAACACTGACTTGCCATTTTTGGGGGTCATTTTTCCTGATTTGCAGAGTTTTAGTTGGAATCATGGGATTCTTTGTATTTGAAGCATTCTTTCACGAGGTTGTGAACACTTTAGAATTCTTCTTTTGAGAACTCTTTGTTCCTATCTTTTGACCATTTATTTACTGAGATACGACAATTAGGTGTATGTATGTACATATATATGTGGATATTGAATATATTATATATGTGTATGTATGTATGTATGTGTGTATGCATATGTGTGTGTGTGTGTGTGTGTGTGTGTGTGTGTGTAAGGTCAGGAATTCTCCTGACTGTGGAACCATGCCTCCCCTATAACCATGGTATGAATTTTGATACCAAAGGAAGAGGCCAATGAACTTCAGATTGATTATAAGAATTTAATCAATTGTAATTACTAACAAAACAGGGGTGATCTGGGGCAGCTGCCAGACAGTTCAATGGAGACCCTCATCTGTGAAAGAACTCCCAAAATCCCCATAATAATTATAGAAAACACAGGTATGAGGAGCTAGAGAGTGCATAACTACTGATTGGGTGATATTTTTCTGGTTAGTAATGACTTGGGTGTTAAACCAATGTTATGCCCAAATGTAAATTTGTGTAGTGATCATGTACCAGTTATATACAGATCATTTTATTCTTACTATGGCTTTCATAGGTCATAGTATCTAAGTTTTGACTCATGTCTAAAATATGCATCAGTATCTAAGTTATGATTTTTTACAGGTCACCATGTTCTGGTTTCCACCTTTCACAGAGTTTAAGCTTTTATGGTTTTTCAATTATTACTATATTTTATGGCTTTTCCCTAATTGGGACACCACAGTGTTTGTGTGTGTGTATAGGTATGTACGTGTACATGTATGCATACATGTGTGTATGTATGTAAGCATGTATAGTTTATACATCTTGGATACCAAACCTCATCAGATAAATTTGACAAAAAGCCTTTTTCCAATTAGACTACAGAAGCTTTTTAGTCTCATGTAATCAAAGTTTTATATTTTATCATTTGTAATTGCTTCTGTCTCTTGTTTGGTCAAGAACACATCTTCTACCTGTAGCTGGGAGAGGTCTATAATCTGTTTTTCTTCTATTTTTTAATAATATGATTTCTAATAATAAGGTCGCCTGTCCATTTAGAATGTATTGTGGAATATGGCATAAGTGCTTGTCTAAGCCTAATTTCTACCAGACCATGCTTTACTTTTCCTGGTAGCTTTTATTTAAAAAGGAGTTTTTTTCCCTAGGTAAATTATATTTTCTGCTTTATCAAACACTGAGTTATTGAGTTTTGCTGTTTCTGATTTTTTCTTGTGTAGTCTGTTCCATTGATCAATTTTTTTAAACCAATACCAGATGACTGCTTCTTTATAATGTAGTTTTGTAATGCCAAGCAAAGGCAACTTCCAAGGTTTAGATTACCAGCATAGCAAACCCCATTTATTCAGCAAAACAGTCACAGAACAGAGAAAGTAAAAATACAGTGTAACTCATTCATTTAGCAAGTAAGTTCTCAATTCAGTTGCAAAGTACCAAGGTCCAAGGTATCCCACCCCTACATCAGTAGTCAAAGTAACCCACTCCAGGGCAGTACATTCATTTAGTCTCTTCTCGAATGGAGAATAGTTTCCAATCATAAAGTACATTTATTTAATCAATCACAAAAAGGCCAAAGGTTTCCCAACCCTGGACACTACTGAATTACCATCAATTAACACCAAGCACTTTTTCAAAAGGGGCAGGAGAGCACGAAAGGCCATCTGCCCTTAATTTACAACAAGGTTAAGATATCATCTCAGCATTGAAAACCCAAGGAAAGGCCCTTCTTTCATCTTGAATAGAGAGCAAGCCCTCAGCAATCTCAGTTCCTGGGGAGACAAGGCTCAACAGAGCCATAGCCAGTGTCATCATCAAGTCACTTTTTGCCTGTAGAACAGTCCCAGAACCCCTGAAACCATCAGCAAGGCCCTCTTGCAGGATTTCTGTAAACATACCACAAGAAAATCCTCCTTCAGGGCTTCTGAACCAACAGCCAGCTTCTAAGACCTCTACAACAGCAGCACTGTCCTTCACCAGCAGGTGAATCTGGCAAAAACAATGTCAAAACAGACAGATAAAATACTGGCATCACAGCTATGCCTCCTCAGTTCTCAGTAGCTTCGAGTGGCATTTCTCAAAAGTCCTGGGCAGCTTCAGTGGGCCCTCAGCAGTCTTTCTCTCAGCAGCTCAGGCTCTACAATACTGGATACTGCTCTCCAAAAGTCCTTCTGGCCTTCTCTCTGCTTGGGCCTCTCTCCCAATTCACAGCTCCTCCCAGTTCAGCCCTCTCTCTTCATGTCAACAAGTCCATCCCACAAGTGGGATTCACAAGCTCTGGGTTTTAACACTCAACCCCAAAACCAATCCAATTCAGGGGCATCTCCAAATTCCATTACCATTACAAGTTTGAGGTCTGGGAGTGTTATTTTCTCTTAATTCCCAGTTCTTTTCATCATTTACCTTGATTTTCTATGTCATTTGTTTTTCCAAATGAATCCTGTTATTATTTCATCAAGTTCTATAAAGTATCTCTTTAGTAATTTAATTAGCATAGCATTAAAAATATAAATTACTATATTGTGCAGCCCAGTCATGGACACCGAATATTACTTCAGCTTTTAAGTTATTCTGAATTTCTTTAAGGAGTACTTTGTAATTGAATGTATAGAAGTCTTCTGTGTGCTTTGGTATATAGGTCTATTTTGTTTATACCTTCTGTAGTTATTTGGAACAGTTCTTCCTTTTCTATTCTTGCCATTTGTATTTTGTTATTATTATATAGGAATTAAGTTGATTTTTGAGGATTTATTTTGTAGCCTACAACTTTACTAAGCTCAATTGGTATCTTTACTGATTCCTTAGGATTTTACAAATATGCTGTCATGTTATCAGCAAATAGAGATAGTTTTACTTCTTCTTTACATATCTTTGGTTTCTTTGGCCTTATTGCTATGATTTCCAGAACTGTATTAATTAATAGCAGAGAAAGTGGGCATCCTTGTTTCACCCCTGTATTTATTGGAAAACTCAAAATGTTTTGTTTGACATTCAAAAACCTTCACAATTTAGCCCTATGCTCCCTTTTTCAGTCTTCTTTTTTCCATTTAATATTTTATTTTTTCCCCCTTACATATAAAAATAATTTTAAACATTTGTTTTATAAAATTTTGAGTTCCAAATTCTTTCTCTCCTTCCCTCCCTCCCTCTTTTCCTCCCTCACTGAGAAGGCAAACAATTTCATATGGATTATACACTTTCAGTCATGCAAAACATATTTCTATATTAGTCATGTTGTAAACAAAAGCACGCCCCTCCCCCCAAACAAGAAAAATAGTTTTTTTAAAAGCATGCTTTGATCTGCATTCATATTCTACCATTTCTTTCTCTGTAGTTAGCTTTTTTAAAAATTTCATCACAAATCCTTTGAAATTGTCTTAGATAACTTTATTTCTGAGAATGACTGACTAATTCACAGTTGATCTTCATACTATGTTGCTGTTACTGTGTACAATACTCTCTGCTTATTTTACTTTGAATCAATTCATCTAAATTTTTCCAGGTTTCTTGAGAGCATCCTGCTCATAATTTCTTATAGTATAATAGCATTCCAATACATTCATATATCACAATTTGTTTAACCATTTCCCAATTGATGGACATCCTCTCAATTTCCAAGTCTTTGCAACCATAAAAAGAGCAGTTATAAATGTTTTTTCTACATATAGGTCTATTTCCTTTTTGTTTTTTATCTCTTTGGGATACAGACCTAGTTCTGCTGGGTCAAAGGGTATACATGTTTTTATAGCCTTTTGGACACAGTTCCTAATTACTTTCTAGAATAGTTGGATCAGTCCACTATGTATTAGTGTCTCAATTTTCTCACATGCCCTCCAACAGTTGTCATTTTCCTTTTCTGTCATATCAGTTAGCCTGATGGGTATAAGGTTGTGCCTCAGAATTATTTTAATTTGCATTTCTTTAATCAATAGTGATTTTAGAGCATTTTTGATAGGACTGTAGATAGCTTGGATTCTTCCTGTTCATATCCTTTGAGCATTTATCATTTGGGAATGGCTCATTTTTATAAATTTGACTTATCTCTCTATATATTTAAGAAATGAGATCCTTATCAGATAAATTTACTATAAAATTGTTTCACATTTATCCTACATATTTCCCCCATCCTGTTCCCCCCCCCCCCGTTTATCCCCTCCAATTGGTATAATTTGTTATCAAACATCATTCAATATTTATAGTCATGGTCTTTATCGTGATTGTGGGCACTGTAAATATTGCATTGGGCACTATATCACTCTAAGTAAAATCCAGTGAAACTATATCAGTTCATCTAAGACATCATTTTTTTTTTTTGCTTTTTTGGAGGGCAATTGGGGTTGAGACTTGCCCAAAGTCACATGGCTAGTTTTTGTGTCAAGTGTCTGAGGTTGGATTTGAACTCAGGTCCTCCTGACTCCAGGACCAGTATTATATTCACTGCACCACTTAGCCGCCCTATAAGGCATCATTCTTTATGAGTAAGTTGCATTTATAGCAGAGAGACAAAGATGGCTCAACAACAGGAAAACAATCAACATAATCAATCACTTTAAAAACAAAAACATTGAAAACCACATGCAAATCTCAACAGATGCAGAAAAAGCCTTTGATGAAGCATAAAATTTATTTATATTTAAAACCCTCCAAGCTTCTGTGTCTGTAGCACAGAGGGACCATGTGATATATAAACTTCATATTGTGATAGAATAAAACTTTATATTGTTTGGCATTATTATTTGTAGCTACGATAGTGGTTTGATATCATATTATAATGATAGAACTCCAATATGGAGCTACTTAGGCTAAGTAGTCCTAATGCCTATAGAAACATAGAGGGAAAACAGACACCTATACTTTTCCACTGTTAACTCTGTGTCAGGCAGATAAAGCTTGAGCTTTTTAATTGAATGAACTCTTGACCTATTGTAGGGGCCTTGAATCATTCTCTTTCCACTGCCTTAGATAATTAATGTTAGATCCTCCCACAAGTTTATGGTTCTAATAAAGAAACTCCCCCTACTTGAGCTTTACCTAAGCCTGGTATCAATAAGGGACTGAACTTTCCCACCACATCTGGGTCTGATTAGAAATAGCCCTTCCTACATCTGGCACTGATTACTTTTCTTAACCAAGCCCATCCTTAGGGTATATAATCTTGCCACCTAAATCCCAACTTTGAATGTGTTTCCTCCCTAACATATCTCCCTCACCCTCAGACTGGGGTAAGTTTCTTGCATGTGGGAACAAACTTGTATGTTTATATTGCCAAAGTGTGTGTGTGTGTGTGTGTGTGTGTGTGCATATGCTTTGTTTCTCTGGTTGCTGCATCATATAACAATAAAGTTTGTGATTGATCATATCATTTTCCTGAGCACCAGTTTTCTAGAAATGCCAGATGCAGGTATTTGTTTTAACCCAAGCCATGAGACCAAATAAACCAGACCTTTATAAGATCATTAAAAGGTATCTAAAAGCAAACATTTTATGCGATGAGAATGCATTAGAAGCTTTCCCAATAAATACGAGGGTAAAGCATAGACACCCACTCTCTCATCTGTTGTTTGATATAGTTCTAGAAATGTAATAATCGATGAATTCTAGTATTAGATAAGGAAAAATTAAAGGCACAATGATAGGCAGCAAGGAGATAAAGCCATCTCTTTTTGCTGATGACAGTATGACTTACCTGGAAAATTCTAGGGAATCAATAAAGATACAAATTGAGATAATAACTCCAACAAAATTTCAGACTACAAAATAAACCAGGCCTCTACAAACAAGGCCAATGTAACCAAGATTAAGAGAGAAGTGGGAAATTGGGTAAGAATATTTACAACTAATGTCTCTGATAAAGGCCTCATTTCTAAAATATACAGGGAATTAAATAAAATTTACAAGAACGCCAATCATT
>CM053594.1:125703686-125726910 GCA_028646575.1 Pseudocheirus occidentalis | reverse complement strand
TGTACAATGTGAAGGAGTTTGCCGATCCTATACATGTTTGTATGCTACCGTGGGGGGGTTGGGTGGGGGATGGGGAGGAAGGGGAGAAAAATCTATAACTGAAGTGACTATGGAACAGAATCTTGTAACCTAAAAGTGAACAAACAAGTTAATTAAAAAATAATAATAAAATAAAATAAAATTTAAAAAAAATAAAAAAATAAAAATTATACATTATTAAGAACAAAAAAAAAATAAAATCAAGTTAAAAAAAAATAAACCAGGCCTCCATAATATACCACCAGCAGGCTGCTTGCAACTTATCAAATAATTTGGGGTGGTCCATGAAAAATTTATGAGATGTAAAACAGACCTGCCCAACATACTGCCTGTGGGCTGCTTTAGTGGACTGCAAGCAGCCCAGGGCCTTATGTTGTGCAGGTTTCATTTGGGAGAAGATTCATGAAAAGGGAATAACTAACCCTGAAACTGATGAAATCCTTAGAAGAAGGACCCACTCCCTATTTGAGGCACTCCCCACTTCATGAACCCTTTGAGTGCTGATATTTCTAAGTAAGTGTCACTTGTATAAGACTCTGTGTATTATGGCATTCCTAAATGTACAGTGAAAAATGAATGAAAGCAATAAAGAGGATTTGAAGAACTCATTTAAAATAACAGTACCTGTGCTCATTTAGAGCTGAACCAATTTTTGGGTTATCTCTAACAAATTGTCTTGTTCTGTCTGTTTCTTTTTGAATGAAATCCTATACTGTGTATTTTTACCAGGTAAGAGTTTAAGAGTTGGGGGTAGTTAGGTGGTGCAGTGAATAGAGCACTGGCCCTGGAATTAGGAGGATCTGAGTTCAAATGTGACCTCAGACACTTAGTACTTACTGGCCATGTGACTCTGGGCAAGTCACTTAACCCCAATTGCCCCTCAAAAAAAAAAGCAAAAAAAAAAGAGTTTAAGAGTTTCATATCCAAGATATATGGACAACTAACATATGCAGATGACTAAAAGCCACTCCCCAGTAGATAAGTGAACAAAAGTATGTGAACAATTTTTCTCAAAAGAAGAATTGCAAAATATTAACAATTATATGACTGAATGCTTCAAATCACTAATAAAAAGAGAAATGTAAATCAAAACAACCCTGAGGTTTCATCTCAAACTCAGCAAATTTGTAAAAGATGGCAGTAATCAATGTTGGAAGGGTTGTGGGAAGATAGTTACACTAGTATGTGGTTGGTAGAGCTATCAATCAGTACAACCATTTTGGAAAGTAATTTGGAATTATAAAAGTAAAATGTCTTAAAATATCTGTACCCTGTGACCTAGAGATTCTACTACTGGGCATTTATACCCCAAGGAGATCATTAATAAGAAGAAGGTCCTCATATACATCAAAGTATATGATAACAAAGAATAAGAAATGGATTCCCATCAATTTAAGAATGGCTAAGCAAATTATGATACATTGGAATATGTTCTAAGAAACAATAAAGAAAAAAAAGCATGAAAAGACTTATATAAACTGATAAAAGTAAACAGAGCCCCAAACTAATGAGTACAGCAATGAACATGCAAAGAACAACCACAAAACAATCAAAGTGAAATTGGAAAATTGCAAAGAATAAGCATGGCCTCAAAGAAGAGACTCCTTTTCAGAGGTGGGAGGTCCACAGGTATGGAATATTGCATTTATTTTCAGACATTTTCAGGGTTTTGATCAGCTTTGCTGATTTTTTTCTTCCTCTTTTCCTTTAAAAATTATTTGTTATATGGGATGATTCTCTGGGAGGGAAAGGAGGGGTTGAATACTGGGGAGAAATTCTGATAATTTTTAAAAAATCAATAAAAATTTATTTTTAAAAGGCAGGAAAGGGAAATTCTGTAAAAAAAAAGATAAGCAGGTTGGTTTGAAAAAACATTTTGAAGTGATATACTTCTGTTTTTTGAAACAAGTGGTATGAAATAGATATTCTTAGTTTTAGTATGCAATCTTCTTATGTTCTTTTGTGTATATTGAAGTGCTCTCTTTGGGGGAACAGGATATTTAAATTCAGAATGTGGTCCATGTAATGTCTGAGGATCTTTATTCCAACTCCTATTCTCTCTGACAAGGAGGGTCTTCAGAGTTTGGATTATGATCCTGCAAGATCACATCATCCCTGCAAGAAACTCACACCCCCTACTCCTGGGACTCCTCTAATTGTAGAGGGTGGAAAGTGGACAATAGTTTCATATGGATTCTCTATACGAGGAGGGTATCCTGGACAGTCATCTTGTCACCACTCTCCCCCATTAGATCATGAGCTCCTTGAGGGTAGAGACTATCTTTTGCCTTTTTTTGTATCCCCAGTACTTAGCACCATGCCTAGCAAATATAGGGAACCTAATAAATATTCATTGACTGACTGGCCGAATGCATCTGTCCCTCAGGATCCTAGGTGTATCCTAGATGTGTCAAGAATTATTTGCTACTGTCATTGTCTTGAGTCTCTGTCTTCACCATCCAGGATTATCAGTTAAGAATAACATAGAACTATACTCAAGGGGCTATAAAAATGTTCACACCCTTTGACCCAGCAATACCACTTCTAGGGCTGTATCCCAAAGAGATCATAGATGTGGGAAAAGGACCCATATATACAAAAATATTTATAGCAGCTCTTTTTGTGGTGGCCAAGAACTGGAAATCAAGGGTAATGGCCATCAATTGGAGAATGTCTGAACAAGTCATGGTATATGAATGTAATGGGATATATTGTGCTATAAGAAATGAAGAGCAGACAGATTCCATAATAACATGGAGAGACTTATGTAAACTGATGCTGAGTGAGGAGAGCAGAACCAGGAGAACATTGGACACAATTACAGATATCCTATCTCTGACAACTAACTTTGATGGACTGGGCTCCTCTCAGCAATGCAGGGATATAAGACAACTCCAAAAGACTCATGACAGAAAGGGCTATCCACATCCAGAGAAAGAACTACAGTCTGAATGCAGATTGAAGCAAATTACTTGCACTCTCTTTTTTTGTTTTGTTTTATTTTGTTTTTTCTTTCTTGTTGTTCATTCCATTGATTATAATTCTTCTTTACAACTTGACTAATGTTTAATGTGAAAGTATTTGTAGAACCTACATTGGATTACGTATTGCCTTAGGGAGGGAGGAGGTAGAAAAGGGAGGTGGAGAAAATTTGGAACTCAAGGGATTGTGGAACTGAATGGTGTAAACTAAAAGTAAATAAATAAATTTTAAAAAAAAGAAAAGAAAAAAAAGAATAAAATAGTAATCCAAGCTTAAATAGCTTTTTGAAAGGGCTTTCCACCCACTAAGGTGGTACCACAAGAGCAGTTGGGACAAAACCATGCCCAAAGTGGTCCATGATCTCACACAGTCTCTAGAGGAACGTGGCCGTGTCAGAGAGCACACAGAGAAAGAGAGAGTTCACAGCTCTTGGTTTCTGGAAACTCCCTTCTTCCATTTTTTATAGGAAGTTTAGGAAGTTCTCTATAAGCATGAGGGATCTCTTTGCAGGAATCTTGTTGAAGCATGAACCTGGTTTGCCCTTGGCTTCCTGCAATACAGACACTGACAATAATAGCTCTTTTGGAAAGGCCATTTAGGATTTCAGTGGGAAGAGGAGAAGTCCAAATTCATCATCTATCATAGAAGGTACTCCTCTAGTCAAAATGAATGGGGAGGAGATGTACTTCCCCCGCCACTCCCCCGTACAATTCCTTCTCAGGGGACTTTCTACCAATTTCTAGAATTTCTGAAAATGTGTATGTGATCATTGAGACATGCTCAGCTTTCCTCAGTTTATCTAAACAAAATTATTGAAGAATATTATTCATGTTTGAAGGCCTTTTCACAGTTTGTCTAAGTTTTTTTGATTGATTTGTGGTCTTAGTTGAAGTTTCACTCCACTTGCCAAGCTATGCCTGACTACCAAACTCTCCAACCTTGCCTCAAGGGTTCTGGCCTTCTCAACCTTCTTTTGATCTTCTGGTTCTTCTTGCACCCTTACTCTAAGCTTAAGGCAGAGGTGAGTGACTGTGACTCGAGGTCACATGTGGTCTTCTAGGTCCTTGGGATGCAGCCTTTTGACTGAGTCCAAGTTTTATAGAACAAATCCTTTTATTAAGGGGGTTTGTTTTGTGAAGTTTAGATTCCTCAAAGGGCCCCACTTGAGGACCTAGAGGGCCAGGTGTGGCCTCCGTGCCTCAGGTTCCCCACCCCTGCCCCAGGCCCTACAGAGTCCCTAACTAAACTTTGTATCTTATACCCTTGCCTTTGTTTTGCCTATTGCTGCTACTATTCAAGCATACAGGGCTGCTCTTCCCTCCAGAAAGCCCTTTCTGCTGCTGGTCACTTGATTTTTTTGTTTTGTCTGTGAAAGTTCCTTTAGTAGAAGCACACAGGCTTTAAGGTTAGAAATACATCAGGCTCACCCTACTCTCCCAGTCAGCAAATTCCCATTCTGTGACTTTCTAAACAAGATTGGACTATGAGAGAGATACAGCCTTCCCCCAAAATGTCTTATCTGCCTTGCAAAAAAGATACTTTCAGAGAATGTGATTTGGATTCCTAGAACAAGGTTTAAGATCTAGGCTTAGAATCAGGGATGGAGTCCACCTCACAGGGACTGGTAAGAATATGTTTGAATGTTGTGGATCTGATAAATTTGTGCTTCAAACTGCATGTGGAAGGCGACTGAGAAAACCTGCCATATATAACCGTTCAAAGAGGTAGCCAGGACAACATAGAAAGAATAGCATTGGAAACAGCCAGTTGGTCATTCACAGTATTAAGACTACCACTTAGGGGCAACTAGGTGGAGCTGCATTGAATAGAGCATCGCCCTGGAGTCAGGAGGACCTGAGTTCAAATCTAGCCTCAGACACTTGACACAGTAGCTGTGTGACCTTGGGCAAGTCACTTAACCCCAATTGTCCTGCCTTCTCCCCTCCAAAAAAAAAAGGACTACTTAGCAATGTGATTTTAGACTATTTAAGCTAAGGAGACTGTCCAGCTGTTTATTCACCTGGAGGTGCCCACCAACTGTGCCCCAAGGTAAAAACATCTTTTTCTTCATTCTCATGGTTCATTCCATTGGTTCTAATTCTTCTTTACAATGTGATTAATGTGAAAATTATGTTTAATGTGAATGTTTATGTAGAGCCTCTATCAGATTGCATACCATCTTGGGGAGGGGGGAAGAGGTAGAAAATGTAAAACTCAAAAGCTTGTGGAACTGAATGTTAAAAACTGAAAATAAATTAAAAAAATCTTTGATCAAAGTGTTCATTAGATCATAGACTTAGATTAGGAGGGGACCTTGGATGCTGAGTCCACTCCTCTCCTCTCCTCCATTTTGTAAGTTGAGAGAGGAAGTGACTTGCCTAGGGTCACATAGCTAGAGAAGAGATTTGAACTCAAGTTTTCCTGACGAGGGTATTACCTGTAGAACACATAGCATCATGCCTGGCTTGGAGTAGATGCAATATAAAATGCGTATTCCCCATTCACGTCCTTAGAAGACATCACTTCTTTCTATTATATTTACCTTTTTTTTAACCTTTAAAAGCAAATTAGAGGTGAGAGCTAAGCTGAACCCAAACTTCAAATTCAGCTATGATCAGTGAGCCATAGGGAAAATTGGGAAGTAGTTGAAGTCACTTTTCTACTGTCATTTGACTTGTTTTCCCCCTTTTTCTTCCATGAATGGTATTCTTTTCCTCCCCAAACACCTGTGCTCCTGTGCTTTCTCTCCTCCATTTATTAAAATCTTTTTCAGATCTCTTATTCACACTGAGCTGTTAAGGGTTGATAAGCAGCATAGATAGGATTGGGACCAATCAAAATGGCTTCATCTGGTAGATAGTGCAGTTTAATAGAGAGAATGTGGGACCCGAGTTTATGCTCTGCCTGTGATATTTACTGCCTGTAACTGTGAACAAGGCCCTTCAACCCTTGAGTTGCAATCTAATTGCTTGTCAACTAGGGATAGACCTATAATATTTCAGAGTGTAACACAGGGCTGGTGAGCACACGCACTATGCTGGACGGATGCAATCCCCACATGGAAGAGGCCAGGGCATCTGCTTCTAGAAAAGCATGATATAGGGAAATGGAAAGGTCCTGGTCCCATATTTGGAGCATGCAGAGTTTGTAATTGGTTATAGTGAAGAGGAGCCTTTTCGATTGGCTATTGAATCACTAAGAGGATCAACTGAGACTGTATATGGAAAGTCTCTTGCAAAACTCAGAACACAGTAAATGTCAGCCGTTGTTACTATTAGGAAAGCCTGGGTAGGGGGGATTTCAGAAGCTCTCTCAAGACCCTTCACTTTATCCTGACTAGCACGTACAAACCGAGCATGTGCCCATGTAGTCAGAAGAGTGCAGCAAATACTGTGGAGCATGGAGAAAAGAGATCATACAAAAATGTTCATCTTTCTCAAATTTCTGTTTTCCCCAATGCCTAGCAGAAGGTTCTTTTTCTGCATGTGGTAGATTTTGCACACACACACACACACACACACACACAATACTTATATATAAAAATTTATATATATATATACTTTGGAAATTAATGTTCTACCTGATGTATTTCCCTTCACTACATATATACACTCTCCTTTTTTTGCCCCATTTCCTCAGGTGTGTTAGAGGAAAATGTCCTTGGGGAATTAATTTCATCTCTCTGAGCTCTGTTTCCTCATATGAAAAGGGGGCATTTAAGCCTGTGACCCCTCCCTGAGGGATTAGCGATGTAATGGCAATCAAAGGCTTAAATTCAAGTGTAGCAGGGTGGAAAGAAAATTGAATTGGAGTCATTTCATGCCCTAGTTCCTCTGCTTTGCTCCTTAGGCATGTTTAGCTCTTCAGGAACTTAGTTTCCTCATCTGTATAGTGGGGATAGTAGGTAAGAAGGTTAAAGTGGTTTCTTCTGGCTTTAAATCTCTGATTCTAAAGGGATGTTAGAAATTGCAGGCATCAGCCAGAGGATTTTGTCAATCAATCAATCAGTATTTATTAATCACCTACTATGTGCTGAGGATAGAAGGACAAAAATCAAACAGTCCTTTCACTCCAAGTTCACCTACTGGGGAAGAAAACATAAATACAAGGTAACTGGATGAATGAATAGGGTTTAGGGGAACAACAGGACTTTAAAGAAGTTTCTGAAATCATACCACACTGATATTTGCTGAACTCTCCCTATGGATAAGACCCATGGTTTATAAAGTTATGTGAAGTCACAAAATCAGAAGGGTCCTTGGTGATCATCTAGTTCAATCTCCTTCCTTTGCAGATGAGGAAACTGAGTTAGACCTGGGTTTTCTGGGTCCAAATATAGCACTCTTTCCACTAAACCACGCTACGAATGTTTTTCTTTTAGTAAGAAATTGGCTTGCTGCTACGGGGACATTCTTCTATCCAAAAAATACAGAAAACAGCTACCATCCATATGACATGTATCCTGGGAAGCCTTTGATATATTTAATCATTGTAGCTTAAAAAACAACAACCACCACCAACTGATATGATTTTAGATTGTCTTAATTATACAGGGTGTCCCTAAAGCCTGGACATATAGGAAATCTCATTAATTATGCATATTTTCAAGAAATGAAATGAAATTTTCAACATTTTATTTAATTAGCATAAATGAGATTTCATAGGCAGACATAGGAGACACATAGGAAATCTCATTAATTAATTAATTCCATTAATATGGAAAATAGTCCCCAATAGCTAATGAAAGCTTTTATTCCATATGAAATAGTCATGGCTAACATTTATGCTAATTAATAAAATGTTGAAAATTTCATTCATTTCATTTTTTGAAAATATGAATAGTTAATGAGATTTCCTATGTGTTTAGACTTTAAGGACACAATGTAATGTCCAGAGCAAGGTTGGTCAGGGTTGTACTGTATATATGCCCTGTCCTGGTGAGAACATGGAATAATAATAGTTTTATTTGTTGGGGACGTTTTAGGAAGTGAATTGCCAAATTAGAGGATATTCTGAAGACCTCAATAAGGGGTAAATAGAAATCCAAGGGACAAAAGAAATCCAAAGGAAAACTGAAATATACTCTTTTAGATGTCAATAGACTGTCTATACCTAAAAAAACACATTTTTAACACTGAATACACATATAGAACCCACACAGAGCACTTGACTGCTAGAATGAATTTGTAATATCACGCCAATTCAGAAACTAGATTCTAAACTGAGTATAATCAAGTATGAATGAAAAATAAGTTTTAAGCAGGCAAAAGAACACATTTTTCAGTTGTTTAAAAAATTGCAAGCTTTACTGAAGACAAACATTACAGTTAAAGATGAAGAAAACTGTTCATAACACATTACAAATTAAAGAGGTCAGACTATGTACAATAGAAAATTTATTTGTGAATTTAAGGAAAAGAAAATCTAGCTTTTCTTAAAATGAATAGAAAATTTAATTAAAGGCTAATCATGGGTTCATTGTATTATTAAGTATGTTTAACATTCTTATATTATCCTCTAACAACCCCTTAACGATAGTTTCCCTTTTTTTGTTGATTTCCACAAAGCATTGCTTCCATAATACTGAATACAGTAGTGGCTTTCCCTTGAAGATCAAATGGAATATTATTCCTATTTAAGAATGAAGTTATTTGATACTTGAAATCATATAAGAAGTTAATAATCAAATTCTTTCATCATCATCCTTTTCTCTTGTTAACTTGAGGCTTGTGCTCATTGCTGGATGTGTTTTCTCCATCTACTAAGAAAAGACTTTGGATTAGATACTTTTGGGCAGAGTCAACATAATCTTTGAATTCTATGCAGTGTTTTAGATTTTTCAGTGCCCATTTTATCTCAGCATTTATGTCTGAGATTTTTTTCAGAATTCGATCTTCTACCACTTGCTCCTTACTCGATTGGTCTTTGGCTTCCTCTGATAGCGGGGACATCACTGTTCCTAAATCATGTACCTGTGTCCCTGGGGACTCTGTGGTCAATGGAACCACAAGAGCCATCTGTCCTGACATTACCCTTTTTGCTGGTTTTTTTTTCGCTTGTCGGTAAGCTTTTATAAGAAGTTTGAAAGCAGGGTCCAGAGATGATTTCTGATGCACGGTGGTGGGTGCTTTGGGGACTGGTTTAGGAGCTTCTTTCACAAGTGGTTTGACAATCAGTTTCCCCAACACTTTCTTACAGGGTTTCTGGGTAGAGTCCATAGCCAGTTTCACAGTTTGCTCCAGAGTTGAGACCCCGGCTTTGTCCACTGCTGGTTCCTCAAGTACATCTTCTTCACCATCACATTTGTCAGTCTCTAAAACACTACTGTCATCATCCTCCAAATTCATGTTCTCCATATCTGAGTGGTCCAAGTCCTTGTCTGTGTTCTCCGTGTTGCCAGGTGCCTCTTCAGTAGCTATGTTGATCATCTTCTCTTGATCCTTTCCCTCCTGCTCCCTGGGGTGTCGGATGGAGCTCTCAAACTCCAGCTTTTCCTTAGGCCAGGCTAGCCCTTCCATCAGCGGCACCTCAGGTTTTGTCTCCTTAGACTTAGACAAGGGGGAGTTTAGGAACACCGGGATTTTCTCCAGGATCTCCTCTGGGATGTCCATGGTGGCTTCCTCAATTTTGTTCTCTCTGTCAGAGTTGATAGTAGTAGTAGCTTGCTCCTTGCTAGGGGTACCCTGAGTGGGCACTCTCAAGGCCATCTGCTGCAGGATTTCAGCGTAGTGCTTCAGGACGCTGTCTTCCTTGTTCTGGTTGCTGTAGCTCACCTGCTTGTCATTCAGCATCAGCAGCGGGGGGTAGGCCATTATTGATAGGGGGCAGAACCATAGCATGGCTAAAAGCATGACTGCCTTGGCACCCCTCTTCCCCGGCTGTCTGCAGACCATCACAGCAGGGCTCAGGACTGAGAGGGAGTGCTCAGAACCAACTGACCGGCTGTACCTAGCTTCGGCAGCTGGCAGCCCTAGCCACCTGAATTGTTGGCGTCCCAATGTGTGCAGCCACAGGGGCACCGCCTCTGGGACAGGGGGCTCGAGAGCAACACCAACCTCGCTCCTCCCGCCTCTCCTCGTCTCTCTCAGCCTGACTGGCCGACCCTCTCACGAGACTTCCCCCTCACTGCCCCACTAGGGAGCTGGAAGTGTATTTGCCTCAGCTCTAGCCGCTGCCCTGAGGGCAATCAATTACCGGAGGGAGGTTCCTCTCCCCAGCCTAACCACATCATAGCCACCAACAGACCTGAACTCAAACTCAGCATTCCACTGTATCCAAGCAGTGGTGAGTCACAAAAGGAGGCGGGCCCAGAGAGGGGCGGGGTCAGGAACAAAGAAGGGGCTGCCTTAAACAGAGGGGGAGGGGTTCGAAGGTACCAAATTTTACAGGTGAAGAAGAATCGGGAGCTCCTAGACCTTAGGGTGGTTTGCTCTTGTGTTCACAAAAGTAAGGCGAGGCCAAGTAGGGATCTAGATTCATTCTTATTGACCTGAAGAGTGAAGAAAGAGGCCAAGGAAGGGGAGGGGAGGAGAAAGAAAGGAGTTTGCTCTTTAAAATAAGAGTCAGGCTTTCTAGTTTTGCCTTCCTCGGAAGAAACAAGAGAAGGAAGAACTTGAGGCAAATAAGGAAGTGAAGTAAATTCTGTAGGTCACTGGGAAGCATTTGGAAGAAGAAACGGACAAATTCGGTAAAACTGGGGAAAAGTTGGGGAAAATCTGACCATATTACTCCCCCTATTCAATAAACTCGTGAGGCATTAGACTAGAAAATAAAGAAACAAAGAACTAAAGAAACACATAAAATGATATGATGATGTACTTAGAGAACTCTAGAGAATCAACTAAAAACTAATTGAAATCATAAAGAACTTTAGCCAAGTTGCAGGACATGGAACAAACCCACACAAATCACTGGCATTTCTATAAATTACTAACAAAGTCCAGTAGCAAGAAATAGAGAAATTCCATTTAAAGTAACTGTAGACAATATAAAATATTTGGGAATCTACCTGCCAAGACAAACCCTGGAACTATGTAAACACAGTTACAAAGCGCTTTTTTTTTTTTTTTTTACTTTTTGGAGGGCAGTTGGGGTTAAGTGACTTGCCCAAGGTCACACAGCTAGTTTTTGTGTTAAGTGTCTGAGGCCGGATTTGAACTCGGGTACTCCTGACTCCAGGGCCGGTGCTCTACTCACTGCACCACCTAGCCGCCCCTACAAAGTGCTTTTCACACAAATAAAATCAGATCTAAATAACTGGAAAAATATCTCTTGCTCATGGGGGATGATGAGCTAATATGAAAATGACAATTCCACCTAAATTAATTGACATACTCAGTGCCATACCAATTCAAGCTACCAAAAATTATTTTATAGACCTAGAAAAAATGATAAAATTCATCTGGAAGAACAAAAGGTTGAGAATATCAAGGAAATTAATGGAAAGAAATGCAGTGGAAGGTGGGTGGCCTAGTCATACCAGGTCTTAAATTGTATTATAAAGCAGCAATCATCAAAACTATTTGGTACTGGCTAAGAAATGAAGTGTGGATCAGTGGAATAGGTTAGGTACATGAGACATAGTAGTCAATGACTATAGTAATCTAGTGTTGCATAAACCCAAAGACTTCAGCTTCTGGGATAAGAACCCACTATTTGACAAAAACTTCTGGGAAAACGGGAAAATAGTATGGCAGAAACAAGGCATAGACTAACATTTTGTACCACATACCAAGATGAGATCAAAATGAGTACACGAATTAGACATAAAAGGTGATAGTATAAACAAATTGAGAGAGTAAGGAATAATTTACCTGTCAGATTTATGGAGAAGGGAAGAATTTATGATCAAATAAGAGATGGAGAATATTATGAAATGCAAAATAGATAATTTTGATTACATTAAATTAAAAAGCTTTTGTACAAAGATTAGAAGGGAAGCAGAAGGCTGGGAAACAATTTTTACAGACAGTGTATCTGATAAAGGCCTCATTTCTAAAATATATAGAGAACTGAGTTAAATTTATAAGAATACAAGTCATTCCCCAAGGAACAAAAGGTCAAAAACAGGCAGTTTTCAGATGAAGAAGTCAAAGCTATCTATAGTCATATGAAAAAATGCTCTAAATTACTCTTGATTAGAGAAATGCATATTAAAACAACTCTGAGGTACCACATCTTACCTATCAGATTGGCTAACATGACAAAACAGAAAAATGATAAATGCTGGAGAAGATGTGGGGAAATGGAGACATCGTTGATAGTTTTGTGAACTGATCAAATCATTCTGCAGAGCAATTTGGAACTATGCCCAAAGGGCTATAAAACTGTGCATCCCCTTTGATACAGCAATACCATTTCTAGGTCTGTATCCCAAAGAGATCATAAAAAAGGGAAAAAAGATTTACATGTACAAAAATATTTATCTTTTTGTGGTGGCCAAGAATTGGAAATTGAGGGGATGTCCATCGCTTGGGGAATGGCTGAACAAGTTGTGGTATCTGAATGTAATGGAATACTATTGTTCCACAGGAAATGATGAGCAGGTGGATTTCAGAAAAGCCTGGAAAGTCTTATGTGAAGTAATGCTGAGTGAACAGAAGTGAACAGAACCAGGAGAACATTGTACATAGTTGCAGCAACATTATACTATGATCAACTGTGATAGACTTAGCTCTTCTTAGTAATGCATTGATCTATGATGATTCCAAAAGACTCATAATGGAAAATGCTATCCAAATCCAATGAAAGAACTATGGAGTCTGAATGCAGATCGAAGTATACTATTTTCTCTCTCTCTCTTTTTTTCTTTCTTGTAATTCTTCCATTTTGTTCTGATTTTTCTTTCACAATGTGACTAATGTGGAAATATATTTGACATGGTTATAATATGTATAGTCTATATCAAATTGCATGGCATCTTGGGGAAAGGGAAAAATTTAGATGTCAAAATCTTATAAAAGTGGATGTTGAAAACTAAAAATAAATAAATTAAAAGAATAAACTTTTGTGACTGCTATCATCTACTGGATCAAATACAAACTCCATTATTTAGCACTTAAAATCCTTCAAAAGCCCCATTCCAGTTGTCTTATTCTTTGTGTCTTGCTTTCGCACCCTTTCTGGACTCCACCAAACTGTATAATACAGATACACTGGCCTATTTGTTGTTCCTGTCACAGGACATTCCTTTTCCATTAGGTATCCCCTCCTGTTAGTAATAGACAGGTGGCACAGTGGAGTGGTAGGACTGGAATCAGGAAGACCTGAGTTCAAATCTGGCCTAAGACAGTAGCTTAAAGAAAGCTGGGCAAACGACACTGGGCAAATCAGTTAACCCTATCTGCTTCAGTTTCCCCATCCGTAAAATGAGCTGGAGAAGGAAATGGCAAACTATCCCACTATCTCTGCCAAGAAAACCCCAAATGGGGCCACAAAGAGTTGGAAATGGCTGAACAACAACAACCTGCTTCTTACTTCTGCCTGCTGGCTTCCTTGTCTTTTTTTAAAGACAGCTCAAATATAGAAGAAAAGAAAAAGGTAAAAAAGCAGAAATTATCTCTCCCTTTGTAGTCTACAGAGTTCTGTAGGTGTCTTTTTCTTTAGCTCTCCAGTGCTTAGCACAGTGCCTAGCTCATAGTAATCAATTCTTGTTGACCTTGAAATTAAGTTTCACACTTTAATTAAGTATGAAATTAAAAGAATAACTAATGGGTAAAGAGGGACATTGGGAAATAATGATCTCACTCTCTTAGGTTTGGTTATGGTGAAGGCTGACCACCATGCTTGGAATATATTAACTTTTGCATATCTACCTAGTGAGATCCTACTCTTGCTTGAAGTGAGAGATCATCCAGTAAGTTTCAGAGAATGAAGTGCTAAATATTGGTGGTTGGAGATTCTCAGCTTCTATTAAAAAAAATCAAAGAAGATTTTGGAATATAGTATTCCAAAAGTAAAAGGGATAGGCTTACCACCAAGAACACCTTACTTGGCAAAGCTAAGCATAATCCTACAGAGGAAAAACAAAAACATAAAAAAACCAAACCTCTGACCTTTAATGGAATAGAAAACTCTCAAGAATTTCTTACAAAACACTAGAGCTGAGCAGTAACTTTGAAATGTAAACTTAAGAGTAACTTACAAAAGTAAATGTATTTAATCAGTTGGAAGGAACTGGAGGATGATGTAGTATTAACGTTCTTTTTTTAAAAATTAATTTATTTACTTTTAGTTTACAACATTCAGTTCCACAATCTCTTGAATTTCAAATTTCTCCCCTTCCTCCTTTCTCCCCTTCCCACCATGGCAGCATGTAGTCAAATATAGGATTTACAAATACCTTCACATTAAACATTGTAAAGAAGGATTACAAGCAATGGAATGAACAATGGGGAAGAAGAAAAAAAACAAAACAAAACAAAACAAAAAAAGAAAGCAAGTAGTTTGCTTCAATCTGCATTCAGATTCTGTAGTGCTTTCTCTGGCTATGGATATCTCTTTCCATCGTGAGTCTTTTGGAGTCATCTTATACCTTATATTGCCCAGAGGAGTCCAGTCTATCAAGGTTAGTTGTCACACATGTGTTGTGTCTGTAACTGTGTACAATGTTCTCCTGGTTCTGCTGTCCTCACTCAGCATCAGTTTATATAAGTCTCTCCAGGTTATTATGAAATTTGTCTGCTCCTCATTTCTTATAGCACATTAGTATTCTACTGTAGAAGTGCTATCTTTGGGTCAAAGGATATGCACTTATTTGTATCCTTTTGGGTATAGTTCCAGATTGCTCTCCAGAATGGTTGGATCAGTTCACAACTCCACCAACAATGCATTAGTGTTTCAATTTTTCCACATTCTCTCCAGCATTTATCATTTTCCTGTTTTGTCAATCTTAGCCAATCTGGCCATTGAGATGTACTACCTCAGAGTTGTTTTGGTTTGCATTTCTCTAATCAATAATGATTTAGAGAATTTTTTCATATGCTTATAGATGTTTTTAATTTCATCCTCTGAAAACTGCCTGGTCATAACCTTTGACCATTTATCAATTGGGGGATGACTTGTATTCTTATAGATTTGACTTGATTCTTTGTATATTTTAGAAATTAGGCCTTTATCAGAAGCACTGGTTATAAAAATTTTTTCCCAATTTTCTACTTCCCTTTAATCTTGGTTACATTGGCTTTATTTGTACAGAGACCTTTCAATTTAATGTAATCAAAATGATACATTCTGCATTTTATAATGTTCTCTAACTTTTGTTTGATTATAAAATCTTCCATTCTCCATAAATCTGACAGGTAAACTATTCCTTGCTCTCCCAGATTGCTTACAGTATCAGCCTTTATACCTAGATCATGCACCCATTTCGACTTGATTTTGGTATATGGTGTTAGATATTGGTCTATGCCCAGTTTCTGTCATACTATATTCCAGTTTTCCTAGCAGTTTTTGTCAAATAGTGAGTTCTTATCCCCAAAACTGGGATCTTTGGGTTTATCAAACAGTAGATTACTATAGTCATTGACTGCTGAGTCTCATGTACCCAATCTATTCCACTGATCCACTTCTCTGTTCCTTAGCTAGTACCAAGTAGTTTTGTTGACTGCTGCTTTATAATACAGATACAAATCTAGTATGGCTAGACCACCTTCCCTATCATTTCTTTCCATTAATTCCCTTGGTATTTTGGACCTTTTGTTCTTCCAAATGAATTTTGCTCGTATTTTTTTCTGGTTCTATAAAGTAATTTTTTGATTGATTGGTATGGCACTAGATATGTAATTAAATTTAGGTAAAATTGTCATTTTTATTATTTTGGCTCAACCCAACCACAAGCAACTGATTTTTTTTCCAGTTAGTTAGATCTGACTTTATTTGTGTGAAAAGTGTTTTGTAATTGTGTTCTTATAGGTCCTGGGTTTGTTTTGGCAGGTAGATTCCCCAATATTTTATAATGTCTATAGTAACTTTAAATGGAATTTCTCTTTCTATCTCTTGCTGTTGGATTTTTTTTCTTTTTTTTCTCTTGGCTTTTTGGAGGGTGATTGGGGTTAAGTGACTTGCCCAAAATCACCAAAATCACATAGCTAGTGTTTTTTGTGTTAAGTGTCTGAGGCCAGATTTGAACTCAGGTCCTCTTGACTGAGGGCTGGTACTCTATTTACTTTGCCACCTAGCTTCCCCCTTATTGCTGTTGGATTTTGATAGAAATGTAGGAATGCCAAGAGTTTATGTGAGTTTATTTTATATCCTGCAACTTTGCCAAATTTATTTATTATCTCAAGCATTTTTTTACTTGATTCTCTAGGATTCTTTAAGTATATCATCACATCATCTGCAAAGAGTGATAGTTTAGTCTCTTCTTTGCCTAATTTGATTCCTTCAATTTCTTTTTCTTCTCTTATTGCTAAAGCTAACATTTCTAGTACCATATTAAATAACAGTGGTGATCATGGACATCCTTTTTTCACCCCCAGTCTTATTGGAAATGCATCTAGCTTTTCCTCATTATATATATAATGCTTTCTGATTGTTTTAGGTAGATGTTTATTATTTTAAGAAAGGCTTCATGTATTCCTATGCTTTCTAGGCTTTTTAATAGGAATGGCTTTGTATTTTGTCAAAAGCCTTTTCTTCATCTATTGAGATAATCATATGATTTCTGCTAGTTTTGTTGCTGATGTGATCAATTATGCTGATAGTTTTCCTAATATTGATCCACCCTTGCATTCCTGGAATAAATCCTACCTGATCAAAGTGTATTATTGTTGTGATAAGCTTCTGTAGTCTTTTTGCTGGTATTTTATTTAAATTTTTTGCATCTATATTCATGAGCAAAATTGGTCTATATTTTTTTTTCTCCATTTTGTCTCTTCCCGATTTAGGTATCAGTACCATATTTGTGTCATAAAAAGAATTTGGTAGGACTTTTTCTTCTCCAGTTTTCCAAAATAGTTTGTAAAGTATTGGAATCAATTGTTCTTTAAATGCTTGATAGAATTTGCTAGTAAATCCATCTGGCCCTGTAGATTTTTTCCTAGGGAGTTCATTGATAGCTTGTTAAACTCCTTTTTCTGAGATGGGGTTATTTAAGTAATTTATTTCCTCTCCAGTTAATCTGGGTAATTTATGTTTTTGTAAATATTCATTTCAATAAGATAGTCAAATTTATGTGCATACAGTTTGGCTTTGTGATCTCTTGCTAGTCAGCTGAGGTGGGGCTTGTTGAGGTGGGGCCTGAGGCTGTTTCTGCTGTTTCAGGATTTTACACTGATTGGAGCATTAATCTCTGGGTTTTCAGAGTCAGAGAGGGAGATTAGAACAGCTAAGGTTTACTCCACCATCCTGGCTCCCAGAAGTTTAGGTAGGAGATGTTTAGACATCCAGGCTATGGGCTGATAGCCTCAGGAGAAGCTGCTGCCATGGGCCCTGCACTCTGACCAATCCTCAGTCTAGTGGTGAGATGTCTGCAAAGTGCCCTTGGGGTGGATAGATCTGCTGGCTGGGGCTTGCTCTCACTCTGCTGTGTTCTGCTTTCAGGTCTGCACTGATGCAGTCCCTGCATGTTCCACACTCCTCCTGGCCAGACCTATGTGGGCACTTTCCTGGGCTGGGAATTTGCCATGCTCCATCTCCCAATGTATTCTGTCACTCTAAAATCCATTCAGATTCACTTTTTAGAGGTTAATGATAGAATTCATGGAGGAACTCAGAAAAGTGCCTGCTTCCATTCTGCCATCTTGGCTCTGCTCAAGAGGTAGGTTCTTGAGGGAGATCTTGTGAAGAGAAGTGGATATGCATCTTACCCTGGGTGGTGGCATTTTTCTATGCAGAAGTAATGGAGTACCAAGACTATCTTAGCTAGCTTGATTCTCATTACTGTATTCTGAATTAGATAATTGAGATATTTTAAGAGTTTGCAGGTCCTGTAACAGTTCCCAGAAGTTGCTGTCATATTCTCCAGTGGACTCTGTCCTAGGCTAGAGCATCTTTAGGTTGGCAAATTTAGAAGCAAACAGATTCTCAAATGGTAGAGTGCATGGGTGAGGGTCCAGATGCAAGGTTCCCCTATATGTGTTTGAGTGCTTCCTTAGCAAAACTCCCAAGGTCAGAGGTTAAGGAAACCAACAATACATGTTTCTTCACATTCATGACAAAACTTGAATGATGTCAGGTCTGGGCACAGAACTTCTCTGGGATGCTCCCCGACATACTGTAGCTTGCTAGGAAAGCTGTGGACCTACAAATGCAGGGCCTAGCTGGCCCCAGAGCTAGATATTTCTCTGTGTGGGTTGAATACTCTGCCCTGAAATATCTTTATTTTTGGTGGTGGTGTGGCTTAACTCCTGTTACAGCCTGGCATTCTGCTGGCTGTTTCTGGAAGATACTTGCCAGTTTCTTGGTAGCTGTGGGTCTTGTTAAAAAATGTCCTATTCTCTCCCACTCCAGGTTGGGCTGTGGTTATGGCTGGGGCTTTATGGAGTCCCATGGGGCCACATGTTCCTTGCCAGAACTCCCCTTCTCCCATTAGGGATCTGAGGGAGGACAGTTCAACAGACGACTTGAGATAAGTTTGGCAGCAGGATTGCAGTAAAGGCAAACAAGGGTCTGATTCTGCATAGCTTTGTACTATACATACCCATCAAAAGTTTTGTCATCCACGACTATACTGCCAATGACCATCATCCAGGAAGTATCTTGATAGCTCTTCTGTAGCCTGGACAGAATGAACTAATCACTTTTCAATTTTCGATAAAGATGAAATAATTTTTGCCCTTCTCAAATGATTTTTAAAAAGTACTTTTTCTCTGATTTATCTTTATCTTGTGTATTGTCTCATCCTGGTGACTCTGCTTCATCTAATCATATCTTGCACTGTCAATTTCCTCATGAGAATTGCATGCCTGGGGATGATTTCCAATTTTGTTAGACTGACTCATTAGCCTTCGAGAGCCCTGATTCTCACTTGGTTGCTATATACTGTGTAGCTTTCCTGAACCTGATGCTGACATCCTATTTGATATTTTTCACTTTTACCCACTCTAGCTGATTCAGAGACAGCATATCTATTTTTTTTTTGCTTTTTGGAGGGCAATTGGGGTTAAGTGACTTTCCCAAGATCACACGGCTAGTAAGTGTGTCAAGTGTCTGAGGTTGGATTTGAACTCAGGTCTTCCTG
This sequence comes from Pseudocheirus occidentalis, assembly GCA_028646575.1. NCBI lineage: Eukaryota > Metazoa > Chordata > Mammalia > Diprotodontia > Pseudocheiridae > Pseudocheirus > Pseudocheirus occidentalis. Next base: position 125,707,709 of record CM053594.1, on the reverse strand, counting down.
ACTCCAGGGTTTCTGCTCTATTCACTGAGCCACCTAGCTGTCCCCAAGAATATCTGTTCTAAAAAGGCATAACAATAGCAGCAGTATGTTTCTTATCATCAAGAATTACTAAGGCCATTCCTAGTGACTCATCTAACCTTGGAACTGTCCAGTTTCCCTAAATCTTATCCATTTCTGCCACTCTGATGGCCTTTGCTCATCTAGACAAGATGGCAGCCTGCTGTCAGGTAATAGCCCTGCTCATCTGAGGATCATAGTGGCAGGAGACCTGTTGGAGTGTCTTCTTTGGTGCTATGCACTGACAGTGTTTGTCTCCAGACAAATATCCTGGCCTCATTCAAGATGATGTAGCCTAAGCTGGCTCTGTGAATAAAACTTCAGCTTGACAACTGGGCAAAGGACAAGAACAAGAACAAGAACAAGAACAAGAAGAACAAGAAGCACAAGAAGAACAAGAAGAAGAAAGGATGAAGGGAAATTTACAGTAATTATAACAGTGAATGTGAATGTAATGAGCTCACCCTTAAGAAGTAGATAGCAGAAACCAGAATCCAACAATATATTGTTTAGAAGAAACACACTTAAAACAGAAACACACATACACAAGTTAAGGTAAAGGGCTAGAGCAGAATCTAATGTTCTTCAGCCGAAGTTAAAAAGGCAAAGTTAGCAATCATGATCTCAGATAAAGCAAAAGCAAAAGTAGACCTAATAGATAATTAGAGAAATTACATTTTGTTTAAAAAGTACCATAGACAATGAAGTGATATACAATTTTTTTTACAAAAAGTTTCTCTGATAAAGGCTGCATTTTTCAAATATAGAGGAAACTGAAACAAATTTACAGAAATAAGAACCATTCCCCAATTGATAAATTGTCAAAGACAGTTTTCAGGAAAAGAAATCAAAGCTATCTATAGTCACATAAAAATACTGTAAATCACTGTTGAATGGAGAAATGCACCAACTCACATCTATTAGAAAGTATAAATGCTGGAGGGCATAGGGGAAAATAGGTATACTGATGGGTAGTTGGTGGAGTTGCAGACTGGTCTGGCCATTCTGGAGAAAAATTTGAAAATATACCCAATTGTGTATACTTTTTAACTCAGCTTTACTAGGTATAAACACAAAAGAGATCTAAGAAAAAGTAAAAGAATCTATATGTCCAAAAATATAACAGTTTTTTTGTGGTGGCAAGGAACTGGAAATTGAGGATATGCTTATTTATTGGAGAATGACTGAAGAATGGTTGTAGTGTATGATTGTGATGGAGTACTACTACTCTATAAGAAATGATGAAGGGGAGTGGTTTCAGAAAACATGGCAAGACCTTTATGAACTGATGCAAAGTGAAGTAAGAAGAACCAGGAGATCACTGTGTATATAGTAACAGCAATTTTATAATGATAATCAATTGTGAAAGACTTGACTACCCTGATCAATACAAAGATCCATGACACTTCTGAAGGACTCATTATGAAAAAATGCTATCCACCTCCAGAGAGAGAACTGATGAACTCTGACTGAAAATTGAAGTATAATTTTCTCACCTTATTTTTCTTGTGATATGGCTAATAGGGAAATGTTTTGCATGATTTCACATGTATAATTGATATCATATTACTTGTCTTCTTGGTGGGGAGGTATGGGTGAGAAGGAGAGAATTTGGAGCTTAAAATAAAAAAAGAACGTTAAATAAATACTAAAAATATTTTAAGAAAAGTCATGCTAATTGCCAGTCAGCTGATAAACATTTATTAAGCCCCTACTATGTGCCAGGCACTTTGTTAAACCCCAAGAATATAAAGAAAGACAATAGGGAGTCCCTGCCCTTAAGGAACTCACAATTTAATGGTAGACAAGGCAAGCAAAAAACATACATACAAAGCAAGCACTATATGGGATAAATAGAAGGAAGGCTCTAAAATTTTAAAAAGTTCGGAAAGGCTCCCTGTAGAAAGGGAAGTGGAGGATCTCCTCCCTGGAATATCCGGGAACAGCCCTGTATCACTTGTGAGAGCTCTCCAGAAGTAGTCTATGTGGCATTTGAACAATGTGGCTAGCCCATCAGAGTTGTATTCTCTGCAATAGTTTGAGAAACTCTATCGTTCTCTGCCTGTTCAGTTTGAGAAAGTATGTCACTCTCTGGTACCTTATCTTGAGAGCTGATGTTGAAAATCTTCCTTAGACAATTCAAAAGAAAGCACTTCAGTTTCCTGGCATGACACTGGTAGACTATCCAGGTTTCACAGGCATACAACAATGAGGTCAGTACAATCTGTAGACCTTCAGTTTTGTAGTCAGTCTAATAACTCTTCTCTCCCACACTCTCTTTTGGAGCCTCTCAAACACTGACAGGCTAATTCTAACTTTGGAGCCTCTCAAACACTAACTCTGGCAATGTGTGTGTCAATTTCATCATCTATGTATACATCCCATATACTGTCAATTCCATATATGTCATCCCATATATCTCCATTTGCTATAACTGATGGTTCCATGTGTGGATGGTGTGGTGCTGGCTAATGGGAAACCTATTTTTTTTTTTGCTGTTAATTGTTAGGCCAAAATTAGCACAAGTAGCACAGAAGTGAATCCATACTTGGTTGCATCTCAGCTTCAAATCATTGCACTCAGCTGCATTAAGTGCACAATTATCTGTGAACACAAAATCACACACACAAAAAATCTTCCTCCACTTTAGTCTTGGCTTAGGCCTGACTTTTCAAATTAAATAATTTAGCATCAGTGCAGTAGCTGACCTTGATGCCATGTTTGTTCTCTTTGAAGGTGTCTGAAAACATTGCTGAAAACATCATGCTAAAAAAAAATGCACGAGAGCAAGCACAAATTCTTGCTTCACTCCATTCGTTACTGGGACTGTAAGAGCATTGTCCATTATTCAGAATCAAAGTTAGCATGCTGTCGTGAAACTGATGTACAATACTGATGAACTCCTCTGAGCACCCAAATTTTGCCATTATTTTCCACAAGCCCTCACCACTGAGAGCATCAAAGGCCCCAGTCAGATTGATCAACATTGTATACAGACCTCCGTTCTACTCCTGGCATTTTTCCTGGTGGTGTTGGGCAGTAAACACAATATCAACCATTCCTTCACCCTTTTTGAAGCCACACTGGCTCTCAGGTAGATGACCCTCTGTAACAGCAATCAGTTTAGCAGACTTAGGGCTAAGTATGGAAGGTGTGAGCTCTGCATGGAAGGTGTGAGCCCTGTCTGGAAGGTGTGAGCCCTGTCCACTCTTTTTTTTTTTTTAATAATATGTGGTTTTTTAAAAAAAATTTATTTTATTGACTTATTTGTTTACTTTTAATTTACAAGATTCAATTCCAGAAACACTTGAGTTTCAGATTTTTCTCCCCTTTTTCCCCATCCCCCACCCCCACAATGGTGGCATACAGTCATGTGTAGGATCTGCAAACTCTCACCTTGTACAATAGTCTGGTTGTATAGATGTTATAGCCAATGGAGTGAATAATGAGAAAAGAGAAACAAAAACCAAACATAGAAAAGAATAATAGCATGCATTGCTTCAGTCTCCATTTAAACTCTGGTCTTTCTAGATCTTTTTCTGAGTGTAGATATCTCCTTCCATCCTGAGACTTGTAGAGATGTCTTTTAACTGTGCATTGCTGAGAGAAGTTAAGTTTTTCAAAGTTGCTTGTCACAATATGATGTATCTGTGACTGTACAAATTTTTCCTGGTTCTGCTCTTCTTACTTAGCATCAATTTGTATAAGCCTCTCCAGGTAATTATGAATTCCATCTCCTTCCCATTTCTTATAGCACAATAGTATTCCATCACATTCATATACCATAACTTGTTCAGCTGTTCCCCAATTGATGGGCATCCCTTAAATGTCCAGTTTTTTTGCCACCACAAAGAGAGCTGCAATAAATATTTTTGTACATATGGGACCTTTTCCCACTTCTGTGATATCTTTGGGATACAACCCCAAAAGTGGTATTACTGGGTCAAAGGGTGTGCAATTATTTAT
>CM053594.1:125680304-125703186 GCA_028646575.1 Pseudocheirus occidentalis | reverse complement strand
AAGTTTGGAGACAGAGTTTCTTTATTCAGACTGGTATGCTGGACCATTATACTACTGTTAAAAAGCAATGCACAAGATAGCCCCGTAGACATGCAGAGCACAGAGCTCTCCTAAAAGGAGAGAGAGGAAACAGGTGTGACATCTTTGTAGTGAATCAGCATCACAAATACAAAGTAGGGGACTGCTAGCTAGCATTTAGCTGGGGGTAAAAAAGATCTGGGTGTTTAGGGAACCTAACACTTAATATAAATTGTGACATGGCAGCCATAGGGCTAATGAGATGGCTTCTAGGTCACTTCCAGCATGGATAGTCTGTGATCATATGATATATCCGTGCATCTTCAGTGTTGTTGTAATATGACCTCCTGTCTGTATTATTGTTTGTATTCCTTCATGCTCTGTGTGCACTGGGAAATCTTGTGCTCCAACTCACACTTCAGAGATACCTGAGAGAACTCTTGAGAACAGAGAATACAAAGGGTTTGGCAATGGTAAATCTATTTCACAAGGAAAGCCACAGATGATCTTTGAAACATTTCTAATAGAAGCCAAAGAGTAATAAAAAAAGTGCTTGGCACCCAGAAAATAATTCTACCTCCTGAAGTATACATTTATTGTAAATAACATTCCTAAAGTTCATGTTTATAGTTTTTTGTAAAATGAGCCTTGGGACTATTTCTCACTGTGTATCTTTCTACAATGTTCATTTAAGCAGACTAGTTTTCTTTACCTCTCCCTTTCTAGCTCAACTATAAGGGAAAAAATTACATAGGAACAGATATAACAATTAAGGTTTGCAAAGCATTTTATGTATATTCTCTCATCTGAAAAGATTAGGTATCAATATATTTTCCATCCCTGTCTCAGAATGAAAACAATTTATGACCTACTTTGATAACCTGACCCTGTAGGAAAATCAAATACTATGCAAATCTCCTCTTCCATAATCTGGCCCATAAACTCCTTTAATCAGGCATTTAGTAATATTAAGTCTCATTTTAAAAAAACACACATAATTCTGTCACTAATAACAAAAGCAATTTTTCATTACTTAGAGTTATGGTTAACCCCAAGAGGTTCCTAGACTAAGAGAATAAGGTGGTATCAAGGACCATGGGGGAACAGCAAGAATGATAATAGTAGCTAATATTTAGATAGTGTGGATCAAGATTTGAAAAAACACACTGGATCCATTATATCATTTGATCCTTAACAATAACTCTATGAAGTAGATACTATTATTATTCCCCTTTTCTAGATGGGAAAACCAAGGCTCAGAGATGTTAAATGATTTTCTCAGTGTCTCAGAGGTAATGTGTAGCTGAAGTAAGATTCACTGTCTGATTCCAAACTCAGCGGGCTCAGAGTCCATGTTTCCTCTCCGTAGCCATGAATAATGTAGAAAGATTGAAAACCAAGAGCTGAAATCATAGAAGTCAGGAAAGTTACAAGGATAATAGAAGTCTAGAGCTTTTGAGTTTTAAGGACCTTCTAGGTCATCTAATCTAACCTCCACATATTTGATCTGTTCAAACTGAGGCCTGGGTATGAAACAATTGGAGCTCATGTACTTTAAAAATGGAAGTTATTGAAACATCATGGCAGAAGAAGCGGTCTGGAAACCAAACCAAGGAATGAGAAATACCATATGTTAAGCCTTTCTATCTTTGAGTGGCCAAGACTAAAGCAGGAACCTCCAATGGAAAGAACTATGGAGTTCTTGGTGGAAAGTCAGGTTTCATTCGAGGTGAAGAGGTGAAAATTGTGTTGGGGAAAGAAAAGTTCAAGAGATTTAAGTATAAAGCAGATGTTTCAAAGCACACAGTGGATAGACTAGGAGAGGGTTTGAAGCTGGCCTAGGGAAGAGTGGTGCTAATCTCAATAAGTATGAAATTTCAGGGTGAGGTAGTAAGGGCATACAGCTTGCATCTAATATTAATTTTATATACACAGGAAGAATAAAGGGAGGAAAAAATACACAGAGTTCAAACTACAAAGCAGTCACTGGTCAAAGCCAAGTTCTGAATTTAATGCTTTTATTTATGTATCTAGCCCTTTGGGTCTGCTTCCTATCTATCTAGCAGGTGCATGTGTGTATGTATGTAGGCACACATGTAAGTATTATATGTATGTGCCTATATAAATATGTAATATATGCATATATGAATGAGTAGGGTCATGTTCACATTTTCTATATATAATTGCTGACATTTTGTTGTCTTGCCATGTAGTTTCTGTTCCTTTCTCTAGCACCCTCATCAACTTCCCCACATCCTCTTGATCCTCTTATTTATTAAATAAAACATAGGAATAACTTAAGAATCAAAGTGTAAAGTGACCAGTGATCCATTTAATTAAAGTCCCATTTAAAGTTATATTGTAAAGTCAGGATTTCTTTTTTTTTCTTTAAAAAAATTTTAATTTTATTTTAGACTCAAACACCAGAACATAAATACAGAATAGAGAAGTGGGTGGGGAAACATATCTTAAACTTAAATAATGGAACTTAAATGCAAAGTAAGAAAAGGGAGGAAAAGCATGTCATGTATATATACAGAACATGAGAGGATTCAAAATATGTAAGAATAAATTTTCATTTCAAGAAAACCTGTATGATAGATACATGTTGTATTGAGAGCTGTCCATCTTTGCTTCCTTGTGGGTTTTTTGCTGTTGTTGTTCTCTGCTGTGCACTTTTTACCTTGGTTTTTTTTTCTGCCCTTCCTCCTCCCCTCCCATTTCTTGAGGCTACAGTTGAGTACAAATATATTTCTATATAGATACATACATATATGTATACACACATATATAGATATACATATAGACATATACTTTACCTAAGAAATTCTACTCTTGATCTTTGTTTTTATGCTTGTACATATTTAGTTCCTATCCCTCCTAAATCTTTTTAGAATTTAGAATTTCTACTCTTTAGCCTGCCACCTTGCCCTCTTATTACTTAGCCTAACCCCTTCCAAAGATTCCTCTCCTATTCTCTCATTCCCATAAATCTAAATACCCTTCTATAGCCCCATATACCCTATTCCCTTACCCTCCCCTCTACAGATTCCTCCTTTATCCTCCCATTCCCATTGATCTAAATACCCTTCTATATCCCCCTTTAACCTATTCTCTTACCCTCTGTCTAAAGATCCTTCTCTTGTCCTCTCCCCCCTCCCTATCCCCTTACCATTTTATTTCTTCTGAATTTAGAAGACTTTTATACTCTTCTTGATAGATATGTATTGTTCCCTCTTACACCCTTTCCAATGAAAATAGATTACCAGAACTACCATCCCATTTCCCCCATATAATTCCTCTATCAATTCTTCCTCTTGCACTTCATTTGTTTTAAATAATTACTCCTTTTAGGTATTCCTAAATGGATTCAATTTTTAAAGTAATATTATACTCAGCTTTACCCCATCTTTCTTACAAACTACCCAATTACTAATAACAATCTTAGACATACGTTTTACATTTTACATATATAAAAAGTAAACAGTCTGTCCTTATTGAATCCCTTGTAATCAGTCTTTGGTATGTACCATATGTTTCTCTTGGCTCTTGTATGTCAAATCTTCTATTAAGTTGAGGGGTTTGGTTCTTTTTTTTAACAGTTTTAAAAGTCTGACAGTTGATCATATGTCATTTTTTTTTTCATTTAGGATTATGCTTAACTGTGCAGGGTATGATATTTTTGGCCACAACCCCAGTTCTTTTGCTCTTCAAGATATAGTGTTCCAAGACCTGTGGTCCTCTATGTGTCTCTGCTGCTAGGTCTTGTGTCATTCTTACTGTGGTACTATCGTATTTAAATTGGTTTTTTTCTTGTTTCTTTTACTATTTTATCCTTGAACTGGGGTTCTGGAATTTGACTAGAATATTCCTATGAATTTTCCTCATAGGATCTCTTTCAAGTGGTGATCAATGGATTTTTTTTCTATTTCTACTTTCCCCCCTTGTTCTAATGCTTCAGGACAATTTTCTTTAATTATTTATTGTATTATTGTTTCAATTTTCTGATCATAGCTTTCAGATAGTCCAATTATTTTTATGTTTTCTCTTCCTAATGTGTTCTCCAGATCAGTTGGGCTTCTTATAAGATGTTTCACTTTCTCTTCTATTCTTCATATTTTAATTATTTCTTGATTTCTTATAACTTCACTGGCTTTGTCTTGCCCAAGTCTAATTTTCAAGGCATCATTTCCTTCCTTAAGAGTCTAGATATCCTTTTATAATTGATTGACTTTCTTTTCATAATCTTCTTGTTTTTCTTGGATTATTCTTTCTTCCCTCCATCTCTCTTGACTTTTAAAGTCTATTTAAAGTTCTTCTATGGATTCTTTTTGGATAGGTGACAATTTAATGTTATTCTTTTGGGTAGAAGAGGGTTTCTTTGCTTCAGTATCCTCCTCTGAAGATAAAACTCAGTCTTTTCTATTCCCATAATAACTTTCTATGGTTGGATTCTTTCTCTGTTGCCTCTGCATTTTTGTAGCAATATTTTTATTTTTGTAATCTCCTCTAACCCTGGGGAATGGAGGAATGGTGCCTCTTATCCCAGATCTTAAGTTCTCCCTTCTAGGCTGGAACCAAAGCCAAAGCTCTAGCCTCCTGTAAGTGTCCAAAGCCAGGGACATTCTGACCCACTGCTTCTGTTCTCATTTGGCATGCGCTAGTTCCTTCTCACCCCAACATTCTCAGCAGCATAGGTGGATCTGGTATTCCTTGTTAGCTGAGGTTCCCTGGATCTTCCCCAGCTCAGGTGCCCACAACTCCCCTCACTATCCCAGGGGAAAAGGTACAGTGGCTAGAGCTGAGGAAGCTGCCCAAACCAACTCACCCCAGGGCTTGCTACTTGTTTAAGTGACTTAGAACTTGGTAAAAAAAAAAAAAGACACTAGCCTGGAGGTTGTTACACTTCAAAGGAACCAAATCTTATCCTGGAATTTTTCTTCTGATCTTCTCGAATTGATTCAGTAAGTCCCCTGTTGTGCCCCTATTTGTATTTATTTTTACCCACTCTTTGTTCGCCCTTAGGTGCTATTTCATCTCTTTTGTGGGAGAATATCTTGAGAACCTAGAATTTTCCGACTTACTCCACCATCTTCCCAGAATATTCTCTCCAGGATTTCTTAGTTGTCAAATCAGGGAAAACTCAATTTAATTCCAATGCGTGAGAGTAAAAATAAAAACGTTGGGTCACATTTCACTGTTCCACTAATGAAGAACAACAACTATTTTTAAAGTCTTAGAGATTTGTCTGAGGCAAGTTGAGCAACTTACCCATACATGTCCATACGTGTTAGGAAAAAACTTAAGAAAAAAAACAATTTCATGTAGGATGACCATCAGAGTTGTTGGGAAGGGTTTTTAGGGGGGAAGACTCCCCTTTTGCTAATTGCTCTAATTTTACTGGAGAGCAATATTTTTCAGGTAATGCTGTGAACTCAATAAGTTGGTTTCTACAGTGATATACTTGAAATATTCATGATAAAAGAACATGAAGTCTCTGTGTCAATGCAGCAGGAATTACTCTTGGGATGATGGATCAGGAAAGTGAAGACAACACAACATGAGGGCTAGAAGAAGGACATTATCTCTTTGAGCATTTTCCTTTGATATCATAACACATTTCAGTTTCCTGAAGAGTTGTAGGTTACTAAAGATAGTCTCAAGTGAGTGATTTCTCTTCCCCCCCCCTTCTGAAAGCAAAACACCTTCCTTCTCATTCTTTGATGTGTGCAGGAAGTCCTGAGAATTATAAGAATGTAATTGTCTACAAAATGAATGGAGCTTTCTCCTGGGATTGCTTACTCAAAAAACCCCAAATATTCAAAGAAATTAATCATCAAAAATTATTTTTTGAGTTTCTGTCATCGTGAATAAATCTGGAAGAATTTACACAGAATGTCACTCAGGGTAAAAGATGACACTGAATATTCTGAAAGAGGTACTTAAATTCAAGTGGACAGATTCCTAATTACTTTGTAACCTGAAGGTCAGATTTATACAGAAATGTGCCCAGTAGTGCATTAGACCATCAATTAGCTTAAGTTGAAATAGAAAAATAAAATCACTCTTTTAAGATCAAATTTAGAAGCAATAACAATTTAGAAGCTTTCATTTGGATCCCCTAGGATCTCCCTGGGGTCATCAGCTGACCCCTCTGAGGTTCTGTCTGCACAAAAAATCCCCAAACACTTAAAAATGAAAGAGGGAATTTGGTGATTCAATAATTCCTGACAACTGAATCTATGCTAAGTACATTGTATTTCAGTGAAACTAATTTTATTTCTCCCTTCCCTTTTTGCTTCATCCTTCAGTTATAGCTCCCCCACCATCTTGGCAAGAACTGGAACTCTTTGACTCAGTGCTAATGCCAATATAAAGTTAGAACCTTGGGTGTTTCATTGTAAACAGAATTGGTAATTAGATAATATATAACCAACAAGCAACTTCAAGTAAGAGCATAAATAAAAGATGTCATCAAGGAATTGGATAATATGAAAAAAAATGGTCAGATAGCCAGGCCAAGGGATGACCCAAATAGCCAGAGTGCTCTACTACTGGTAGCCTAATGATGTCAGAAGAAAGTGAGGAATACATTAGGCAGATCCCCTGTGGCAAACTTTTGGGAAAACATAGATGAAAGTTACATACAATGGGTAGCTAGCTATGGATGGGTTGACAATTTTTAAAGGAGCTCCTACATCAATAAAATCACAGATCCATTTAAGTATCTGCATAAATTCAGCATTCATATCTCAGTATATAATCCCAAGAGTCCATTCTGAAACTGGAGGACTAGGGCCACTTTGACAACACAATTATAAGCACAATTTTTTCTTCTTTTCTCCTCTCTACATCTCAGAATTCCTTGACATCCACCCTCCATTCTTTCCTTCAGTCTTTCATGAAAATGTGGCCCTTCTCTTCACTAAAGTCAATCACTCTATACATGCCCTTGTTATCATCCACTTTCACCCTCTCCAACACTTAATCATCTCTTCTATAATCTTCAATCTCTCCTTATCCACTGGTTCTTTCACTTTAAGGCATAAGCACATCCAGGATCTTTCCCTTCCTGAGAAAAACTCTCACTTCACCTTACAAACTGTTGTCCTATATCTCTCTAGCCTTTCACAGTCAAACTCCTAGAAAAAGCTGTCTGTTCTTGATGTCTATACTTCTCTTTTCACTCTCTTCTTAACCCCTTTCACCCTGGATTGTAAATTTGTGATTCAAATGAACTTTCTCCAAAATTACCTCTTAATTGTGAAAGACAATGGTCTTCCCTCAGAACTCAGTTTTTATCGCCCTTTCCTCCTTTATACTCTCTCTGTTAAAAGTTTGTTGGGACATTGTCCTCTCTTCATTATCATACCAGCATGACCAGTATGATCCACGTCTCATATGCTACCTGTAGCTATAACCCAAGCTTCTGTCCTAGGCTTTCTTCTCTTCTCTCTCAGTTGATGTTTTGATCAGTTTCCTTGGATTCAATTATCATTCCCAATCATCTGAGATGATTCTCAGATCTGTGTCACTTACTCAAGTTTTATTCTGAGGTCTAATCACACATCACCAACTGTCTATCAGACATTCTGAACCAGATATCCCATAAGCATCTCAAACTCAACATCTCTACAGATAGATAGATAGATAGATAGATAGATAGATAGATAGATAGATGATAGATAGACAGACATAGATATAGATATAGATATCTATTATTTTACATTTATTTTCAATTACAAATTCTTTTTCTTCTCCCACCCCTTTGGAAGCCAAGAAGTCTCTATGTACATCATTGATCCCACCTGTCATGTCCTCTCTAGAAGACTGTCCACACACATTCATTTCATCTATATCTAATCTATAATGTCAATCTGCCGTTCCTCCTTACTGCCTACAAACAAATTTGAACTTTTCCTATACTTAAAAAAATCCACATTAGAGTTCATCAATCCCCTGAGTTATCATCTTATATCTTTCCTCCATTTTTCAGTCAGACTCCTAGGAAGAAAGACATCAACATTCATTGCATCCATTGCCTCTCTTTTCACTCTCTTTGCAGTCCTCTAAAATATCTCATTACTTAACTGAAATTGTACCCTCCAAACTTGTCAATGAAATTGATTCCCAAGTATGATAGTTTCTTCTCAGTCCTCATCCTCATTGACCTTTCCCACATTTCACACAAGTGACCACCCTTTCTCCCTGACTATTTACTCTTCTCTGTGTTTTAATGACCCTATTTTCTCTGACTCTTTGCCTACCTCTCTGATTGTTCCTTCTCAGTCTCCTCTGTGGAATTCAGTATCTATATCATGTCCTTTATTGTGGAAGTATAGTCTTGGTCTTGAACCCTCTCCTTCTATACTCCCTAAATTTGGAGACCTATCAGTTCCCATCACTATCCCATGACTATAGGGACTATCATTCCTAAACAGATTACTCCCAAATCTACCTAGACATCCTTAGTCTCTCCCCTGAAGTTCATCTATGTACTTTCAACCATCTACTGAACATAGCAAATTGAATGACTAATAAACATCTCAAACTCAACATGTCCAAAACAGAACTCATATTTTCTCCAAAAACATCAACCTTCTTCCATACTTTGCTATATCTTTTAATGGCAGATCATTCTTTGCATCACAGTTTGGCAATCCGAGTATTATCCTTAGCTCCTCACTCTAGGTTACCCCACATATGCCAATTACTTGGCAAATGTCTCTATCTTTGTCAATCAACAAGCATTTATTGCTAATTGCCTTATTGCCTATATAACTGCTTATTGCCTAAGCAAGGCACTTAGTTGATCACTGAGAGATACAAGGAATGTTAAAAGATATCCCTTGCTCTCAAGGAGCTTTCTGTCTAATAATGAAGAGGTCAACATACAAATAACTATGTTCAAGTGGGAGGTGATAGAAACCTGGACCAAGGTTATAGTAATATGGAGGAGAGAAGGGGTATATAAGAGAGATTTTGTGAAGGTAGAAATGACAGACCTTGACAACTAATTGAATATGGGAGTGGGAGAGAGTGAGGAACTCAGAATGATACCTACATAAGGAGCCTGGGTACCTGGGAGGACAGTGGTAGTCACAGTCATAAAGAAATTAGGAAGGAGTCTGGAAGGAAAGATGAATACAGTTTTGGATATACTGAAGTGTTGGATATATTAAGGTGTTTATGGGACATTGAGTCTGAGAAGTCCAATAAGCAGTGGGAGATGACAGACTGGAGATCAGGCAAGAGATTAGGGCTGGATAAATAGATTAGAGAACCATCAGCACAGATAGGGAAGATAATTGAAGGTAATGAAATCACCAAGCAAAATAGTATAGGAGAAGAGGTTCCTGAACAGAGCCTGGATCCCATCCATGGATGACAAGCTTGACTCGGATACAAAATAGCAAAAGAGACTGAGAAGGAATAGTTAAACAGATAGGAAGAGAATAAGGATAGAATTGCGTCACAAACACCTAAAAAGAAGAGAATGTCAAAGAAAAGAGTCAAAGACTACCTCTACAACAAATCTCCCACCCTCACATCTGTCCCCTTCTCTTTACTTACAAAACCAACACCCTAGTTAAGGCCCTTATCGCCTCTCACCTCGTCTTTTGCAATAGCTTCCAAACTGATTTTCTTGCATCAAGTTTCTCCCCCACTCTAATTCTGCACACAGCTACTCAGGAGATTTTCTGTAACACAAGTCTGATCATGTTGCTTCCCTAATTAATAAGCTCCAATGGTTCCCTATTGCTTTCACGATCGAGCATAAATTCTTAGGTTTGACTTTTAAAGCCCTTCTCAATCGGACTCAAACCTATCTATCCAAACTTGTCAAATCCTAGTTCCCTTCCTAAACTCTGCAGTCAAGTCAAACTGATCTTGCCAGTCTTCATATGTGACACCCTGCCCTCTTTTTACTTTCAAACTAATTGTCCCTCTGCCTGCAATATACTCTCTTGTGCCTATCAGAATTGCTTGTTTCCTTCAAAATTCATCACAAATGATATCTTCCCTATGAGGACGTGAGATCTTTCTAATGCACTGTTGCTCCTCTACCCGGCCCCCAAGTTGCTAGCTCCTCAAAATTGCCTTCTATTTACTTTGTATCCAGAATGTAAACTCTTTGAAAGCAGCAACTATATCAGTTTTGTTGTACCTCCAAAGCCAAATAAGTAATGTGTTAAATAAATTCTTACTGATTGCTTGGTTTCTCACTCTCCCTCAACTCATATATCCAATCGTTAAATCCTGTTGATTCTGCCTCACCATCTCTGCATCTCTTCCCTTTTCCCACTCACATGACCACCATGCTAGTTCAAACTGTCATCAGACTGTTGAAATGGCTTAGACTATTGAAATGGCTTCCTAATTGTTCTCCCTCCTCTCTCATATCTTCTTCGCTTCATCCTCCATGCAGCTGCCAAAGTGCTATCCCTAAAGCCCAAGTCTAACCAAGTTATTCCCGAATCCACATCCTCTGGTGCCTCCCTTGTATTTCAATTCATCTATTTACCACTAAAATCCTTTGCAATGTGCATCTAGTCTAGCTTTCCAGATATACTAAACGTTACTCCCCTTCATACACAAATCTACAATCCTGTCAAACTGACCTACTCGGAAGTCCTCACACACATTTCCTTCTTGCAATGTCATGCCTTAGCATAGGTTGTCTCCTATACACAAATGCACTCTTCACCTCTGCCTCTTAGAATCCCTAGCTTCCTTCAAGAATCAGTTCAAGTACCACCTTCTACATGAGGCCTTTTCTGTCCCCCTTTCAGATGCTAGTGAATCTCCCTACCACTAAATTACCTTGCATTTACTCTGTGTGTTTATGTTATTCCCCCAGTTTGCTCCTTGACAGCAGAGACTACTTTGATTTTGTCTTTGTCTTAGTATCCCCAACACTGAGCACAATGTCTAAATAGAATATAATAAATACATGTTGATTAATTAATGTAAAAAAAGACTTTAGTTGCTTGTGCATTAATGGATTCCAAGGAAAATGTTACATGAAGGACAGGCATAACTAGCCCCATGTAGACAGCAAGAGTCTTACCAGTTTCCTCCATTCATCTCAGTTTTCCTTCCCCTGCTACCTGTATCCACAGGTCATTCTATAGTTGCTGCCTCTGGTCAGAGAAAGACTTCACATAAACACACTTATATGAACATACTACACACACACATACACACATGTGTATACATGCATGCACGTACACACATGCAAACTTATAATTTACAGCATGACCAAATCTCTTTTTATCCAGTAGAAAGGGAAGAGGTTATCTCCTCCAATAATACATGATAGGTGCAGCTAGGTGGTACAATGGATAGAGTACCAGTCCGGGAATCAGGAGGATCCAAGTTAGAATCCAGCCTCAGACACTTAACACTTACTGAACAAGTCACTTAACCCCAATTGCCCTGCCCTCCCCCTCCAAAAAAAAGCAAAATAATAATAATTCATTATTAAGTAAATATAACATGTTATTTGATCATTTACCATGTAATATTTATCATTATTTATTAAGATTATTAATAAGCTGTAAAAAAAAAGAGAAAATCTCAGCATTGCCCTTGATAAAGGATGAAAGACATCTGACCCTATGGTGTCCTAATAGCCTTTAAAGCATAAATACAGTTAAGAAATTATCATCTCTTCTACAGCTTCTAAATACTATATTTTATGTGTCTGGAAAACAATGTGGCTAATACCTTACTTTCTTGAATCAATTTCTTAATCCCTGGTTTATCAGGGATCTGCTAATCAGATGATTTTCTATTTTTCTACATTTTCATTTTTATTAACCAAAACAATATGATTTCAATGGTGAATTTAATTCAGGTGATCACTACATATGCTACTTTGGGTAAGAATCCCTTAGAAGAAATGGAGTAGCCCTCCCAGTCAATAAA
Source organism: Pseudocheirus occidentalis (assembly GCA_028646575.1). NCBI lineage: Eukaryota > Metazoa > Chordata > Mammalia > Diprotodontia > Pseudocheiridae > Pseudocheirus > Pseudocheirus occidentalis. Next base: position 125,691,237 of record CM053594.1, on the reverse strand, counting down.
AGGGTGAGAAAAGCAGTACTGGGGTATGATCTCAAAAATGACAATGATGTCTGTCCGAATCCAAGAAAAACTGTTCAATATCACAGTAATACAAGGCTATGCTCCCACCACTGATGCTGAAGAACCCAAAGTTGAAGGCCTACGTGTTGAAGACCTACATCTTCTAGAAATAACACCAAAAAAGATGTCACATTCATTGTAGGGTGTTGGAATGCTAAAATAGGACACCAAGAGATAATTGAAATAACAGGTAGAGCAAATTCTAATAGAGTTTTTTCAAGATAACTCAATGATAGTAGCAAACACTCTATTTCAACCACCCAAAAGACAACTAACATGGATATCAACAGATGGTCAATATAGAAATCAGACTGATTATATGCTTTGCAGCCAAAGGTGGAGAAGCTCTATATAATCAGTGCAAATGAGACCTGGAGCTGACTCTTTCTCAGATCATGAGCTTCTTATTGCAAAATTCAGACTTAAAGAAAGTAGGGAAAATCATGGTCCAGCCAAAGTGATTTCATTCATCAAGAGACAGACTGAGGGCAAATCATAGGCCTTTAATAAGTCTCTCTCACCTTATTCCTGTGTATCTGATAATAATCCCTTTCCCTGTTCCAAAATCTTCCATCCATTGTCATAAAAAGGGTGCTCAAAATAAATGCAATAAAGACTCAAAATTTCTCCCCACTTGAAAAAATGGCTTAATTTTAATGTTAAATATCATAAAATGCCCAAGCCATACACCTACAAAGAGTTAAGGGAGTTCAGCAGCATAAAATAAATCTAGAGATAGTGAAACTATTCGAGCAGAAAGTTGTAATTTTCAATCTTTATTGTAGAACAGGAGGCTATGGTGAAATGAAGCAGACTAACAATAAAATAAGATTGTGGGTCGAATTGTGTTGCATCTATTTTTCTAGACTGTTTTAAAAAACTGACTATCAGCATATAAGTTTAGCCCCATAGAGTTGATCAAGGTGCATATTTGATGGCCTTTAGATTATGAGTTGTAGCGGAGGGAAAAGGAGCTGAGGGAGAAAAATCACATTGATTTCCATGACTTTCATTGGAAGCTTTATTTCTCTTAAATAACTGCCAAAAAAATTCCTTACACTTTCCCCCAAATCAAGAATTTTTTCAAACAGCTATGTTATGAATATTTTAGTGTAACTCAGTGAAGTTTTGTATAGCATCAGATAATCATCATGAAATGACCATTTAGCTCATTATTTTACGATGTTTCTATGTTTTAAAAAAGAACATATTTTATAATATTTTGGGTTTTAGACACAAAAGAAATGGCAACAATAGTCTTAAATGATATTATTTTTAAATAATTTTTCACAAATTTCCCATCTTATCAAAAACATAACAATTTAAAAGTTAAATTTATTTACATGGATTAACCTTTTTTGATGGTTACCTGTATATTTTTTAAAAAGAGTGCTAGGGGCATCTAGGTGATGCAGTGAATAGAGCACCAGCTCTGGAGTCAGGAGGATCTGAGTTCAAATTCGACCTAAGACACTTGACACACTTACTAGCTATGTGACCTTGGGTAAGTCACTTAACCCCAACTGCCCAGCTTTCCCTTCTCCAAAAAGGCAAAAAAAAACTATTAATACTACGTTAGCATCATTGTTTTTCAAGAAGTTGTGATTTGGTTCCTTTCTTAGTCATCTTAACTTTTGTTCCACCAAATTACCCTGAATCATAGGTTGTCATCAAAGTCTTCTGAGTCTTCTTCAGTCTCTGAAATTTTTCTTACTTCCACCCTCTGCCCTCTCCTCCTAATGCTGTCATTCAAGTTCTAGACTTCATTATTTATTAACTAAAAATGTCCTCACTTGTCTCCCCATCTCTTGTCTCTCAGTTCTCCAATTCATCCTTCACAATATTGCCAAATTAATCTTTCTGCTGTATGGGACTTAGCATTCACCTGCTCAGCATTTCAGTATTCCTGTTGCATATGAAATGAAATATGTACTCCTTATGCTCACATTAAAGTCCCTCAATAAACTTGACTTTTTTTAAACTGATTTTTCCATTTTATTTAATGGTATTTTCTTTGACATACCTTACAAGACAGATTGGTTTGGTATACTTTTCACCACACGGTAGGTTATCATCTCTCTGACAGTTCCAGGTGGTCTATTCTTTTCCCAATACGGTTTTGGATTCACAAATTTTCCTCAACCAGGTGACCAGAGTTTCATACAGACTAGCCTTCTGAATCAGTCCCAGGGCTAGATAGATCTGTTGGTCTGATCCTAGCACATTTTCCTGCTGGTCAATGTGTCCAAGTAAACCTCATCTTAGAGCTTTGAACCTTCACCACTATTACCAAGCCTTTGGTCTAACTTAGTTAGGAACTCTGATTCTGTAGTGTCCTCAATCCTGTGTTTAGAGCCCTGAACAAAAGGGTTGCAGTGGTAATATCTGCTAGTTAGGGTTACAAAGATAAGTGAGTTAGCTTTCCCAAGAATTAGGGGCATGAATTTTGGAGGTCTAAGATGCAGAGGTACAGGCCAGAAGACCAGATCTACATGCTGACCCAGGTTGGAAGAGCCTTTAGGGACCATTATATGTATACAGATAAGACACTAACCAACTTAGATTTTTTTAAAACGCTTTTACGTGGAAGATGGAAGCAAGGACAAGTAAGAGAGGATTAATACAATCCTGTATCACATGATATCATAAAAATAGTATCAAAAGTATTAAAGCTAAGAATGTTCTGAAACTGGCAAAAAAAAAACCCTAAAAACAACAAAGGGAGCTGTTTTTGGTATGTGGGGTATATGGAGGATAAAAAAAAAAGAACCAAGAAAGGACTGGATTAGCAGCACCTAGTGGATAGGGTGATAGTAACTGATAACAAGAAGGTCAAGAAACTGAATTCTTATTTTCCTTCTGATTTCTACTAAAAAGAATGACTTTCAGACTAAGGACAGAGCAAAATGGCCAACAGATTTGATAAGGAAGAAAGTAATAAGAAATACTTTTGCAGCCTTACTGAAGCCCTTCCCATCACCTGTCCCAGATGAACTATATCCTTCAGCTCTAAAAGAACCGTCAGATTTGGTTACTAAGTCACTATCAGCAATATCTGAAAGATGATAGACATTGAGAGATGAACCATGGGATGAAAGGAGGGCAGATGCTGTATCTGCGCACCCCCCCCCAAAAAAAGGAAAGGAAATTAATCTCACAAACTAGAAAACAGTGAAACTGACTACAAAATCAAAAAACTCTAGATTCTAGTACTACTAAAGTATTGGATACAACCTGGCCCTGGGGAAGAAATGACAAAAAAAATAAATGCACATGCCTCCTTTCTTTGCAGAGGTGGGAGACGAGGGATCTGAAACAGTGTATATATACTGTTAATATTTTTTTATGTGCTTAGTTTTGCTGAAGTGCATTTTTTTCAATTTTATTCTTTGTTTCAAGCGATGGTTTGTTGTAAAGAAGCAAAAATGACAACACTATATTTATCTATTCAGTGCCGTATCAAGCAAATTTCCAAAGGATATTTTAAAAACTAGAAAAAAAATTATGTGGAGGGAAAAAAAATCAAGAATCCCAAGTGAAACAATAAAAAGAAATGGGAATGAAGTAGGCCAAGATGCCAGATCTCAGACAGCAAAACAGATTGAGTATCCAGCATATGAAAGTAAATGTATCTAGTACCCCAGTATTTGATAAACACAAAGACCCCCCCACTACTGGGACAAGAATTTGTTGTTTGATAAAAATTACTGAAAAAAAATTGAAAATAAGTATGGAAGAAATATCTAGATCAACACCTCATACTTTATTCAAGAGGAGCTCTAAATGAGTACATGACCTAGACAAAAGGTTACATGATAAACAAATTAGAGGAATAAGGGGGAAAAATTGTGCATCATACCCACGGAAAAGGAGAAAAGTAACTAAACAAGGGGTAGAGAGAATCAAAGAAGATGAACTAGCTAATTGTGATTACATAAAATTATAATGTTTTTGCACAAATAAATCTGATAAAATTAAGATTAAAAGGGGAACAACTTATTTTCAGCAAATAAAGATTTCATTTCTAAGATATATGTGGAATTGACTCAGATTTATAAGAATAAAGGTCATCTTCCAATTTATAAATGGCCTAAGATAAAAAAGAAAAGTTCTCAAGGAAGAAACCCATGTTATCTACAGCCATATGAAAAAAAAATCCAAACCACCACAAATTAGAGAAAATCAATTCTAAGGTTCTACCTCACACTCATTAGATAGCAAAGATTTTTTAAAAAGCAAAAATAATAATTATTGAAGGAGCTGTGGGGAAAAAAGGTTTGGTGACTTATTGTTGTAGTACAACCATTCTGGAAAACAATTTAGAATTGCTATACAATTGATACACAAAAAGTTATTAAATATGGTATGCACTTTGACCCAGCTATACAGCTGCTAATCCTATACCCAAAAAAGATCAAAGAAAGAGAAAAGGGTCTTATATATATAGAACAATATTTATAGCAGCCCTTTTCCTGGTATCAAAAAAACTGGAACTAAGGAGAAACCCATCAATGGAGGAGATACCTGATATCAATGTGACAGAATACTGTTGCACTGTAAGAAATGAGGAAATAAATTGTTTCAAAAACACAAGTAAAGATTTATATGAACTGATACAGAGTGAAGAAAGCAAAACTAAAATATTTCATACTATAACCTCAATATTATAAAAATTAATCATTTTTAAATTTTTTATAAACTGATAAAAATAAGCAGAACTAACAATTTGTATAACACTTTAAAAAAAAAACTCTAAAAGCTGTACAATCTATGTTCAATACAGTGACTATCCATGATTCCAGAAGATCAATGATGAAACATTACAAGAGAGGTGACATATTTAAAGTACAGATTTAAGGTGTGTGTGTGTGTATGTATGTTTGTGTGCATGCACATGCATGCCTGTATGTCTGTGTGTGCATGTGTGCATGTGTGATGGATGTGTGTACACATATATATATGTATATTGGTCATTGAAGGATTTTTTTTGCTTGATGATGCATATTTGTTACAAGGAATTCATTTTTCTTATTTTCTTTTTTCAGTGTGGTAGAGGATGTAAGGCAGAGGAAAAAGATTTCTGTTGATGTTCTGTTTTAGAGAGTTGGGTAGGATATTGAATGTTGCATGAACTTTTAGACAAGGCCAATTAAATATTAGTTTTACTTTGTTAGAAGTCCCAGTTACATAGTAGACATAATATGTAAATGTTTGCTAAAAGACATCAATAAAACTTAAGAAAAAGGGAGAAAAGTAAATTAAGGCAATATAAAAATATCCATTTTGAATTAGAATTAAAGATATATTTATTGAATAGCTAGAAAAGGAACTTGTAATTGTTGGCTTCCACAAAAAGAAGCCAGAATTGCCAAATCTTTTCTTGGCAAGGTTTCTAAATTGACAGATAAGAATTTTTTTGATAGAGATTTTAACAGATAGGCAGAACCAAGACAGCAGAGTAAAAGCAGGGACTTGCTTGAGCTCCCCCCAAACCCCTTCAAATGCCTGTAAAAAAATTAACTAAAATTCTAGAGCTACAGAACCCACAAAATGACAGAGTGAAACAAATTTCCAGCCCAAGACAACCTGAAAGGTCAACAGGAAAAGTCTATTGCACCAGGCTGGGAGAGTAACACGGTCTAGCATGGGCTGCACTGGCACAGTCTATAGTAGACCTCAGGGGACTGAGTCACTGACAGCTGTGGCAATTTCCAGACATTTCAATCCACAAACACCAAAGACAACTTAGGTCAGTAGGAAAGGTCTGTTGGACCTGGGTGAGAGAGGATAGCCTGGTCCCAGCCCCAGGGTGACTGCCAGAGCAGCAGCAATGGCTGCTTCCAGAGCTCTCAGCCAACAGACAGTGAGGGGATTGAGAAACTGATCAGAGAGAGAGGGATTGCAAGGATATCTTGGCTAGCACTGAGGCAAGATTCTCTTGCCTTGCCCATGCTTGGATCTGAGTCACAGTCCCAGGTGGCAGTCCTGGGGCAAGGAGGCATGATAGATCTTATGGCGGTAGAGAGGCCATTATCCTCACAGTTCCAAGGCAGAAGAGAGTGCTTGTGGTTGCTCACAGACCAGCGCACTGGCCAGAAGAGGAGTAAACACCTCTCCTTTGATCATACCAACCTGAAAGAACTGAAAATTTAGAGGTCCCTGTAGCGGCAACCACACTGGCATACCTAGGATGGCTGCTAAAACAGGTTCTTAGATCTGCTTTACTAGTAAAGGTAGCTGTTCAATGGGCCAAAAATCTTTTTAATTACATTCACTAGTTCAGGGGAAAAATCAGCACTCTGAACTTCAGAGAAAATACAAAGAAAATAGAGAAAATACATGCAGAGAAATAAAGACCAAAAGAAAGGGTTTCTAACTGTCTGAGAAATCAGCACAGATCAACAGACAGAGCCAACTGTCTGACCAAGGCAATACATGTATAGTTCCCTGAGAGAGAAGCACTAATACCTGGGTTTTTCAAAGTCAGAGGGTTCCTTAATAGCTACCCAGAGTCTCATCTGGTCAAACCACAAGAACACTCTTCCAATCAGTGAGCCCTAAAGCAAAATGCTAATCTCAGAGTATATACATATATAAATACACACACACACACACAACTCTTTTTTAGAGCCAGAGGGCATTACAACCCTTGTGACTGAGTACCTAATTAGAAATTAACAGAAGATGTGAAAGCCTTCCTACAAGCAAGCCTCCCCTAAGGAAGCTTCCCTTAATGGGCTCCACATGAGTCCTATTAATGGGTGGGGAAGATCTTATATCCCATTAACATCACAGTCCCTAGAAGAATCTCTGATAAAAACTGCACAAAATCCCTGAAGCAAAGGACAGTATACCCTCCACATTGGAAGGAGAGTCCTACCTTAACAAAGAGCTGAATAGTCAAGTAATTGGTTGGGAAAATGAGCGAACAGTGGGAAAAAATCAAACTATAGAATCTTATTTTGGTGACAAGGAAGATCAAAACATACAATCAGAAAAAGACAACAAAGCCAAAGCTCCTATATCCAAAACCTCCAAGAAAAATATGAATTGTTCTCAGGTCATTGAAGAACTGAAAAAGAATTTTGAAAATCAAGTAAGAGAAGTAGAGGAAAAAGTGGGAAGAGAAATGAGAGTGATGCAAGAAACTCATGAACAAAACAAGTCAGCAGCTTGCTAAAGGAGACCCAAAAAATAGTGAAGAAAAAAAGATATAAATTTTAATAGATATTTTGATAAAATACCTTTGCTATAAAGACATGCAACTGGACATAATAGTTTAGTTAAATGGGTTAGAAAATGATTGAATGCCCTAAGTAAAAATGGTTCAGTGTCAACTTGGATTTCCAGTGTAATACCCCAGGGACCTGGGACCTGTGTTATTTAACCCTTTTATAAATTCCTTGAGAATAGTCATAGTTGGTATACTTATTGAATTTTCAAAGGACACAAACATAAGGCATTTAGAAATTGAGTCCAAATGAAAAGAGTTCATGACAGGGTAGAACTATGGTCTGAATTGAGTAAGATAACATATAAAAGGGATAAATGCAAAATACTAAACTTGAGTTCAAAAAAATCAAGTTCCTAGTTATGAGATGGAGAGAGTATGAGAAAACAACAGTTTGAAAAATTATAAGTATCTTGGTAAATTTTAAGGTCAATAGGAATCAGGTGTCTAATATAATAGAATTCTGAGTAATGGGTGGGGATCTATAGAGAGACAAATTTAGAGTTAATATCAGGGCAAATTCTGGAACTATACAAAAGTGAAAAGTTGTTTCATAAAGTAGAAAATTGAGTTCCCCCTTACTAGAGGTCTGCAAACAGAATATGGATGACCACTTGGGATATTGTAGTATGAATTATTTGAGGGACTAGGTGACAAGTGAGATCCCTTCCAACTCAGGGATTTTATGACTCTATCTACAGAATAGCCACACTATTCATCTTCTTGTTCACCAGTTGATTACAATGTCCAGTTGATGGAAGTGCTTTCAGAATGTTCAGTGGATGTTTTTTTTTAAAGCAAAGAATTGGACATGAAGAGGAATCAAATAAGCATTAATTTTGTGGAGTAGGGAAAGTAAAAGAATGAGTAAAACTCAAAACAAGTATTCCATTCAAATTGATATAACAAGATAAAGTGACTATTATACCACTTTTCCAGCCACATGTCATATAACTTTCCTTTATTTGTTTTATGCCACAACTACAGTAGCTCCTCCCCACATCCCTGAAAATATTTTATGCTTTAGGAGCTCTGGGAATTTGAGAGGAATAAACATAGAGAAAAACAAAAAAGGTCAAAATTCAAAGGGGTTTTATGCTAAAGACCATCAGGACAGAAGGAGGAATTAGATGAAAATATAGATCATGAACTTGTCATGAAAATACAGTGTCATAGGGATATGAGCATACAGTGCTCTTTTCCTGCCAAAAGCAGAGCTGGTGATAAATTTGTAACTTGCCTTAAAAACTTCATCTTTCCAAAGATGGAAGAAATGAAAATTTGGGGTGTGGAACTTTCTAGTATTGGATCAGGTGTTAGTGAGAATATTTTACAGCTAACCCCTCTCATTATAAATACTACTAGAAATCCATTTTTCTCAAAGTTAATGGGTATTTGTTATACCTAAGAAAAACATGGAAGAACTTTACAAATCGTTTGTGTTTTTACTATTGACAAAGTTAGCATATAGTTCTTTTAAGCACACTGATTAAATGTGCCTTGGCTAAGAAGCTAATTGGTTATAGACTATCTTCTTTGCCAGACACACTATTAATCTTCTTACTTAACAGTTGATCATGATGTCCAATTAATGGAGCTGCTTTCGGAATGTTCAATGAATGATTTTTTAAAACTAAGAGACATTGTACATGAAGGGAATCAAATAAGGAAGCAAGTTAATCAACTTTGTGGTGTGGCAAAGAATGGGAAAAGGTCAAACAGTTATCCCATTTGTATTCACATAACAAATCCATCATGGCCAGATTGCTGTTTATAAAATAATAACATACAAGAGGTTTTTTTCAAAACATTTATTCCATTAGTCACAGCCTAAGCCAATATAGCATTCATTAGTCACAGATGCCAATAGTTATTAGCAACTTCCTGCAGGCATTTTCATCCTTAATATCTGTTACCCTCTTCATGCATTTTAATTATAAATTAAAAGCAATGCAAATATTATAATCAAAGAAACTGAAATCATTTTTACTTACTGAAATATCATATTAAAAAACATGATAGTTACAGAACTTCACATCAGCTCAGTCACCTGAAAAAAAATGCAACATCTCATTATCATTACACCTGCAAGTGACTAAAAAAAATTTAAATAGGTCCAAATTTGTAATCCACGAAATCATACCGGTAAATATTTCTAAACAGAGTTTTACATATTCCATGGTGGAAAAAGGAGCAATTTTATAAATTCATTAGCTATTCAAATTACTGAACTCAAGAAAATATACATTCTGAAGGTTATTTTTAGCAATTGATTTTATGCACCTTATGTTTCTTACACAAACAATATTGAATATTAAATCTGGAAGGCACTTTAGCTATCATCTAGTCCAACAATGTCATTTTGCAAATAAGTTTTGACCCCATTGTCTATATTTTCTATAAAGAATTGTGACCAGATGGCGGCATAGAAGCAACAAGGCTTCACAGCTCCCACACAATGACCCTAAACACCCATAAAATATGACCCCAGACAAAGTCTAGGACTCTCAGACTCACAAAAATACAGAAAACACATCTCTCGCTGAAGGCAGCTCGGCAGCAGGGGCTCATTGTGGCAGGCCAGGAGTGGAGGCCGGCCCAGCCTGAAGCCAAGACCGCAGACAGGCCCAGGGTGGTAGGAAGGAGCTGAGCTGAGCCAAGCCGAGCCGCGCAGCAGCCAGTCTCCAGGAGACAAGATCTATAGCCTCCAGCACCTCCACATCTACCAAGGCATGAAAAACAGGGATTGGAGAGGAGCAGCTCGGCAGGAGGGGCTCATCCAGCAGGCCAACAGGCTGGGAGACGAGACCAGCCCAGCCTGAAAACCACAGTGCGGCCAGGCCTCAGGGTGGCCAGGAGGAGCCTAGCCTCCCAAGCCACAGCGTAAGTCTACTTCAGAAAAAATCTAAAACACCTGAGTTGATCTTCAGATCCAGCAAACCAGGGTCAGAAACAGTCAGTGAAAGTGAAACTTTGAAACTTAATTTGGGGGAGGAAAAGCAGTTGGGCCAATCTGCCCCTGGGGCAAGGATGCAGTTGGGGAAGGGAACTGCTGGAACTGTCAGCGGCCCCCATTGGGCTGCTTCAGAGCCCCTGGCCTGCGGACCCCGCAGAGGGATAGAATCAATTGATCAGGGCCAAGTGCTCTTGCATTGAGTGGCCTGGATCCGGATTGTGGTCTTGGGTGGTGGTCCTGGGGTGCACTTTCAGCAAGCCAAAGCTGGGGGTACTTGCAACACCCCCCAATAGATCCGGCAGATGGGAAAACCCCAGCAATTTGGAACAGAGCTTTCCCCTCTGGAAGCAGAGTTTCACATAGCTAAAAAAAAACCAACCAATTAATTGACTGGCCAACATGAGGAAAAGGAAGCAAAATAAGAACAGCAATAAAACTCTAGAATCCTTTTTTGTGGACAAAAGGGATCAAAGCATGGAATGGGAGGAAGACAACCCAGTCAGAACTCCCACACCAAATGCTTCCAAGAAACATGAAGAATGCCTAGAAGCTATACATCAACTGAAAAAGGACTTTGAAAACCAAATAAGAGAAGTGGAGGAAAAATTGGGAAGAGAAATGAGAATCATGAGAGAAAATCATGAAAAGAGAGTCAACAACCTGACTGAAGAAAATAACATTTAAAG